>JANSJX010000018.1:0-319149 GCA_026168455.1 Theocolax elegans
GAAAATCTGATTGTGGATGGAAAAGTGCCCCCTAACATCAGAGTATGTACTATGGACATAATTTTAAACCAAAGTCCTGTTATTATTAAAAATATAATTTTTTTATACATAATTTTAAATTAAAGACCTGTTATTATTAAAAATATAATTTTTTTATACATAATTTTAAACCAAAGTCCTGTTATTATTAAAAATATAATTTTTTTTAATAATAACAGGACTTTGGTTTAAAATTATGTCCATAGTACATACTCTGATGTTAGGGGGCACTTTTCCATCCACAATCAGATTTTCCACCTTATGTGTACTTATATAGGCTCCGTTCATTCGTTCTTACGATACCAAAATTTTAAGTTTATCATTATTTTGATTTAATAATATTGTCTTGTGTATCTGGGGCAGGGACCGTCTGCGCCCCACTGATGAGTTCTAGCAGACGGTCCCAAGACGAAACACATAGACTTAAAATTTCTTTTATTCTTATTAAAATATTTTTAATTTTATTACTTAGTATTTTATTTGCTTCTTCTTTTGATTTATGTCTGGCGGCTTGTAGCTTTCATAATGTTGTCCTCGGGATTGATACGCGGCGAATTGTCGTGCCTTTTCGAACGAGCAACTTGGAGTTCTTAGAGTCGTTAGACGTTAGCTCAGCAAGACCGACAAAATTCAATATTAATTTAAAAACTTTTGCCTGGGCGAGAAAAATTTTATTTTTAATCTACAAAATTATATTGTACACAAAGTTTTTCAAGAATATTTGCTTACACAATCTATTTTTTATTCAACACGTAAAAATAAATAATATTTTTTAAAATGTTGAATATTATTCTACACATACTCTTTTTACACAGGAGTAAATAAAATGTTAATGAAGTCTTAACATTTTACACGTTACATTAAACACAATTTTATTTTAAAGTAATTAAAAAATATTAGATATTCTTCACACAATATTTTACACAGAAAAGTAATGTATATATTAGTCAATTATTCTACACAATATAATTATCATTAATAATGAATTATTTTACACCAGCTTAATAATACTTTACTCTCGAAAATACAAAATAATTTGTATTCTACACAAAATACTATACACCGTAATTTAAAGACAAAGTTGTCGAAAATTTGTACACATGTTATTATGCACAGCCGTATTTTACACGGCTGAATAATTTTTATTTCCAATATATGTATTTTATATATTTTAGGTCCTACACACTTTATTAAAAAAAATCACCAACATTGTACACATATGATTGTACACAACAGAAGGAATTATAATAAAGGACAGCTGTTGCTCTACGTTTGGCAAAACTTTGCAGGAGCCTTTTTTTGCCTAAATGAAAACATCAGTAGATTAGTAGCCTTTTTAAAAGTTCAAAATTTAAGTGTGAGCCGCGTAAGCAGTGTGTGAGAGCGAATTTGTGCATAAGGGTGGTTTTTTTCCATGAGAGCCGTAAAGTGAGGCCGGCCACGTTAGACTAACTCGTCGTGGAGCAGTTCGTGAGCGCGACTGGGCGCGTTAGGCTGGTTTCTTTCACTATCTCTAATTCTGTCAGCAATAAAAGAAAAATATCAAATCAATTGAATACTGGAATAGAGAATAAAGCAAGTTTGTCCACAAAAAAAATTAAAGTTAGTTTTGAAGAGAGCGCTAGTACGTCAAAATCTGAAGAAGGTACAATTGCATTTAATTTAAATTCAATCTCGAACCAGTGTTGTGTACAATAATGAACTTGTTGAAATATAATATGTACATTTATATTGCTATATACCCAAGTTCAAATTAAGTTCAATATAGTACGATAATCATGTATAGTGTGAAGCACGCCGAAATAAGTGAGCGTGCTAATGAGTGTGAGTGGAGACACACTTGTAAGTCTCCCCTCTCCAGTATGTATGTGAGTACGACTATACTGCGAGAGACGTCGGACAATACGACGCTCTCACTGTTACTCGAGCTCTCTGGCTTGAGCCTTCGCCAAATAAACACGTCGATGTATATAAGATGTTGTAGTCAAATAAATCCACATCATTATTAAATAAAATTCTCTCCATTATATATCCACACCTCAACAGAACTAATTGTTAATTAATTCATTAATGGTTTCATAATTTTATTGTTTGGTTATTTGATAATATATTTTTGTTTAAACATTTATAATAAAATGCATTATTGAAAGAACGAAATGAGTGCTTTTTGTGAGGGGGCGGACTCCGCCTCCGACGGGGGCTTCGCCCCATGCACCCCCACCGGGCCTGTGGCCATGAACCCGCTCTCCCCCTTCGCCTTCTCCTTCACTTATTCGCAACTCATATTTAATCATAGCTTTAATTATATCTGTTTTCAAGTTCCAAATTTTACACATAGAATTAGAAAAAATGATGTATACAACTCGGGCGTAGATTTTACATACTCTTATGATCAGCGAATACTCGGGCCGGCTTCGCCGACCTCGTGCAGCATGATCATAACTCGTTCGTATAAACTCCCTTTACGTCCTTGTTGCACAAATAACTATTTTTCTCTTTGGATCTCGGTGAAGAAACACAACTTTTCATATAATATTTTATTAAAGCTTCGAAACCGGATTAAAAAAAGGAGTTGAAACTTCTTTAACCTATATCACATATGGCATAATTGGATACAATTTTGACGAGACTTCGATTTTTGATCCATAGAAACGCTGATCGCTCTAATATCGTACTCATAAGTTCGATGATGCCAGGAAACCTCGAAAAAATTCTCTGTTACCTTTATCAAGTATTGAAGGAAGTATTGAAATATATTTAACTGTTTTTTATAGATAAATACAATTATTCTTTGCAAAGAAGAACAGATCATCTATCTTTGTTTTTATTTCTTTAAAAATAATAATAAATACATAATATTTTTTTAGAATATTCAAACAGTTTTTTATTTATAGATAATATTATCGGTACGCTTGTATTGCGTGTTTATATAAAATAATAATTCACGTAGAAGCGCGCCATTATATGTCAAATGGGTACTACGGTGTCAGCCCTCTGGAGTCCCCGGGTAACTCGAGCTGGCTCATGGCAGCGCTATGATCAAGATGCCAGGTGGGTTAGATTTATGAAAACCCTGAATATAATCAAATTATTGTTGAGACAATATTATTAAGAATATTTTTAGGTTAAGAGGATGCCGTACCGACATGTTTACCTACGTTTACAGATTCAAACTTTACTAATGCAATAATCACTTTTTTCACAATGTATAAGTTATCTCCCCTAGGTTTTAATAAAAGCTAGCGTAGACAACACATAACATTTTTAAAATTTATGAATTCTCTTACTAAAGTTTGAATCCATAAATGTCGGTAAGCATGTTGGTTCGGCGTTCTCTTAAGAGATTTTTTCACGAGTCGCAATCCACACATCCGTATTTAAAAACGAATCATTTATTATAATAAAGAAAATAACGCTCTATCCTTGATTTTTTATTTCAAGCATTATTTGACTTTTATCTAATAGAAAAATATATATTTATTCATCAGAATAAAAGTTATACGTAGGATATAATTGTGAATTTATTCTAAGAGCGATAGAAATTGGAAACGATTCTTATAATCACTTCTACTTTTTGTAGGTTATTTTTGCATGTATGAATATAGCAGCACTCGTGCATGCAATGTTTTTTGAGAGAGAAATTTGATTAATATTTAGAAATGTTCGAATAACGGAAAAAATTGACTATTTATTGACCAAGTAAGTTAAATTTAATATATGATTTTATTTAAATATTGTAATACACTATTTGAGCTTTGACATCCGCTTAAATTTTTATTTATGGTATATTTAAAATGTTTAATGATTATTCTTTGAAATACAATATGTAATAATTAAATTAATTACTTTTTAACCATCTGGTATGCCGTACTCTATTTCCAAAACGTCGTTAGCGTCGTACGGGAGAAGTAATCTTTCAAAATTTTCCCCGCCCATCATGTGTTTAGGTAGATACGAAAGAATGTCCTGCTCGCAATAAGGGCACTTCTTTCTGAATAGCTTCCGAATACAAGAAGTGCAAATTCGATGCATGCAGGGCTGGCATTTTTGCACGCGCTCTTTTCCGTAGCAAACGCAGCATTCTTTTTTGTAAGAAGAAATGGTATAATATATTACTAGTAACAGATACCTCGCTCGCTAACGCTCACTCGGTTGTATTTTGATCGTGCTTATTTTAGATGAGTATATGTAAAATAGTTACACAGCCTTTTTTCTTTAAAGTTAAATGTGACATTTTTATGTTCATTTTTTAAATGAAAAACATTACATTTTTTAAATAATTAGTAAACCAATTGGGTTTATCAAGGCAGAAATTGCATTTTTATAGATGCACCAAATTCGCTGTGTAAAGTTGAAGTTTATATGCATATAAATTTTAATTTTCTTGGATTAAAGCCCTTCGACAACTTTTATCCTGCAAGGAGTTTTTTGTATTTGCACCTGTTTTAAGCCTATTTTTGATAATATTTTAATATTTTACTTAATGAATGTGTTAAAAATCATCAAAAAAGAATATTTTTTATAATATATTTTATAAACATGCCATTTCACATAATATTTTATAAAAATTACAAAAATATTTTTATAACCGTACTCTACCCTTAACACCAACAATGATAATTTGCGCATTGCGAAGAGGATTATGGTATAATTAATGTGGTGACTGAGATGTCGTTTTTGTAAAAAAAAATTGTGAAATAAACAAAATATGATAGTTAACTACCAAAGTTTTAAAATTAATCAAAATTTCTTTAAAATTCCATGTAACTACTATTGTACAGACGATTGAAAAGAGTGTGAGAACTCGATATATTTTGTGTCGACTTTCCAATATTTTGGTTTTTTAAAAGAGGTTATAGATTAAAAAAAAACATCAAAGACAGAACTGAAAATAAAGTTCAACTGAAAACTTAATCATCTAATGACTATCAATTATTTCGTGACATTCAAAGAATCCGTCAAATGTCAATCATTCGTGAGATTTCGACTCCATTTTCATCATTATTGCAGGGGTCCTTTATAGTATATGAGCGGGCAATCGTTTCAAAAAGGCATCTCGAATCTTGATCTCGCGTAGACGAGTTGAAAAGATGTGAGAACTCCATATGTTTTGTGTCGACTTTCCAATGTTTTCGTTTATTTGATAATTTTAAATAACTATTTATACATTATTGGATGAGAGTTAGGCTCTTGGATAGTGTATTTGATGAAAACCTGATGTCGTTTCTGCAGACCAAGACATGTTGTACTGAAGTCATTTAGATTTTTCGTGTATAGTTATAACACACGCTCCGTAAAATATATTTATGCTTCCAGCGTTAGCCAACATATGAATATTGTATTCGACTCTTACGGCGAGGATGTGCTGGTAAGGTATACATTTCAAGAATCATATATTTTTTCAATGCATGATCCATTTAATAGTAACATAATAAGGGCTCTGTAACAGTGTAAGTTAAGGAAAGAAAAGTATACTGTTAAATTTTGACGCTAATAATGATAGAATTAAATACAAAAAGAAAATAAATATGACAAAGAGTAAAAAATAAGTATATATATATATATATATATATATATATATATATATATATATATATATATATATATATATATATATTGTGTCTGTGTAAAAATAATTATTATAGGTTATTATAAAGAAGGTGTGTGTGCGTGTGTTCAGAAAGAAAGTGAAATATGTCCATATATTTAATATATTTAAAATGGACACACATAAAATAATTTCCATTTTGGGGGATATCGTAATTTTAAATAAATTGATGTAATATAATGTGTTTACAGAATACACACGGAAAAAAAAAATTTGTTAAAACAACTAAAATCTGAGTAGTTGTAGCGAAAATTATGGTAGCCCAAAAACAGCAAATGTTAGTTGCAGCCATAGTAAACCATATTTTGCTACAGCTCTTAGCGACGAAATATGACTATCATAATGATTAATTTGTTGATGTACATAAATAAAAATATGTTGTAATCAATTAAAATAAATTGAAGTACACTATAGTTAAAGCTCAAGTTAACTTTAATAAACAAAATTTAATGTACATAGTAATATAAAGAAAAAATATTTTAAAGATTATACAACATATTTTAGCATTACATAAGTAAATCCATCGCTCGCAGTTAAAATACTTAATGGCATTGGATCATATAATAAATCGATGCTTGTAAAAAACCAATTATTAGTACTATTAATTTCGTAAGCATATATATGACTATTAAAACCAATATTATTTAAATATGATCCAATTATTACTGGCTTATTATTTACAAACATTAAATATTTTATAATTCCAAACACAGGTAGTAAGTTTATATCAATATTAATAATTACAACATAGTCTTCATCGTATTTTATGCCCTTATAATAAACAGATTTTACAAAAACATATTTTAACGTCATACTTAAATAACTAGGTAAACTATTTTTAAATTGAATAAACTGTTTACATTCCTGTAACGTCCTTTCACACGATTTAACCAATTTCATTGTCGGTAATATTGATTTTTTATTTTTAAATTTCTGGTAAGCACTTAATTGATACCGTTTTGCTGATGTTTTCGGCAAATTTACTCTAGATGATGTTTTGCAACATTTCTTTATTTCTTGATGTTTTGCTTCGAATCGCATTGATGAATAAAATACAAATGGTCCTGATAATTCGAAAATTCGTGGATAATGAATTGCATGGTGTCCTTTTGGTTTAAGTTTCTGTTTTGATAATTTTAAAAATAGGCTATGGTGTTCTTCAATTAAAACTTGTAGATTTGCGGATGTAGTTTTGGAAAGTACTTTCGCCATAAGAATATTCAAAATTTCTCGCAGTAAAATATATAAATTCCAACATTCATTTTCTTCTGGAATAAAATCTCCAATTAAAAATCCAAAATATTTTACAAAATTTATCATTTCACCAGCCGTCATTTTTAACTTATTTCCTTGTAAAATTCGAACTTCTTTAATAACTTGAGGTAAATTTTTTCTATCATTATCTCCATATTCAAACCATGTAATCCTATCATTGAGATTTTGCAAAGTGAAGTACTTATCAACAAAAATAAAATTATTTAATAAGAAAAGCATATCTGTATGAAAAATTCCTTCTATAAAATCGTGCATCCAGTCAACGCAATAATTTTCAACCACGTGAAATGATAAGATATCGTTAAAAATACATTTTTCAGAGATTCCAGTTAATTTTACATTAGCTAATTGAAAATCTTCTTCATAGTTACTTTTTGTGCGCAGCATGGTTACATCTTCTCGACACAGTTTTTCCTTGGTTAATCGGGGTATTTTACAAAATCTGCAAGCATAAGCATTTCGGAAACCTTCTGTAAAGCCAAGTATACCATGTAGACCTAAATTGTCGCCTAAAATCAACGTTAAAATAAAAAATACTGTTTTTTCTCCTTTTTGAGTCACAATTTTAATACCATTATTTTCTAATGATTTCAAATCTTTAATCAAGGGCCAGAAAACTGCTCGATTTCCATATGTTGTTCTATCTTTTGTATTAAAAAGTAAAACTAAAAAAATGTTGTCTAAAGTCGATTGGCATTCTGGTGGCAAACAAGGGATGGACGCATAAACAGCTCCCAATTTCCCTGAATGTGCTCCCAAGGGATTATTAGGCTCAAAATCGTCGTAGTAAATAAATAATGGCAAAACTATATCACTTTCTTTAAAATGTTGCGTTTTTTGTTTCCAGATGGGACATTGAATAATGTTTTCTATACAATCTTTATTTGTTTCTAAACTTTTCGTGTATCTAAGTATTGTTTCCAATGCATCAGATACTTCAAGAAATATTTTTAACGTTAAGTTCAAAGGGATATGTTGACCGATTGTATAAATAATTTTTGATGATTTCTTTTTTTTAACCATTTTTCTTACAAATCGACTTCCTATTTTATATGAATTTGGAGCCACGTAAAAATGAGATTTTTCAATAGATTTAGTTGTTCTATATTGCGTTAATACATGTTTAAAAGGATTTTCAAATTCAGTAAATATATTGTTAATTAATGATGCAATTGAATTGTCTATGTTGCATTCCTTTAGTACCTTACCTAGAAGGCTTTTCACATTATCTAAATACTCGCTTTGGAATAAATTATATACATTTTTAATAATAGAATCTATACTATTGAATGGAACTGATGAATCGCCAACTAATTTACTAACAAAATTATCACATTTATCTTTTATAGTAAAATTAAATTCCCTTATTAACGCTATAGATTCCATAGACAATTTAACTTTACTTTGAGTATTTGTACATAATGATTCTTGATATAATTCATTTCTTAATTTATTACTAGTATCATTTTCTTTATGTTGATTAGTTATGTGTTTTTTCTTTGTATGCATTAAAAATGTCGATAAATCACTATATGTTCTATAACAACTTTCCATTAAACATTTATAATTAGTTATATCTTTGTGTTTATCAATATAATGTAGTTTTAATTCATTTAAATTGTTTAATAACGCTTTACAAACTTGACAATTCATCTCTTTTACTTATATTTGCTTTCGCACAAATTACAATAAACACTAAACTTATTTTAACTTAATGCTAAGTATTTTCAGTTGTGGTTGTATTATAAGATTCCAATAAATAGTATCCTTCACTATTCAATAGTAAATATTTCATACTCGTGTACTAATGTATTAACAGCAGTTAAATTTTTATCCCATTTAGTTTTAATTTTATAGACAGCTCTCTGTAAGAAAAGCCATACTTGCTCGACTTCTACCACGTACTTTGTATGTAAAGCATGAACACTTTTAAATGTTAAATCGATTGCCTTCATTGGGGTTTCCACTGCAAACAATGTATTATCGATTGATACATACTGTTCTTTAATACTGGATAAATCAGTACCAACTATAATTGGTTGGGGTTGCAGAGTTAAAGAAAATTTTTTCAATTTCATACGTCGATGATCAAGCTCTGTTTTAATATCAGCAAATGTCTACAAAATAATTGCATGTATAGCAGAAAATAAACATCTTTATTGTAATGTTAAGAATCATACGTACATTAACTCGCATCAAAAATCCATCCTTCATTTCTTCTCTAGTTGGTCGCCAAACATCAGTTTTTTTATTACAGCACGTTATAACGGGTAAAATTAAATGCAAATTTGAAAATAAATGTAAAATTTTAAGATCTGTTAAAAATAATATACTAAATATAATAAATATAGTTTTATCAATTAAGTTAGGAACAAACTTTAACGTAAATTTTTTATACGTAACCTTCACTTAAAGATAGAAATGGAGTAAACTTTTTTATTTTTCTTTGTAACAATTTTGATGTGACGAAATGACACAGTTTATTAAATTCAGAATACAAATTTAATCTTGAACTAATATATAATGTATCGAAATCAATTTCTAGCTGCGAATTGAAAATGGAATTTAAAATTAATTTAATTGTATATATTGTGACGTTGTAAAACATACAACGTACAAGTACATGCACATGGCTTGTATTTACAAGTCATGTGCATGCATACATTTAGCTTATGTTAGTTCGCGATCGCGTCGCAGGTAGCGAATCCCTCGCAGGCGGACCGAAGTGCACCGATGCACTTTTAAAAATAAACACTGATACCCACGGTATGGGTATGTTTTAGCACGGAGCCGACGAACGACGCGACCGATACCCGACGGTAGTACGCGGACTACGACCGAGACCACGGCCGAGAGGTATCGTGAGCCAAGGACTGAGCCCAGGTCGTCTCACGATACCTGGCGTATCCGCTGCTGATGACAACAAGACGGGAGGTTAGGCGGCGTCCTAACCTCAACCGTCACACGTGCTCAGCAGACGACGACGGCTGAGATGGCGCACGGGTGCGCGCACGCCCGAACTACGTGCTAGTAGTCGGGAGAGCCAGGGTGCTCCCCCACCTTACACCCGTATACCGGGGAACGCGGCACCGACGGCGACGATCGTGCGGCACTAGGCGAGGTGCGCGGGAAGGGGGGATCACTCGAGCAGCGAGAGTGTTGCGCGCGCGAAGACGCTCGAGTGAGCAACCGTAGTGGGATAATGGGTGGGAGCGCGCGGAGCGAGGGGAGCGCGAGTAGAGTAGGAGTCGCGGTATACCTAATGTATACGGTATACCGCGGCATCTTAGAATGTATATATATAGATATAGACGGTGCGCGCACACCTATGTGTCGGTGTATATTCTTGTATATAGCGCGCACACATATATTATTTAATTAATTATTTTAATTAGTAGCGTAGTAATGTTAGATGAAAATATATAGATCCGTCGGTAGAGTTTGGGGCAATTTTTAATAATTTTAAAGTATGTATATAGTTGTAAATGGTGCTGATATAAATTAAATATTAATTATGTGTGAGTGTGTCGGGAGTAGTCAGTAGTAATTATATAGCCGGTAGGCACGGGGCGGCAGCACCGACTGGGTTACCGATATGGTAATTCATTATTTGTAATGCGCGCCTTCCGAGTGTCGGGGATGATTGGTTGCGTGGTCGACCCAATAATGAACAGGTTGGTGGTGACGTAAACCACTATTATTGGGTAATCGGCCTTGACGGAAATAAGATCAAGGCTGACTACGCGTATCGATCACGCAATCAACCACCCTAATCAACGCCGGTAGATAAGGAGTAGAGTGAGATAGAGCAGGATAGCGATAGGGTGGGGAGGAAAATCCTTAATTTTGGGGATCAAGCCACGCCGCGAGCCGGATGAAGAAGCCGGTCTCGACGATTCGCTACCTGATCGTCCGAGGAGATAGACGTCCTTTAGTTTTGTAGAGTGGTAGTATTTTTGAGGCGAAGTAGCCATTTTGTAGAGTATAGTTGTTAGTTGAGTGAGAGTAGTAGTAGAAGAGAGTAGTACTGGAGCAGTGAGGAGATTTATTAGGCGAGTAATATTTACGGTTAGCCCGACGGGCGGCCGAATTATATTAATATTATACTTTTATATATTTGCCGGACGGAGGGAATGGAGAGTGTGTGCACGTGCGTGTGAGCCGGTCGCGAGTCGCGTTCATTATTGTGTCGGTGCCGGACTTATAATATTATTTTGAACTTTTAAATAAATGAGTTGTGATTAAAAAGTAAATTCGTAAGTGTTATTTAAAGTAATTTTCCTTTACTCCGAAAGCCGCCGGTTCCGAGGTGGTCAGCCGTCGGGATTCCCTCTGTGACGAGGAGTCGAGGTGGAGATTTGCCGGGTTGCCGAGTAGTGTCGTAAAGTAGTTATTTCCTTTTTATTTAAATATCGCCAGGCGCCCAACTAAATATAAATCGGCGATATATAGCCATTTTCAACGTCGCTACGACGGAACCTCCGTCGGCCTTTAATTTAATTTGATTAGATTTTTCCCGACGAAAAGTAGCGTCGCAAAATGGCGCCCAACGTGGGGCAGTAATTGACGGCAGAGTAAAGTGTGTGATTGAGTATCCGTCCGGCATTTTTGTGTAAAATCAACACCATTTATAAGTGTTAAATTTTTTCTTGGAGTAGTGGTAATTTATGGTAAATTTTTATGTATACCTATTGCCAATTGGGCGGGCCTTCCTGTTTGTGTAAACCTCGTGCCAAATATACAATTTATTTGATTATTATTGAATATTATTAATAATTATATATTGATTGTATGTACATATATCTATTTCATATAAATATTTATTATATATATATTTATTTGTGTTTTCTGCCAGAATTGTATTTCTGTTTCAGTGATTGCTCAATTTATTATCGCCGGTATATACCGCCGGTACTCGTGAATTTTCGCCAAAACCGCCAGATTTATTTCTGTTTCAGGTGTTTTCAAAATACAACGAATCGCCGGTATTAACCGCCGGTAGTAGAGCAATTACGCCGGAACCGCCAATATTATATTAACTGCCGATATCTGAACAAATTGCCAAACCGCCAGACTTTTATTCTGTTACAGGTTGCCAGTTTGTAAACCGCCAGTTATATAGTATATAGATATATTGTGCTTGAGAGTGTAAGCACGAGGTGATAATTTATTTTCAATTAATTTATTTTATTGATAATTAGTACCTCACGGCACGAGGTTTGTAGATAATAATTGTTGTGGTGGTGGTAATAATCATTTGTGAATTTCGCCGTGTCGAATAACCCGTTTGAAGGATCCGGGTCGGTTTATTATAATTTTATAAATTTATCTAACCGTCGGATTACTAAATTAAAATGGCCGAACACGTCGAACAGATGCATATATTACTCGAGGGTACCGCCGGTAGAGAGAGACGTAATTTGAAGCGGACGATCGCCAAAATGGCGGATGAACATGTCGGTCGAGAGTTAGCGTCACGACGGCTGTGTGCCGCCGGATCAAGCGCTGCGTTGCGGGACAGACTATTGCGCGCCCGGTTGCGGGAAGCCGAACCGGATAACGATAATATTCCGTGGTACGAATGGGACGAAGACCATGCGGAGATACGTAAGGAGTCGGTAAGCGCAGGTGCTTACCGAGCAAAGGTGATGATGGCAGTCGATAATGCTGCCAAGCAGAGACGAAGGTGGAAGAAGAGCGTTGTCACTACAGATAAGGGAGTAGGTGACAGAGAGACGGTAACCTCTGAAGATGGTAGCTTAGCGGACAGTGAGGCGGATAGTGAATTTCGGCCAAGCGGAACGGATAGAGAGAATGCTGTCGACAAGAGAGTTCCAACGTACACGACAGTCGCCACGCAGACTACCTGCACGTATTCCAATACGTTTACGACGCAGTCTGGGTTAGGCTTGCCGATTACGTCGTCGGTTGCGTTACCATCGACTAGTTATGAGCCAACGCCTCTCACAATTCCGCCGGAGTTGTGTAATTATATCCGACAACATCCGACCGAATGGGATGCGTTAATGACACGAATGGGAGTATTTTCCGCTAGATCTGATCAGGTTCCGCCGGTAGAGAGTAGGAGTGATCGAGAAGCCGCATTGAGTCCGAATGGTCCCGGAAAGTCGTATAAGAAGAGGAGTATTATCCCCGCCGAATCCGATGCATTCATACCGTCAGGCCGATCCGACACTGAGTCTGGTAACTCTAGTGCGGAGGGAGCGAATCCAAAAAGGAGGAAGAGCACAACACCGGCAAAGAAGACTGCGCAATCGAAGAGTAAACCGCCAAAGAGTATGGCGAACTCTACGAGATGCAGTACGGCAATCAAACCGATTGATTTGAAAGACGTGGAATCAGCGTTAAATCAATGCGATTTGCCGGATTGCCATGAGGACAGTCACAAGCAGAATGCTTCCGCCGGTAGTGTAGTGAGCAGTGGTTCAAAGAGACACAAGCTCGCGCGGATTAATTCCAGCGAATCGGAGAATGATTCCGATGAAGGGTTCACGCGCGTGCGGTCTCGAAGAGAGAAGTCGTCCAGCCCAATCAGTCTGAAACCAGACGAGAGTCTTCGAAGCATGAAAGTGCTAAAGAGTTGGGGGCTGAGGTTTGCTGGTGATGAGAGAGAGATGCCCGACGAGTTCCTCAGTCAGTTGGATGATTGTAGGAAGAGCGCTGGTTTGACAGATGCACAATTGCTAGGTGCGTTGCCGTGCATACTGAGCAAGGACGCCAGCCGGTGGTTTAGGTCAACGAAGACGCAAATAGCATCGTGGCGCGATTTTCGGCGTCAGTTCCGACACCAATTTATAGGTGAATTCGACCACGAGGATTTGTTGGACGAGTTGCGCCGACGAACGCAAGGAAAGGGGGAAAAGATTACGCGATATCTTTCCAACTTGCGAATCATCGTCGGCCACTTCAAGAAACCACCGTCGGAGAAAGTGTTAGTAGAGACAGCGTACCGAAATCTTCTGCCGGAGTACAGGACTGCGATGGCAAGCAAGCTCGTAGAAGATTTCAAAGACCTGGAGTACTATGGGCGGAAGTGGGAACGCCAGCAGGAGTTGAACAGCCGGTATACCCCGCCACCGCCGGTTGAGAAGTCGAGAATCCCTGGAGCAGCATACAAGGGACGATCGACAAAGCAAAAGGTCGCCGCGCTGTCGGATGTAGACATGGAGGAAGCCGCCGAAGTTCGAGTTGATAGAAAGGTTGCTGCAAGCAAAAAGGCGAAGCAAGCAGCAACAAAGGAGGTAGCAGAGAAGTCGAAACGTCAGAAGAAGGACGTTTTGTCGAGCGTGGCTGCGGAAGTGCAAGTAGCTCAAAAGCCGACTTACGCCGCAGTTGTAAATCGGGGTTTGCCGACTAGATCGACGAATTCTGCTGCCAAGTGGGAGAGTAAGCCGTACGCCCGTCAGCAGAAGGTTGCACCGCCAAATGGACCGAGCAATGCAACATTCCAGTCGAAGTCGCCAGGTAGTCGGGAATTTTATGGTCCCTGCTTCAACTGCCAGGTGGTAGGGCATCGAGCAGCGGAATGCCCGAGTGCAAAGTGTTTTCTGTGTGCCAAGACGGGACATCGAGCGGCGCAATGCCCAGAGAAGGTGTTCAGACCGCAGTCACCGTCACACAGATCGCAAGAGTCGTGTCAGATGTGCGGTAAACCAGGAGCGGTTTTCCGCAATTGTCCTGACTGTGCCGAAATACGTGTCAAGTTGGGAAACTTGTTGGCTGGGGGACAGTAAGTCCGCTGATCCCCCAGCAGCACTCCTTAAATCTCGCCGGAAAGGTTAATTATAATCCGCCGGTGGAGAAGCTGGAGAATGCCGTAGGTGGTGAAGAGAGGCAAGCCGAGAATCACGTTACGCCGGAGGTAGACATGAAGCGGTTGAAGAAACGAGGTTTATGTTTTCTCCAGCCGGAAGCCGTTGATTATTCGCTAGGTGAAGCGGAATATTCGCGGAAAAGTCTACAAACGTTTCGTGAAAGGGTGAGGCAAAAGGAGAGTGAAGTCGCCACGCCAGTACAGCCCAATGAGGATCTCGAAGAAGAGCGAGAATTCTCGAGGCTACACATAGTGCAACGCGCCGTAGAGATGCTCTCAGCACCATCGCCGCTTGACTTGCCGGTAGAGAAGGAGGTAGATTGTATTCCGACGCCGAATCCAAGAAGTACGGGAGCGATTCCCAAGAGAACGCGGACGGAATTATGTATTCCGCCGCCGAATAGAGAGGAGAAACAAGAAGTCAGTCGAGAAGACGAGAGTGTAGCCGCTACGTCGGCAGATAATAGGAATTTCCTAGAGCTGAATCTCGGAGGAGAGAGTTACAGTGCGCTGTTTGATCCAGGAGCTATGATTTCGCTCGCTGGACCTAAAGTAACGGAGAGATTCAGAAGCCGGTTGGAACCGTGTGAGACAGCAATTAAAAGCGTCACAGGAGATATTCGCCGGGTAATAGGAATCCTAAATATTAGTTTGGAAATAGACGGATACGCCGAAATAATTCCGCTCAAAGCCATGAATGTCCTAGACCATGATGTCATACTAGGCATGGATTTCTGCCGGATTTTCGACGTAGATACCCGCCTAGGTAGAGGAGAGTGGCGAGCACGAGAAGGAAAATGGAGAACCTTCGCCGCTACGGCGGAAGACGGAGAAGCGACAATATATGCCGAATGCGCTGGCATTCAGGAGTTACGAGATGACCAACGAGAACGTGTTAGGCGTCTCGTAGAAAGTATATTGCCGGAACCGTCGGATACTTTCGGCGCAACTGACCTAACCGAACATCACATTGATGTCGGAGATGCATCACCTATAATGCATAAGGTTCGCCGGTTGTCGCCGAGAATGCTAGAGATTGCGCGAGACGAAGTAAATAAGATGCTGCGGAATGATATTATTGAGAGGTCTGCCAGTGATTGGAGCAGTGCGCCGGTGATGGTTAAGAAACCTGATGGATCGATACGGTTTTGCATCGACTACCGTGATCTCAATAAGGTGACGAAAAAGGATGGATATCCAATGGCTACGATGGATTCCATCCTTGATAAAATGAGAAGGGCAAAGTGCATTACGAAAATCGACCTGAAGCAGGCGTATTTTCAAATAATGATGGAAGCAACCAGCCGGAAGTATACCGCCTTTGCCGTGCCAGGATCAGGGCAATACCAGTTTAAAAGGATGCCGTTCGGCCTTACAAATGCGCCGAAAACGTTCCAGCGTCTAGTGGATGCGTTATTCGGGCCAGAGTACGAGCCGTATATCTTCTGTTACCTAGATGATATAATCATCGTAACAGAAGATTTTGACGAGCATGTGAAGTGGCTGGAGTTAGTATTGAGGAAGCTCGTGGATGCTGGTTTGATGGTTAACCGGGATAAGTGCGAGTTTTGCTGTTCCAGTGTTACGTATTTAGGCTTTATCCTGGATAGCCAAGGATTGCGCCCTGATCCGGAGAAAGTTTCGCCGGTAGTAGAATACCCAGAGCCCCGCAATGTCAGAGAATTGCGCCGGTTCTTGGGAATGGTCGGGTGGTACGCCAGGTTCATTGAAAAGGACTCTGAGCTGAAGGTACCTTTGGTAAAACTTCTCCGTAAAAGTCAAGAGTGGACGTGGGGAGAGGAGCAACAGGAGGCTTTCGACGCTCTGAAGGAAGCTCTAACCCAGGCACCAGTGCTCGCAAGGCCGGATTTTAGTAAGCCGTTTACTATCCAGTGCGACGCCAGTAATTTCGCCTTGGGAGCCGTCCTCACACAGGAGAAGGAAGATGGAGAGCATCCGATCGTATATATCAGCCGAGTGCTGACGCAGGCTGAGAAGAACTATACGACGTCGGAGAAGGAGTGTCTCGCCATGCTGTGGGCGATTAAAAAGTTGCGTCCATACATCGAAGGTTACACCTTCACGGTCATTACCGACCATAGTGCCCTTCGATGGCTGCAGAATCTCAAGGACCCAACGGGCCGTCTTGCCAGATGGGCCTTGGAGATGCAGCAATGGGACTTCAAGGTGGTACATAGGAAGGGAGCTATGAACCACGTCCCAGACGCCTTGTCCAGGATGTTTCCGTCGGAAGAGGAAGATGTAGCCGCGTTTGAAGAGATAGCGGACCAATGGTATCTTAGGATGCTGAAAGAAGTGCCAGAACGTCCAGCTAAATTCAACGGTTGGAAGGTAGAGAACGGCCTATTGTATCGCCATAGATACGACCCATTACTCGATCCAATAACTACGCCGGAAGAAGGTTGGAGGCTAGTTGTGCCAGCAGACCATCGTCAACAAGTGTTACAAGAGTCACACTGTGTCACGTCTGCTGGGCACTTAGGGATCGAGAAGACGTACGATAAACTGGCCAGAGACTATTACTGGAAGGGCATGTGGTACGACACCCATGACTTCGTACGTAGTTGCCAGACCTGCCAGCAATACAAGGTATCGCAGACAGGACCCGTCGGATTAATGGGAAGCCGGATCGTAGAGAGACCATGGGCAGTAGTAGCCGCTGATCTCATGGAATTTCCACCAAGCAAGAGCCAGTGTCGATACTTGGTGGTATTCCAAGATCTCTTCACCAGGTGGATTGAGGTGAAACCTCTGCGATCAGCAGACGGAAAGTCGGTTGCGAGGGCGTTCGAGGAATTGGTGTTATTCCGTTGGGAGACGCCCGATTACTTTCTCTCAGACAATGGTCGAGAATTCGACAACAAGTTGTTGAAAGCTACTTTGGCGGAGTACGGGGTTAAGCACGTCACGACGCCTCCGTACTTTCCCCAGGCTAATCCGGTCGAGAGAAGTAATAGAACGCTGAAGGCGATGATAGCAGCATTTGTCGGTGGAGACCATCGGAATTGGGACGTGCATGTGCACGAATTTCGCCATGCCGTGAACACCGCCGTACAGTCCTCCACTAAGGTGTCACCTGCCTTCTTAAATTTCGGCAGACACCCTAAACCAGTAAAAAGCTTGAGGAGAGAGGTAGAAGGTCATAGACCAGTCGTTAGAATTCCGCCGGAGGTATGGGAGGAGAGGATGAAACGCCTAGATGCCCTGCGAGACTTGGTAGCTCGACACATAGATCAAGCACGTGCCAAGCAGGAGAAACAGTATAATAAGGGACGTAGAGATGTTAGTTTTTCCGTAGGAGATTTAGTACTTAGAAGAGTACATACGTTATCTAACGCCGCGAATAAATATTCCGCCAAACTTGCGCCGAAATATGAAGGACCGTTCGATATCGTAAGAGTGTTGTCCCCTACAGTGTATGTGTTGGGTAGTGGTGAAGGAAACAGTCGGAAAATCGCGAAATCGCATGTCACCGAACTAAAACGTTTCGTCCAACCCCGTAGGTGTGCGTTACAGAAGTAGAGAAGTATGTCACGTCCTTGTTATGTCCCGCCAGATTTGACGACCGCCGGTATAATGTTAACTATCTGTTTTAGGTAAAGAAGATGCCGAGTCGCCGAGTCAGCCGGAAGAGTAGAGGTAAGGAGGGAGGACATTCGCCTTACCCCGAGTTCGAATTCCAGGAGTCCTCCTGGGATCCGAAAGAAACGCCGGAGCGCACTCGACCGAGCAGAACCACCCATCGGCCTGAGGTGGGTTTCACCGAACCTGTCTGGAAAGGAGAACCCCTGCATGAGTTCATCCCATCCTCCGAGTCATCAGAGGAGGAGGATGCTAATCTCATGCAGGAAGTTGAACTGCCCTTACCAGCAGGTCGACCTGAGGAGTCAAGCCCCGCATCGGAGATCACCGCCCCACCCACCGTGGCAAGTCGGGGAGCCATCCCGCGACCGCGCTGCATGGTCCGACTTCCACTCCGCCGGATCGGAATGGTGCCGGTGGTTACGCGGTGCCCGATAGCCCTGGCGGTTAGTGGGGTTAGAACCCTGCGACTGCAGTCGCCACCCCGTCCAGTACCTAGTGTACAAAAACCGCCGGAAGAAGAAGAGGAAGCTGTTGGGGACAGCGAGGAAGCCGAGGAGAGTCGGCGAGCGGTGCACGAGCTCCAGGAGCTAGTGGGAGATAACCGCCCTAACTCCGAGGAAGCCAAGGGTGTTACTCCCGTCGTGGAACGGCCACGTACCCCCACACCGCCGCCGAGGTTACGCCTACCTCCGATGAGGGGCGAATGGTTCCCAATCCGCCGGAGAACGGGGTCCACACCGCCAGGGGAATGGGATGAGGAACGGACTCAGGTCGCGCCAGTGCCCAAGCGAAGCCGGTACAATCCTCGCCGGCAGCTAACACTGGACGACTACGAGTCCGGGATACCCTCCCCAATCCGTAGTCGGTCTCCGACCCCGCCAGGACCGCCGAATCGTCGAGGAGAGGAGCCACCACCAGCTCCATATAGGCCCGGGTTGACGCCCAAGGTTAAGACGAGGGGAGTAAAATTCAGCGGGGTGGATATTATTCCCACCAACCCCGACTTGGATCCACCCCCCTACGTCTGCCTTAATTGTTGGCAACGAGGCCATGACATGCGTCATTGTCCCCGCCCAGAGCAGTTATACTGCGAAAACTGTGGGCGGCGGCATGTGCATGCCTCCGAATGCCCCCGTTGTGCTCGAGCCTATGCGGTCTGGATCGTCCGTCAAGGCGCACGGGAACCAATTAGGCGTAACCCCACCACCGTATGCCGGCAAGGTAAGGGAGACAACCTGCCCCCGACGACCACCACAACCACGAGAGTATCTCGATGGGATGTAGGTCCGTCCGGGACATGGCTGCTTCCCGGTCGTCCGACGACCCAGGCACGGCCCACACGGTTGCCTTCACCAATTCCGCCGGCAGCAGGAGGAGATGCGGTCGAACCACCGCCCCAAGAAGTGGCGGAGAGCCCGGTAGTCGAGGAGATGGAGGGACTGGGGATAACACCTGGCCGTCGCGAACGTGAAGCGGCAGTTACCCCCGCACCGCCTGCAGCAGTATCCCCCGCCGAGCTATTACGAGCGATTGAGGGCACTCGTCACCTGCCCGCGGATCTGCAGGAGTCGATCCTCCGCCGACTACTCGGCAATCAATAAGTCGAGGAAGACAGGAGAGTAATCCCCGCCGGTGGTAGAGGAGAGGTTAGGGTAGGCCCTACGGCAAGAGTACCCGTCAGGGAGCCCTACGAATAAGAAGAAGAGAAAGAAGAAGAAGAAACCGCCGGTAGCTGTGAAGAAAGATGTATATAGTAGATTAAGGCTTAGAGTTAAGATGTAAGATAAGAAGAAAACCGTCGGTAGTAAAGGAGAATGCGCCGGAAGAGAGAGGGAATAGGTATAATAATATAATTTTTTTTTATTTTTATTAATTATTCTATTTTCTATTTTTATTATTTATTTTTATTTTATAATGGTGGTGGTTATAAATAAATAAATAAAAATGTAAAATGTGCAATTCGGTCCGACGCCCGTGCGAGGGAAGAAGTAGTATCGCGAACGAATCGTTGTTAGGAGAATAGTAGTAGTTGTAAGAGTTATTTTAAATTATATGATATATAATTGAGGGTGAATAACTTTTGTGTAATGAGTAAAAGTAGTTGAAGTAAGATGTTGTAGTAAACCGAAGGACACCGGGGGTGTTTCGGTTTAGGAGGGGGCTGTTTGTGACGTTGTAAAACATACAACGTACAAGTACATGCACATGGCTTGTATTTACAAGTCATGTGCATGCATACATTTAGCTTATGTTAGTTCGCGATCGCGTCGCAGGTAGCGAATCCCTCGCAGGCGGACCGAAGTGCACCGATGCACTTTTAAAAATAAACACTGATACCCACGGTATGGGTATGTTTTAGCACGGAGCCGACGAACGACGCGACCGATACCCGACGGTAGTACGCGGACTACGACCGAGACCACGGCCGAGAGGTATCGTGAGCCAAGGACTGAGCCCAGGTCGTCTCACGATACCTGGCGTATCCGCTGCTGATGACAACAAGACGGGAGGTTAGGCGGCGTCCTAACCTCAACCGTCACACGTGCTCAGCAGACGACGACGGCTGAGATGGCGCACGGGTGCGCGCACGCCCGAACTACGTGCTAGTAGTCGGGAGAGCCAGGGTGCTCCCCCACCTTACACCCGTATACCGGGGAACGCGGCACCGACGGCGACGATCGTGCGGCACTAGGCGAGGTGCGCGGGAAGGGGGGATCACTCGAGCAGCGAGAGTGTTGCGCGCGCGAAGACGCTCGAGTGAGCAACCGTAGTGGGATAATGGGTGGGAGCGCGCGGAGCGAGGGGAGCGCGAGTAGAGTAGGAGTCGCGGTATACCTAATGTATACGGTATACCGCGGCATCTTAGAATGTATATATATAGATATAGACGGTGCGCGCACACCTATGTGTCGGTGTATATTCTTGTATATAGCGCGCACACATATATTATTTAATTAATTACTTTAATTAGTAGCGTAGTAATGTTAGATGAAAATATATAGATCCGTCGGTAGAGTTTGGGGCAATTTTTAATAATTTTAAAGTATGTATATAGTTGTAAATGGTGCTGATATAAATTAAATATTAATTATGTGTGAGTGTGTCGGGAGTAGTCAGTAGTAATTATATAGCCGGTAGGCACGGGGCGGCAGCACCGACTGGGTTACCGATATGGTAATTCATTATTTGTAATGCGCGCCTTCCGAGTGTCGGGGATGATTGGTTGCGTGGTCGACCCAATAATGAACAGGTTGGTGGTGACGTAAACCACTATTATTGGGTAATCGGCCTTGACGGAAATAAGATCAAGGCTGACTACGCGTATCGATCACGCAATCAACCACCCTAATCAACGCCGGTAGATAAGGAGTAGAGTGAGATAGAGCAGGATAGCGATAGGGTGGGGAGGAAAATCCTTAATTTTGGGGATCAAGCCACGCCGCGAGCCGGATGAAGAAGCCGGTCTCGACGATTCGCTACCTGATCGTCCGAGGAGATAGACGTCCTTTAGTTTTGTAGAGTGGTAGTATTTTTGAGGCGAAGTAGCCATTTTGTAGAGTATAGTTGTTAGTTGAGTGAGAGTAGTAGTAGAAGAGAGTAGTACTGGAGCAGTGAGGAGATTTATTAGGCGAGTAATATTTACGGTTAGCCCGACGGGCGGCCGAATTATATTAATATTATACTTTTATATATTTGCCGGACGGAGGGAATGGAGAGTGTGTGCACGTGCGTGTGAGCCGGTCGCGAGTCGCGTTCATTATTGTGTCGGTGCCGGACTTATAATATTATTTTGAACTTTTAAATAAATGAGTTGTGATTAAAAAGTAAATTCGTAAGTGTTATTTAAAGTAATTTTCCTTTACTCCGAAAGCCGCCGGTTCCGAGGTGGTCAGCCGTCGGGATTCCCTCTGTGACGAGGAGTCGAGGTGGAGATTTGCCGGGTTGCCGAGTAGTGTCGTAAAGTAGTTATTTCCTTTTTATTTAAATATCGCCAGGCGCCCAACTAAATATAAATCGGCGATATATAGCCATTTTCAACGTCGCTACGACGGAACCTCCGTCGGCCTTTAATTTAATTTGATTAGATTTTTCCCGACGAAAAGTAGCGTCGCAATATTATGATTATTTTTTACTTTACTTTATAATCATTCTAAAATACCAATGAAAGTGCCTTTTGATCTTGCAGAGGTAGATAAGTTCGTGTGTACATATAAATAGGCTCGTTAGATTTCTGTAATTCTTTCAACCGGGCCTTTGACGTTTTTCCCCAGTAATCTAACACCTTAGGCCATGGGCCAAAGTTATTTCTCAGCCATAACAGCAAATCATCAATAATATCTGCATTTTCTTCATCACCTACAAACAAAATAATTTATTATACAATAGTATCATAATAAAGAATATGAAAAATAAATAATTGGTTCAATTTTTATGAATCAATTATTTCAGGTGCCTCATTTAATATGCAATGTTGATATAATAGAAATTGAAATTGTTTATTCACAATTTTTGTATTTCTGGCTATATAACAACCTTAATAATTGCATAATTACTCACCAATATCGTTTATTTCACAAGTGTCTTTTCTTATATTACGTTTATTAATCAAGCCGTTGTGAATATATTTTCGACGAACATTATGATATCTTGTATATAATTTACCTTTCGAAGATCCCTTACTGCTTTCATACCACGTAGACTAATAATCGTAAAGAAAAACAAAATTAATTATTTTGATTTGCGTAATAAAAATATTATAATAGAAGTTTATAACCTCTATTTCAGTCGCTGCATGGACATTAAATAAATCTAAAATTTTAGAAGTTATTAGCTGGGCTCTATCTCTCGACAACCTAAAATGTAGTTTATTTAAAATAAAAAAAATTATTTATATCTATATATATATACAATATATATAATTCAACTGTGTGCTTAATTTTTAGTACATGCAACAAAAATTATTAAAAACTTACGATACATTGAGATCGTCTTTTAATTCATAGTCAATAACGACCTGTGCCAGAAGATTTCTATGCTGATCGTCTAACGATTTGTGATTTTCAAAATGTTTTAATACTAAGATACCATTAGAAGACATCAAAAGAATTTGGCGCAGATCCTGTAATTAACATAAAATAATCGTTAGATTCTTATATAATAATGTGATTTATAATAAAAACTTACATAAGTTTGTGTAGTTTCATTTTCAGGTTTTGATAAATTTATACATTCAATACTAGCTTTTGAAGTAGATTCGTTACTGCTAGTTTTAGTTACTAAATCTGAGAGGGGATCTTGCACATAAATAATTTCAGCATTGTTTATAATATCTGTTATTAAAAAAAACTTATAATATTTGTTTAGTATTCGGCATGATATTTAATTACTACAAAACATACCTGACGGTGATTCGAATTCACTAATCGATACGATAGGCTGATCTGTGGCAAGTGTTACATTAACTTTTGGATGTTTCGATGGTGGTGGAGACCAGTCATCAATTTCCTGTTAAAAGAAAATAAATGAATAAGAATAATTAAAATTTATTGTTACTTTTTAAGGTTTAAATTACTTTGGTTTTTGTTTACACCTACTTATTGAATACTTAAAATTTAGTACTTTAGTCTAAAAAAAAAGAACCTGAATTGGTGCTCCACTATTTCTTTTTAAATTTTTATATTTATTTAAAGCTGATTCAAATCTAATTAAAGGACCCGCTTGTACGATTAATTTTTGGGTTAATGTAGGCGTTAGTCTTAAAAGTGCAAATTCGTCTATTTCATTATCTGTAATCGTAAGGTCTTTTTATTACGTGCAAAGTAAAATCAAGAGTGATTATTTTTAATTTTTTAATTGGAAACTTTTAGTATAATTTGAGGTTAGTTTTTAAATGAGTATAACTGTATATGATACTTATACTTACCTTGAAAGATTTGTACAATTTTTTCGGACATATTCCAAGATCGTAATAAATTTGCAACACTTTCGACGTTCATGACTTTTCTAAATATCAATAATAACGTATAAATGATATTTTAGTTTATCAAATGGTTGTTATTAACCCTTGAGAATTGATAGATCAGTCCACTTTAGCACTTAAAATAACATTTAACTGTTGTTACCATTACACAACTATTTTAGAGCGAGTAGCGATGTGCATGCAATCAAATATTTGACTGTAAAGAATACTTTTTTAGCTATTACAATCAAAAAATTGCTTAAAAGTTGTAGAATGATGACTCGAGTTTCCATAGCAACAAATAATTGCTTATTTCAACAAGTACAATCGAACTGCAGTTTGTACATTGGTTCAAACAGCAAAAAATTTAATTTCACAAATCAAAATATTTGCTGTTACAGACTTGCAATGTACTAATCGCTATTTTGATCACATTAATTTTTTTCCGTGCATAAAATATAAGCATGTTATATACTCTCATAAATTATATTTTTCTTTAATGGCGGTGGTAATATTTTTTATAAAGTGGTATATAATACTGTCGTTGTGTTATATATGGTTTTAATTTGTATGTGAATGTAGTATTATTTCAAAGTGATGGTTTTTATAATGCATATTTAAAAATTTTGGTATTTAATAGAATCTGTATAGTAATTGTTATTATAAAATTGAGTGTTATGAAAATCATTTTTGTGATTGTATCTAAATGGCGGCTCTGTCGAAATATTTTATACATGATATATGCAAATATAATTCTAATTGTAAAATTTTAACAAATTTAAGTTTTTAAATAATAATTTTAAATACCTGTTTATACGTTATTATAAGAATTAAACTTTCGGTCGTTGTATTCTGGGAAACTCTCATTCTTTTTTGAAGTCTGTAAGTTTTGTCGAACGGCAGGCTATTATCAATTATTTTGCATATTTATTTTAATGATTCAGTAGTAGTAATATTTCAATGGATTTTTCTTATATTTCATTTTTTTATTTATTATAACTAATGTAATGATTTGTCATTTACAATATGATATGTTGCAGCCGATTTTCAATTGTATTTTAATGATTTTCAGCGCAAACAATTGTTAATTATTTTGCATATTCACTTTAATCATTCAATAGTTGTAATATTTTAATGTTTTTTTTCATACTTCCATTTTTATTTATTTATAAAATTTATATAAAATGTGTATAAATTTTCGTCTACACATTTACAATACTGTTTTAAACACTATATTGTTAGTGTAAATTTTGTGTTGATTTTTTAATGTATCATTATCTATTTTTGCATTGTTTAACAGTAATATTTTTAAATTTTTTCCACTTTTACCTCTTGAAAGAGCTACGTATAATTGACCATGGCTAAAAATTGGAGACGGTAAATAGATACCAACTTGTTTGTATGACTGTCCTTGTGATTTGTTAATAGTCATTGCAAAACCTAATCGAATGGGAAATTGTTTTCTGCGCATGTTGAATGGTATATCTTCTTTAGATGGTGACAAAGTGATTCTTGGTATTAAAACTAATTTTCCAATTTTTTTTCCGCTTATAATTTCTGCTTTAATTAAATGTTTCATAAGTTTTGTTACTAATAATCTTGTTCCATTACAAAGACCTTCATTCACATTTAAATTTCTTAGAAGAATTACTATTGCACCTACTTTTCATTGTAATTTATGTAGAGGAAGTCCATTAGGTGTAAGGGAATTAAGAAATTCTGTAGGTAACATGACATCTAAGTTTTCTCCATTATCATCTTCTGCTGTATCTACACTTAAGTATTCAATAATTTGCCCTTCCATTATAGCCAAAATTTTATTATTTATTTCAATTACGTCGTTGTTGGTGAAGGCTAATATAACTTTATCATTTATTTTTATTTCGTTTCCAAAAATTTCTGCAATGATATCATTTTCTTTTGTTATTAAATCAAGAGGGATTTCAAGCAGTTCATTTTCTTCTTCATACATATTTAAACGTTTGCCTTCACCTACATTTATTAACCATTGTCTAAAATAATTGTCATTATCTGTCACTCGAAGATTTTCATTTAGTGTCATACGTATAAAATTCGGCCATAAGTAACTGTTTTTAACTGAATTTTCAATAACTTCAGTACGACTACCATGTCGTATAACTGGTAATGTTTGCCTAAAATCGCCTGAAACAACCAACATTTTACCACCAAATATTTTTTTATTATTACATATATCTTGAAATAGGCGATTGACTGCTTCAAAAGCATATTTCGATGTCATAGATATTTCATCCCATATTATAATTTGAACTTCTTTTAAATTTTTACCATCTATTGAATTAGATTTAATATTACATATAGTACATTCTGTGATATTAAGTGGTAGTTTAAATGTTGTGTGTACTGTTTTCCCGTTATGTAATAAATTTGCTGCAATCCCTGTCCAAGCAACACATAAAAATGAAATGTTTGAGAATTTAAGATAGTCTATTAGAACATTAAGTAAACAGCTTTTCTCACTTCCTCCTGGTCCATCAATAAAAAAGCTTTTTTTGTCTTCAATTTTTAAATGTTGCACGATAGTATCGAAAATGTCTTTGTTACGATTTTTTAAAGAATTTACTTTGACGTTTATTTCAGTAAATGTGCAACTTTTGTTATGTGTTGTTGATTTATCAGCATAATCTTCTATAAATGTAGATATAACGGGTAAATTAAAATTATTTAAAAAATATCCATTCAATTGTAGGTTCTTATCAATAATGTTTAATGCTAGGTTTTCATCAGCATTTTGTTCATATTTTGGGTGGTAAAAAAAGTGTTTCTATTTTTCGTTCAAATCTCTTGCATTAATAGGATTGTGAAAAATACAAATATATGCAAAAAATTCACAAAGAGCAGTAGGAAAGTGTAATTGTGTTGCTTCTTCCAAACATCTGTCCCATTCTTTATCTTCATTAACCAAATATCTAGCTATAGAAGCTTCATAAAATGTAGAATAAATTATATCATCGACAGTACGTAAATCCTGAAATGATGATACTCCTTTGACATGTAAAAGTAATAATCTTATAAAATATCGTTTTCGATCCTTTGGATTCACTAAATACATTCTGCTTAATATAGGTTTTTTTGTTTTTTTTTCTTTTATTCCATGTTTTTGAATTATTATCAACTACATAATTTAATGGTATTTCGGAATATAAATAATTTCGTGCATCAGAATCGATTTGATTTAATTTTAAGTATGCTGTTAATGTCGTTTCTACATTTATTTTTAAATTTCTGTTTCTTTTCCTTCTTTAAAATACACTTCTTGTTCATCTTCATTGTGAATAGCTAATCTTATTATGATATGTGAAAGTTCGTGTAGAGGGTATTCTAATAGTATTTATATTCATTGCTTTCAATATCTTTATCATGAGTTAAATTAGAACTGTCTTTTGATCTGATACCTGTGTCACGTATTTCTATGTTCGCACAGTCATGTCCTTTATAACACTATTTAAATAAGTATTTTATACATTGGACTGTTGAGCATACTTCGACATTAAAATGACAATTAAATTTTAACAATAAATAAGGATTATACGAAACAACAAACCGATTATCAGCTATTCTATTGTGGTATTTACCTTTATAATTGATTTTTTTGATATCATTTCTTCTTATATATAATGGATATCCTGATGAATTAAAAGTTGTTTTGTTATTAAATTTTTTTGAAAAATTTTTCTTACATTTTTTTGTGTCTTTACTCATGCAAGGTGAACTCATGTTTTTCCAACGTTTTGGGTCCATGAATCATAAACTGTTTTACAATATTATACAACCGTGGATAGATATCTTCGTTTGGAATTTCTGCGTTTATGAGTTCATCTACTTTTTCGGGAGTATTAATTTTATAATTTTTATCTAAAAATTATAGCATATGCATGTGAGGAAGTCCACGTTTTTGAAATTCGATAACATAAGTGTAGGCGATACAATTTCCTAAAACACCTTGCTTAATTACCAATTCTTTAAATTCTTTTATTTTTTTGATGAAATACCTTAAATACTAAATCTGGTCTATCAATTACAGTTTCATATTTTTTTAAATGTTCAGTTATTTCTTTTCAGTTTGGATTACATGTCATTGTTATAAATAAGTCAGGTTTTCCGTAACGATTTACTATACTCATTGAGTCAATGTAATTTTGTTTTAGGAATCTTGAACTTCCAACAAAATTTGATGGCAAAATAAACATTTTTCCAATTTTTATATTTTCAGATTCTTTTTTCTTGTGTAAATAATCCATTACGCCTTTATAATAATCGCTTCTTAAAATATCTTGGTTATTCTTTACAAAATATAATCTTGATTGTTCAACTTTTACAAATGCATCAATTGTAAACTGTTGAGAAACTTTTCCCATATTAAGGTATGGATTAAATCTATTTCTCATAGAAAGTCTGTAATTATAAAATTGCAAACATGAAATATTGTTTTTCTTATATTTGCATTTCATATTAGGCATCCATCCATATCCTCCATTTGGATAAATAAGTGGGTATGTCATTGGATCAGTGTGTTTACTTATTAAAGGAATACTAATTGGATTGCCATATTTTGAATATATAACTATATCCCGCTCTGAAGTAGGCAGTCCATTTTTTCCTACAAATACCATTACTACTTCATTCCAACTAGCTTCATTATATATGTATTTTTATCTAATTTTTCTTCTAATATTCTAATTTTTCTTTTTCTACCTCATACATCAATTTATAAGCTTTAGCATAAGGATTAACATTTCTAATTAAGCTATCTAATTTACTTGACAATTCTAATTTTGTATCTAAATTATTTTTAAAACTTTTTCTTTCAGCTGCAGCTAATTCATTATCTAGAACATACAATTGCTAAAGCTTGCAAAAGCTAACGCATTATTATATAGCCGAATATTTTTGCGAAAATTAATACTATCTTTCGATATTCCTGTAGCTAATTGCTTTAATTCTTCCGGATAGGGAGGCATTTTCGGTAAGTCTACGCTTCCTTTGTGACAACAATTAGAAAATTCTTTACCTAGTGTATATTCAAAAACAAAATGTTTAGTATTACAATGTTTACAAGTTTCAGACATATAACCTAAATTGTTTTCAATAATTATTTTTCATCAAAATCTACATTTGCTATTCGACCTATTATTTTGGATTTACTTACTAATTTTACATTTTGTTCATTTTTAATTAAAATACGTTTATTTAATTCTTTATAATTTATACCTTTTTTGGTATTAATTGGTTTATCATATACGTTAAAAAATTTTCCTTCATCAATTTTTAATTTTTTAAGCAATATGATTGGTATTTCCATGTCTTTGTCATTTTTATACATATGCGTCTTTTTAAATTTTTTTGTAAATGGTTTTATACTAATTTATCGATATCATTTTTTCTACTTTCGTTTAATATTTTTCCATTTAATTTTTTCTTTTCATTTTTTTTACATTGATCAGTATTTTCATTATAATAAATATGTTGTTTTTGTAATGCTTCTTTTTCTCGTTCATTTTTTATTTCGTCACGATTTATTTTTTGTCTTTTCATCATGGTTTGCTGTTTTCTCTTTATTTTTTTTTTCTTCTATTTTGTCGTCATTTTATTTTTACTTTTCACATAAGCTTCTTTTTTTCGTAATGCTTCTTTTACTCGTTCATTTTTTATTTCGTCACCATTCATTTTTTGTCTTTTCATCATGGTTTGCTGTTTTCTCTTTATTTTTTTTTCTTCTATTTTGCCGTCGTTGCTATTTTTATTATTTACATAAGCTTCTTTTTTCGTAATGCTTCTTTTTCTCGTTCATTTTTTATTTCGTCACTATTTATTTTTGTCTTTTCATCATGGTTTTCTGTTTACTCTTTATTTTTTTTCTTCTATTTTGCCGTCATTACTATCTTTTCTCCTCATATAAGCTTCTTTTTTATGGAACGCTTCTTTTTCCCGTTCATTTTTTATATCGATACAGCTAATTGTTTGCCTTTTTATCATAGTTTGCTGTTTTATTTTTAGCCGTTTTATTTCTATATCATTAAATTGTTTATTTTTATTTTTTTGATAAAATGAACTATAAGTTGGTATCTCATAGCCTATTTCCATTGGGGTAATAGAATCAACGGAAATGATTATATCTTTATTATATAAATTCATTATTGTTTGTTGTTCAGAATTAAATTTCTGTTGAAAATTTTATTCTATTATTTTTATTTCTGCTACATTGAAATTCAATTTTTTTTTCATCAATACAACAAATATGAATCATGTATCTTTTGATTGGTATTGTTGAAATATTATAGTTTATATTTTGTAAAATTGGAAACATCGTAATACTACGTGTTTCGTATATTTTTAGTAAATGTGAACGCATTTGGGAAATATCATAGTTTAAACTGCATGGGCATAAATTAAATACAATAGAGACAGCAAAAGCTGTCGCGAAAATTCCACAATCATAACTATTGGTTTGAAATTGCACTGTTTCAAAAACAATTTTTAATTGTAGACTATCTGGAAATAATCTGTTGATGTTTACTTTATGTTCATTTTGCAAATATTTAGCATTTAAACTATCATAAATGTGTATCGTTCTATTATTGTAATACATACAAATCCAATGACCTTTTTCATATTTTCCAGAAAATAACAATTGAATGTATTCATTATTCATTTGAACTGAGTTAATATTATATTGTTTTTGAACTAAAAGAGTTGTTTGCATATTGAATGGTGTACATGATTTAAGGATGTTATTAAATTCTAATATGTGTTCATCATTTAACATTGAAGCATCGTCGCTATATGGTTCAATCGTTTTTACAACTAATATTTTTATTTCCGTCAAACCCATTATAAAAATGGTTTATTTTACAAAATGATTCACAATTATAAAAATAATATTAATAATTTGTTTCAATTGTTTAATAATAATTATAATTTTTTTTATTTTTCTAAACGATTATTTTAAATTTTTTATTAATATTTTTTTGTAAAGCTGAAAAAAATAAAATATAAATTATTAGAAAACAGTGTTTATAAGAAAGTAGCTTCAATGTAATGAATGAAATATAGTTAATATAAATTTAATATTTTATAAATACTAATATTATACATACCCTAGTGGAAATACATTTTCGATGAAAATGTTCCAAAGTATGCTAAAAGTGGGCCAACTTGCGCCAAAAGTGGGCCGATGTTTACCAACATTGAAATATTTGGAACATTTTTCCAGTTTTGGCAAACTTTAGCCCACTTTTGGCCAATTTAGGAACATTTTGTATTGATTATGGAATAAATTTTTCAACCAGTAAAAAATTGTTTTTCACATGCAATTTCTTAAATTAAGGCGCACTTAATTGCGTTGATAATATTTAATATTGCAATAATAATATGTTGTAAATAATATGTTGTAATAATCTTTTCTGTAAATGGGCCAACATTTAAAGAATCTGGGCCAACCTTTACACAAAGAGGGCCAAACTTTCCATCTAATGGGCCAATATTTGCACAAATTCTTTGCTAGTAGTTTGACACTCATAATTCCAATAAATGCAGCGCTGAATAAAAAAAAACAAAGGGCAACAGCATTCCAATGAATGCAGCGCTGAATAAAAATAACAAACCGCAGCAGCATTCCAATTAATATTATATCAATAAAATATTATATTCCTAATGGCATTCCATACGATTAAAGTCACAAGGTATATTATAAAATTATCTAATTTTCATTTGAAATTATTATTGTTTGAAATATAATAAGTCTTTTTGTATTTCAGTATCCTGATTAGTTTATTAAGACTATCGAAATAATCAAAAATGCAGTAGTATTTCTTAATTATTAAGTTAAAAGGTATAGTTTTGACTTTGTCAATTTATTTATAATTAATAATAAAAATGTTTTTGTTACAGATATAACATATATAATATCAATAATATGTGACAATATGCATATTGGATATAAATCTTCTAAATGGCATTTTAAAAACAGTAATATTTATTTGAATATTTTATCTAATGTTTAATTAATTATACATTTAATATTTAATGATATGATTTAATTTTGCTGTTAAAGATGATTTCGATGAATACTTGCTGAATTTATAAATTATATAAACAATAAAAACGATATATTGAAAAAAATATATCTTATGAAATATACAAGTGAATAGAGTACAATTGTAACATAATAATTGTAATTTAATTTGATAACATAATAATTGTAATTTGAAATTTTTGCAAAAATAAGTTTGTAATATAAACAATAAAAATTAATTTGATTTATTGTATGTTCCAGTGTTGAAATTTTATTAATTTTAATTACGTAATCAAATGTTATTTTAATTATTGTTATTAAGATAATTTTCTGGTAATAATATCGACATAGTATTTGATATCTATTTGTTTAAAAGATCTATAAGGCCCAAAAATGTAAGGCCCAAAATTTATAAGGCCCAAATTTATAAGGCCCAAAAACGTAAGGCCCAAAATTTATGAGGACAAAAATGTAAGGCTCAAAATGTAAGGCCTAAAATTGTAAAGTCCAATTAAAATAAAACTTTACAATTCCGTTGCCAATAATGTAAGGCCCAAAATTTATAAGGCCCAAAAATGTAAGGTCCAAAAAATGTAAGGTCCAAAAAATGTAAGGCCCAAAAGTGTAAAGTCCAATTAAAATAAAACTTTGAAACTATAAAAATGCATTTTTAAAAAACCGGAGAACCGGAGAACCGGAGACCAAAAGTCGATCCACTTTAATATAATATAAGATTACATATTTATGTGCAGCAAATATACGATATTATCTATCTATATTATTAAAAAAATTTCGTCGCCGCCGCTGTTTCAGCAATTTCTGAAGAATTTCTGGCATAACAAGATAAGTCACTGTGGCCTCACGTACATATAACTTGACGTGTAATCACGTGATTATTACATGATTACACGTATCATTCTATATGATAATTGAGTGATTTTCTGAATTCGTGGTACAGGGTGGTCGCGAAATAGAGAGTATGTTCCATTAGACTCTACAAATATTTATATTATAAAAATCTATCTACATTATTAATAAAAAGATTTCGTCGCCGCCGATGCCGCCACTTTTCAGAAATTTTCTGAATTCGTGGTACAGGGTGGTCGCGAAATAGAGAATATGTCCCATTAGACTCTACATCTATCTACATTATTAATTTTCATGGTTCAGGGTGGTTTTTTCAATAATGTGTGGGTTACAGCTAAGACTTATTAAAAAAAATCTATATTTTTGAAACAGCTGCGGTGGTGGCCGCTGTATTCGTTGATGTGGATGTGTGCTGGTAAGTATGGATGGTTGGATATGAGTGTGTGAGCATGTGCATGAGATACAGAGTTCAAATATACCCACACGGAGAAAAAAAAAAAGCAAAAGTTACAGGAGAGTCAAGCAATTTTTACCCTATTACTCCGGTAAGGCGTAAAAAGCTACAGTTACTTAACTTAGTCAAGCAATTTTTGCTTGAGTAAGTCCGGCAATATTAAACTGACTCTATACCGTATAAATTAACGTAGTTTTCAAGTAAGGATTGCTCAAGTGTTTCAATAACTATTTAGTATATATGTATAATAATCGAAATTGTTTTCAATACAATTTACAAATAAATAAATATTTATTTGTTTTAATGAAATAAACATTAAATATTTGACATACTTGACTACTATTGAACAATGTTTAGAACATTCATATAACTATAGAGCTGCCTTAAATAGTAAACCACTTGACATATACTTGGAATTGAAAATCTGTAATTTTTTACGAATTTCAGATACATTGTCTTATTACTAAAAGAATTTAGTAATTTATCTAATACAATTTCATTATTTTAGATAACTACTGGAAAAGTATTTTGCATAAAAAACATAGTACAGGGTTTAAAAATAATATTTTATTCTTTCAACATAATGGCTGGATATATATAATATACATAAAAACAGTTTATAATGAATATTTTGTTGCAATGTAAATATTTTCATTGCGTTTTACCATTATACAAGGAGATACATCCAATCATTCATTAACATCTTTTAAAACAAATGTTTTAGATTCATGAACGCAATAAGCATGCACATGTACATCGAAATATATGTTTATAAAACCTTGCATACGCAGAAAAATATTTGTACCTTTAATATATATATCAGTGATTTTTCCGAAATTAATTAATTCATTTTCATCCATTTTTTCCACGAGAAACATGCCGATGGTATACTGCACACCCTTATATTTTATCCAATCAGTTGACAATATTTCCTCTGCAACGTCACTGTCTGAAAATAGCCTTCTTCGAGTGCTTAAATCAATTACTTCATTCGTCTCGTATATTATTTCCGTTAAATCCGTTTTTTTTTAATAGTTTGATGTATGCCATCCTAAGTTGGTTTCTCAAAGCTATAGTTTTGATGATATTCATTCGATTACTCGATGAAATGCAATGTAATTTTAAATTTCTATGATTTGACTCATATCGCATGGACCAAAAATGGACTAATGGACCGTTCTTCATAATGGTTCGCGGAATGTGAAGCATGTTATGAAATTTATATTTTAAAGGTCCATATAAATCTTTGTACGCACTTAAAAAGTCTTCTATTAATGATTTTAGTACAAGTACTTGCGCCTCAGTACAATGCGGTGATGTTACTATGCCTATGATTTTTCTAAGCAATAAATATAAAAACCATGCAGAATTGTCATCTGATATTTTATCGCCTACGAGCAATCCAAAATACCTACTAAAATTAAGCATTTCTGCAGCGGACATTTTAATTTTTTTTTTGTTTGAATATGCTCTTTTTTTAAAAGAGGAATTTTATTCGATATTTTTTTCTGGCTTTTCTGAAATTCTTCTATTCTATTATTTAAAAAATCTAATGAGAATAGTTTTTGTTTATATATGAGGTCATTGCAAATCTCCACTAATACATAATTCGCAGTACCCTCTAACATATCATGCATGAGATCCAATGAAATATTTTCTGTTACATGAAACCCGTTTACTGTATGAAACACACATTTTTCTTTTATGCCGGTTTCAGAAGGACAGTTATCTTGTACGTCCTTATCGTAAGATTCGACGGTTCTTAAAATAGTTGCATCTTCCACAGTTAAAGTTTTTATTTGGTTTATATTACTTCTGCATATCCTACAAGGTCGGCCAAAAGCAAAACTTTCTACGAAACCTAATATTTCGTTTAAACCTAAATTATCGCCTAAAATTAAACATAACTGAAAATAAACGGTCTGTGGTTTATTGTCAATGTTTATTATTAAACCCTCTTCTCGTAGATCATTTAATTCTTCGATTAATTTGGTAAATATTTTTTTGTTACCAAAAGTTTTTCTGTCTTTTGAAAAAAATAATGCAGTTAATATTATATTACTAAGTTGTGTTGTTATATGTGGAGGGTAACATGGTATTGATGTATATAGTCCACCTAATTTATTTTTCCCTGCATTCGATCCAAGAGCATTTCCTGTTTCAAAATCGTCACAAAAAATAAATAAAGGGATTGCAAATTTTCCGACGAAATGTTGACGTTTCTTTTTCCACAGATCGCCCTGAATAAAATTAGTAATTACGATTTCTTTTTCTAATTTGTCCATGTAATCTTTTAATAAATTAAAAGAGCCCGGAATTTCGAGCATTAACCTTAAACTCCATTTTAATGGAATGTATTGTAAGCACACGTTTTCATTTTCTAAACAAATTTTTTTATCGCCGCATTTATCTACAACAAGCTCCTGAATTACATGTTCTTCTGGCTTTTTTAAAAGACAATTTTTTTCATAAATTAAAAATCTTTTGTACTCCGTTGAGAATTCATTTAATATCTTTTTTGAAGACTCCAATAAATATTTTACATCGTTTACCATTTTTGTGTCATAATTAGACGAATTAAAGTCGATGCACTGATCTAAATAACTCAAAAATGAATTATTTGTAAATTTTATAATTTCATCTACAAAAACTTGAACTACGTTTCGCGGTATAACTGAATTACTATACAAGTATAGCGTTAATTTTAGCATTTCGGCTCTTAAATCAATAACTTTTGTCGACATTTTTAGCTACAATGCAATAAAATTATTGTGCAATAATAATTAATTAATAAAACCTTTTATTTTGTGTATTCTTTTTTACACTTTATTACTTAATCGATTTAACGCTTCGCACAACTTGTGGATAACAGAATAAATTTTTAATTTATCAACGCCGTTTTTATATAATCGCACTTGCAAAAACATCCACAAATGTTTACATTCAGCAGAAAAATCTGCGTGTAACGCAAAAAAAGATTTATAGCAATAATCGACGGCATCGATCAATTTATTTGACGCAATCTTAAAATTTATATTATTTATCACAATAAAAATATCAATGTCTTTATCTTCTTCGCCCTCATCTATAAGTTCACCGATTACTACCGCGTAGGGGCCAATTTTTTCAGCTGAACTATTTTGGCTTCTTCTTAATTTATGTTCGGAAAGTTCATCTACAGACTGCAACAAAAATAAAAGATACTTGTTCAATGAATGAAAAAGAGGCACAAAAAACTAAGAAATTTATAAGTTAAGACAGAACGCAATTAAAACGATATATACAGATTAAAAGTAACGAGTAAGGTTTGCGCTTTCCAAATTTGTTAATAAATGCTATTCTTTTTGCTACAAATAAAGTAAACATAATACCCCTTATAATGTATATATATACAGGGTGATCCAGAAACATAGGTAACATATATATATATTCCGATTCAGAAAATTAATTCGAGTATAACCCCGTCGGAATTTTTAAAAAATATTAATTAGGCGAGGCGTAATTAATTTTTGAAATGGGCCAATCAGAGGCCGGATTAGGGAAGAAAGGTGAGCGGCGTTGCCGCGCGAGTTTAATGCAACAGGTCAACGAGCGAAGCGGCCGAGGCGCCTGAACATAGCTAATGTGTATAGCAGAAGCGAAGATCGCGAAAGCGAATGAATCGCAAAATATATTTTACGAGATTGATTGTATGAATAAAATGTACAATCAAGGAAATGATTTTTATTTAAGTTTGAATTAGACCGCAGACTAATAAATTATTACTACTATTATAATTTACTTACTAAATCTATGATACGGATAATATTAATTTAATAAAACCTTTTATTTTGTGTATTCTTTTTTACACTTTATTACTAATCGATTTAACGCTTCGCACAACTTGTGGATAACAGAATAAATTTTTAATTTATCAACGCCGTTTTTATATAATCGCACTTGCAAAAACATCCACAAATGTTTACATTCAGCAGAAAAATCTGCGTGTAACGCAAAAAAGATTTATAGCAATAATCGACGGCATCGATCAATTTATTTGACGCAATCTTAAAATTTATATTATTTATCACAATAAAAATATCAATGTCTTTATCTTCTTCGCCCTCATCTATAAGTTCACCGATTACTACCGCGTAGGGGCCAATTTTTTCAGCTGAACTATTTTGGCTTCTTCTTAATTTATGTTCGGAAAGTTCATCTACAGACTGCAACAAAAATAAAAGATACTTGTTCAATGAATGAAAAAGAGGCACAAAAACTAAGAAATTTATAAGTTAAGACAGAACGCAATTAAAACGATATATACAGATTAAAAGTAACGAGTAAGGTTTGCGCTTTCCAAATTTGTTAATAAATGCTATTCTTTTTGCTACAAATAAAGTAAACATAATACCCCTTATAATGTATATATATACAGGGTGATCCAGAAACATAGGTAACATATATATATATTCCGATTCAGAAAATTAATTCGAGTATAACCCCGTCGGAATTTTTAAAAAATATTAATTAGGCGAGGCGTAATTAATTTTTGAAATGGGCCAATCAGAGGCCGGATTAGGGAAGAAAGGTGAGCGGCGTTGCCGCGCGAGTTTAATGCAACAGGTCAACGAGCGAAGCGGCCGAGGCGCCTGAACATAGCTAATGTGTATAGCAGAAGCGAAGATCGCGAAAGCGAATGAATCGCAAAATATATTTTACGAGATTGATTGTATGAATAAAATGTACAATCAAGGAAATGATTTTTATTTAAGTTTGAATTAGACCGCAGACTAATAAATTCATTACTACTATTATTAATTTACTTACTAAATCTATGATACGCGTGCGTTATAAATATGAGATTATTACAGTTTTTATTCTCATCGTATTTACATTAATTATTGAAACCTTTATGACGAATTGTAAGACAATAAAATTTTGAATTGAATTAAGTTTTGTGAACAATATAGCCAATAATACGTTTACCATAAAGATATATCGCTACATATTGGAAATATATAATTAATTTTGCAAGTATATTGTCAATAATATTGCTAAGGTACATAATTCCTAATCCGTGTAAAATGAAAATTTAGCTCAAGCCTCAATTCTCCGTTTAAAAAAACATAATGCTACCGCGAGCGCTCTCGATGTTCGCGCACATCACATTTTGTGTTCGCGGAGTAAGCCGCCGCGGGCGCTCTCGACGTTCGCGCTCATCAAATTTACAATTCATTGTGTTTCAGACTTAATAAATATTTTGGAAAACACGTTCCAAATGATTAGGATAATAATTGCAATAGTCTGGCTGTTGAATTGAATTGAGTGTTCAATATACAAAATGCCAATGAATAACAACCATAAATTCGCAATATATTGGTAATATATTAGCAATAATATTGCTAGTAAGTTAATTCCGAGTCCGTGTAAAATAAAATCTAGCTGAACCCTCAATTCTCCGTTTAAAAAACATAATGCTACCGCGAGCGCTCTCCGATGTTCGCGCACATCAAATTTTGTGTTCGCGGAGTAAGCCCGCCGCGGGCGCTCTCCGACGTTCGCGCTCATCAAATTTTGTACTCGCGGAGTAAGCCCGCCGCGGACGCTCTCCGACGTCCGCACTGCAAGAGCAAACGTGCTCGAAAAAAGTTACTTCGTTAAAATTACAATTCATTGTGTTTCAGACTTAATAAATATTTTGGAAAACACGTTCCAAATGATTAGGATAATAATTGCAATAGTCTGGCTGTTGAATTGAATTGAGTGTTCAATATACAAAATGCCAATGAATAACAACCATAAATTCGCAATATATTGGTAATATATTAGCAATAATATTGCTAGTAAGTTAATTCCGAGTCCGTGTAAAATAAAATCTAGCTGAACCCTCGATGAAGTTTTATAATAGTCTGGGAATCATCTAGCTATAGTATATCAATAATAAGTTTACGTTTACCAAATATTTTTAAACTGATTTTTTATAATATATTAGTATATGCTGAACAAATCGATATCATTAAAATTAATTGTATCATATCTTTACTAAAAATCGGTATTATGAGAAATCGTGGATTTATGTGACGCATCTCAGTAATTATTCGGATGACCAAAGACAGACGTTCATTCACGTTTTCATTCACTTGAGGTAATAAAAGATCATCGATTCGTCGGTAGTATTGACAATTTGGATGACACGAAACATATTGGCGATATATTAATAATACTTTGGCAATATGTTGGCAACATATTGGCAACATATTGGCAATATATTGGCAATACAATGGCAAAATATTGGCAATATATTGCCAATATGTTGCCAACATATTGCCAAAGTATTATTAATATATCGCCAATATGTTTCGTGTCATCCAAATTGTCAATACTACCGACGAATCGATGATCTTTTATTACCTCAAGTGAATGAAAACGTGAATGAACGTCTGTCTTTGGTCATCCGAATAATTACTGAGATGCGTCACATAAATCCACGATTTCTCATAATACCGATTTTTAGTAAAGATATGATACAATTAATTTTAATGATATCGATTTGTTCAGCATATACTAATATATTATAAAAAATCAGTTTAAAAATATTTGGTAAACGTAAACTTATTATTGATATACTATAGCTAGATGATTCCCAGACTATTATAAAACTTCATCGAGGGTTCAGCTAGATTTTATTTTACACGGACTCGGAATTAACTTACTAGCAATATTATTGCTAATATATTACCAATATATTGCGAATTTATGGTTGTTATTCATTGGCATTTTGTATATTGAACACTCAATTCAATTCAACAGCCAGACTATTGCAATTATTATCCTAATCATTTGGAACGTGTTTTCCAAAATATTTATTAAGTCTGAAACACAATGAATTGTAATTTTAACGAAGTAAAAAAAAAAAAAAAAAAAAAAAAAAGGGGGGGGATGGTGGGGCCCCTCCGTCGCCCCAACCAGTGAGGTACGTCCAGCCCGGAAGATTGTTTATATGTCCCCGTCGTGGATGAAATCCACGGCGGAAGGCATATCTCCAATCCCGTTACCTCTCCTTAAGAAGGAAAAATCGCGTGGGAGGTGAAAGTGCATTGCTAAAGTTAGCATTTTCGCACAATAATAAAAAGATGAGTTTACAGAACGTTTAGAGAAAGCAGAAGTAAGCAGAAGCTTACGTTAAGTAGGAAAAAGCACTAGGCTGAAAAAACCTACTTGTAGTAATGTGTTAGTTAAAAGAATGAAAAATGAGATGAAAGGTGGAATGGATATGAGGTTGAGTGGAAAAAGAAAGAGAAATAAATAGACTATGTGATGGGGTGCATTGATGAGCCGAGCAGGGCCATTCTACAGAGCTCCGGCTGGTTCTTCCGGCGAAATGCCTACGAGAAGCAGCCATCCACCCTGCATATGTTTCCTCCCCAACCCATCAATGTTAATTAAATAGAATTTATTTTTGAATGACGAATAGTTGTTCCTACGGGGCGGACAGAAAGTCCTTTGGTCGCGCATGTTTGTTTTTAGGATCGAGTTCGTATTTACCGAGGTTGTTTATTAGAGCGTATTTTGATTTCGCGGAGTTTTCGTAGAATTTTTCGGTCGAGGTTTTAATGAAATTATGTAAATATTCTATTTCGAGTTCTTTATGGATTAATGAATTTTTAGTGAACCGTATCGCGTTTGTTATTTTTCGTAACGTTTTATTTTGAATTATTTGAAGTTTATAAATGTTTGTTTTACACGTACCGCCCCAGACCGCTGAGGCGTATGTTAGTATTGGTCGGATTAAGGCTTTATACATTATTATGCCGTTTTTTAGGTTTAGAGACGAGTGATTTCTTAAAAGCGGATTTAGTTTAGTTAAGACCCCGATGGCTTTATTACGAACGTTAGTAGTGTGTTGTGTGTAGGTGAGTTTACGATCGAGTGTTACGCCGAGATATTTTACCGCGGGTTTCCATTCTATTGGTGTTTTATCGAAGTTAGGTGGATTTAGGTTTGCGGTTGGCGCTCTCTTTTTAGAGAACATTATTGCTTCGGATTTAGTCGCGTTGATTTTAATTTTCCATTTACTGCAGAATTGATGAATGTCGTTTAGCGCGTTGTTAAGTAATTTTACGATTTTTTCGTTACTTCGCGAGGTCGCGTATATTACCGTGTCATCCGCGTAGATCCCGATATTTACGTTGTCGGTCGAGGGTAGGTCGTTAATGTAAATTAAAAAGAGCAGAGGTCCCAGCAGGCTGCCCTGAGGGACTCCCGCATTTATAGGTAATTCGCGAGATTCTGCGTCGTTTAGTTTAACTTTAAATTTCCGGTTGTTTAGATAGGAAGCTAAAATGTGAATTAGGTTAGAGTTTATTTTATTTTCGATTAGTTTGCGAAGGAGGCCGTTTATCCAGACGCTGTCGAAGGCTTTCTCGACGTCGAGAAGTACCGCCCCGGTGTTTCGTTTCCAGTTAAAGTTCCGAGTAATGTCTTCGGTTAGTCTGAGTATTTGGTGTTGTGTGGAATGAGCCTGTCTAAACCCGAATTGTTCCTGTCTGATCGTTAGGCGGTCAGTCATGTCGTCCCGAAGTCTATTGATGAGCAAGTGCTCGAATGCCTTGCTCATTGTGTTAAGGAGGCTAATTGGTCTGTAGCTAGTCGGGAGGGTCGGGTCTTTACCTGCTTTGGGAAACACCAAGACGGTCGCCGTTTTCCAGACGTCTGGGAAATATTTATGTTTAATGCACGCGTTGAGTATGTCGGTTAAGTGGGTTAATGCTTTTATAGGTAATTTTTTCAAAATGAAGTTACTTATTGTATCCGGGCCGGGTGCTTTATTGTTTTTCGTGCGTTTAAGATATTTTTTAAGTTCGAACGGAATTATCGGTGGAATTGTATTAGAGTTATTGTTAGAATTGTTTAGAAAATTTAAGATTAAATTATCCGTTTCTGCAGTAAAATTGGAATTGTTATGAGGCATTTTATGCGGTGTGAACGTTTTCGCGAAGTTTTCGGCTAATTGGTTAGCTTTATCGTCCGGTGAAAAATATTTAAGTTGATTATTTGAATCTTTTAACGGTGGAATGTTAGTGTGAGTTCGCGTAAAGGCTTTGGTCATTCTCCACAAACTATTGTCTTTAATGTTTAGGGATTTTACTTTGTTATTCCACGATTCGCATTTAAAGTTTTTAATTTGGTTGTCTATTAAGCGTCTAATTGAATTAATATGGTTTTTAAGTATTGGATTATATCGTTTACGGTTTTTGCGGATTAATACGTTTCTATGTTTTATTGATTTAATTATTTCGTCCGGTAACGGAAGGTTACCGGTTTTATTTTCGTTTAATGGTGTGGAAATGTCTATTGCTTTGTGGATGGTTTGTGTAAAGTCAGTGATAATTGTGTCGATTTCGTCTTTTCTGTCTATGTCTTGTAGTGTAGTGATGTTTTCGTCAAAGTAATTGTTAAATGTCTGCCAGTTAGTTTTTGCAAAGTTGTACTTGATTTTTGTCGGATTGTAAATTGTTGTTAAGTTGATAGTTATATATATATACGGGGCAATGGTCTGAGTCTAATTCGGAATCTGGGAGAGTGCTGATATTAGAGGAAAAATTTAAGTTTTTAGAGATCATGAAATCTATTATATCGGGTTTGCATTTTTTGTTGTAAGGATAGTGAGTGAAGCTCGTTGGGGCGTGAATGTAAAGTTGTTTATTAATGCAATATTTACTGAGTTGGCTACCGAGTGTGTTTATAGTGCGACTCCCCCAGCGCGTATGTTTAGCGTTAAAGTCACCGGCGGCTATTACTGTGTCGGCTGTTTTAAAGATTTTATCGTAGTCGTTTTTGTTGAATTTAACAGTAGGTGAGTTATAGGTAGCTATTATCGCGATGTCGGTTCCGCGGGTTTTGATTTTAATTGCCGTTGCTTCTAAGTTTTCGGTATTTAAGGGTATATTATAATGGTTTAGGCTGTTTTTAACTATTACCGCGGTGCCCCGGTTTATGTTATTTTTATAGACAGTGTAGTTTCGTAGTTTAAATGTACTGTTGTTTTTTAAAAGTGTTTCGTCAAGTAGGCAAATGTCAATGTCTTTTGTGTGTAGTAGTGTCTCTAGTTCGAGTTTTTTGTGTGTTAGTCGTCCGTTGGCGTTCCAAGCACAAATGGTTAGTTGTTTATTTGGTGTATTATTCATGGTCCAGTTTTTTGTTTATTGGATGCAACCGCGAGGGCCGAGTTTAGAAGTTTTTGTGTTATTACCGCGACTTGGATATACGCGTCGTTTATTGAGATTGATCCCGAGGAGATACTGATAGAGAGGTTGGTTGCCTCCCGCAGTATTTCTAACAGCGCGGTTGCGTCTTCCGGGTTGACGGGTTTTTTATCATTTTTAATGTTATTTTCATTTTTGTGTTTGTTTTGTAATGATTTAAATTTAAATATTGGTATGTTCGTTGGTGATTGGGTTTTAGCTTTAACCGGTAATGCGGGAAAATGACCTCCATCGTTTAACGGAATGACTTTAGGTTTTTCAGTATTTTTATTATTGCTGTTATTGTTGTTAATTTTAGTGGGTTTGGGAGTTTTGGCTTTATTCGCGTAAGATTGTTTTGTTGTTTTATAGGCTGGACAGCCTTTGTAATTCGCGGTGTGGTTGCCTCCACAGTTTGCGCATTTTAAATTTTCTTTATCGCGGGGCTTAGTGCACGTGGCGGAGTCATGGTTCTCTCCACACTTAACGCATTTGGGTTGAGCGTGGCAGAACCGTGACACATGATTATAACGTTGGCATTTATAACATTGTACCGGGCGTTTAGGTTTAATATACGGTTCTATTTTTATTTTCAAGAACGCGATTGTTTTTAATTGATTAATATTTTTGATGTTGTCTGTTTTTTCTAAAGTAATTAGGAAAAGAGGGAGCGGGGTGGCATTTTTCCCGCTTCCTCTCTTCATTTGCGCGACGTTGTGGACTGTATATCCACCCCGCAGTAATTCGTCCGCGATTTCGTCGGTGGCCATTGAAATGGGTAGGCCCCTAATGACGAATTTGACCGGAGGTTCGGAATCCGGAGATTTGAAAAGAAAATATTGGAACCTTTCGGTGTCCAATTCCCGGAGGAGGGTTCGATAGTCCTCCAGGGTTGAAACCCGGACGGACATGAAGTTGTCGCGGAGTTTGTATACTACCGCGCTGAATTTTAATTTTTTAATAATGGTTTGGAGGAGTTTGTAGGGAAAGTTAAGCTCATCACAGTAAACGTTTACTGGAGTGATCTTAACCTTTTTTTCGGCGGAAGTGCCGGCTAGTATAGAAAATTGGTTGTGGGTAGCAACCGGTGGAAGTACCGTGTTGCTGGTCTTGGTAATCAGACTTGTTCGGTCTGATTGAGTGTCCCGAGGTGTTTGGCGGGCACGTTTTCGCCTGCGAGGCTCCTTGAAGCCTTCGCAATCCATGGTAAGGGCTGTGTCCATTAAGGACTCAGCGGTGGAGGCGATGCTCTCGGAGCCATCGCAGTGCGAAAAAGATTTTTGCCCTGTGGCCATGATGGCTCACAATGGGCTGAGAAGAGAGTTGTGATAGAAAATAGGGACAGGTTTGCACCTGCTATTGAGAATTCGATAAATCGAGAGTCAATAGAAATAATTTTCTATATAATGAGAATAGGTGTTTCCTCTACGAAGGTTCGAGAGGAACTCCCTTTAACGAAGTAACTTTTTTCGAGCACGTTTGCTCTTGCAGTGCGGACGTCGGAGAGCGTCCGCGGCGGGCTTACTCCGCGAGTACAAAATTTGATGAGCGCGAACGTAGGAGAGCGCCCGCGGCGGGCTTACTCCGCGAACACAAAATTTGATGTGCGCGAACATCGGAGAGCGCTCGCGGTAGCATTATGTTTTTTAAACGGAGAATTGAGGCTTGAGCTAAATTTCATTTTACACGGACTAGGAATTATTTACCTAGCAATATTATTGACAATATACTTGCAAAATTAATTAATATATTTCCAATATGTAGCGATATATCTTTATGGTAAACGTATTTATTGGCTATATTGTTCACAAAACTTAATTCAATTCAAAATTTTATTGTCTTAAAATTCGTCATAAAGGTTTCAATAAATTAATGTAAATACGATGAGAATAAAAACTGTAATAATCTCATATTTATAACGCACGCGTATCATAGATTTAGTAAGTAAATTAATAATAGTAGTAATGAATTTATTAGTCTGCGGTCTAATTCAAACTTAAATAAAAATCATTTCCTTGATTGTACATTTTATTCATACAATCAATCTCGTAAAATATATTTTGCGATTCATTCGCTTTCGCGATCTTCGCTTCTGCTATACACATTAGCTATGTTCAGGCGCCTCGGCCGCTTCGCTCGTTGACCTGTTGCATTAAACTCGCGCGGCAACGCCGCTCACCTTTCTTCCCTAATCCGGCCTCTGATTGGCCCATTTCAAAAATAATTTACGCCTCGCCTAATTAATATTTTTTAAAAATTCCGACGGGGTTATACTCGAATTAATTTTCTGAATCGGAATATATATATATGTTACCTATGTTTCTGGATCACCCTGTATAAAATAAGGCATTACCTTTACGTTCAGAATAAAAGACTTTGTCACCTCTTCAATAGTCGAACCATAAGGACTTTCACATTGTTTCCGTTTGCGTATCACGGTACCTAGAATTCTTGGAAGCAAAAAAAGCGCTGCAATACTTTCCTTTTCTGAAAACAGTATATTTAATACAGATATTAAACTGTATACATGAATACGTTAAGAACAATAATCTTAATTAAAACAAAAATTATCTACAAATATTCTTATTCCTTTCATTTTTCTTACAAACAAAAAAAAATGCTTTTTTAAAAAAAAAAAACTTTCCATCGGATCATCTTACTTGATTTAATTCATATGACTGATTTTTTCGCGTTTCAAAATCGATATTTTAAATTTAATTTTATTTGATTTAAAGTTAAGTATGCATGTTATTTAAAAACGACATTCCCTTAAACAGATGTCAGACTCAGAATTGAAAATTTTTAATATTTATTCATAAACAGACGAATTAAGTTTTTTTTAATCCTATCCATCAGGCCCTCAGGCATGTTTTCAATAATACACACAAAATTTTCCAGATTTTGAAATCCATTTTTAAACTAATAATTACCGACCAAAAATTGTTTATTCAATTATTATTAAAAAATTTTTGGGTTGAAAGGTGTTGATCCCTGTAATCTGGGTCCGACATCCCCTTAATGTAGCGAGACTAATATAATTAATAGATAATGAATTTTTTAAAAGATTTTATTGTCTGCAAAATGAATAAAATAAGATATATTTTATGTTATAACTTTATTTTATGTGTAAATCTGAACGGTGTTAGCAGTTTTTTTGTTTTAGCGTACTCAATAATTACAAGGGCTTCTTTTGGCCAATTAAGCAAAAGATTTGAATCGAAGCCTGGATATTGTTTAGAAAAATCGTGAGATAGCTGTTAAATCAATAATAATTATTGCATTAATAAATTTATAAATTAAATTTCTTAGTCGTATAATATTAATAAATTTACCAGCATAGGCGTGCACGAGGAATGCAAACATTTATATTGCTGGAAATATAATTTAACATTTTTGCAAGGTTCTCTTAATTGAAAAGATCTTATCCACTTTTCTATAATTGTATTGTCCGGTGAATCGTTTATTTGAAGCCATTTGACATCGTCTTCATCATCAAGTAAACCATCAGATTCTAAACAAACATGTTGTATATTTAATTTTTTTACTCTTTGTAAATTAGTATATAGTTATATTATTTATTACAAATTAATTTAATATTTATAAACATCTTTTAATTAAAGTATCAGTTTACAGTTGCTTTGTTTTTAATAAACTGTTTTATTTTAGTAATTAATTCAATTATGAAAAATTATTATTTTTTATTAAACTAATTTAAACTATATAAGATATTTATTACAATAATATACCTTGTAAGACTTTTTCTTTACTCACTACATTTCGTGCAATTAGTTTTTTCCGCAATGCTAAATAATAATCATATAATACTCCTCCAGTATTAATTTTTTTTTGAAATTTCGTCGCACTTTGGAACGGAAAATAGAAAAATTTTGCAGTTGCATCCGGTGGTCTATCTTCTGTAGCGAATATATTTCCTAATTGACTAGAAAGATCAAGAAATCTTTCTTTACTTATACTGAAAATAAATTTTTTTAAATTTATAATTAAAGCATGCATAGAGACATATCTATATGAGAATATACCAATTATATCAATATATATTAATATTAATTGCAATACCTATACATTTTATTATAATCAAACTCATAATGAATAACTAGATCACATATTGAGTGACTATCAACTTTACGTTCTAATTTGAATAATTGCGTTATTAATAAACCTTTTGTTGTAGAATTCAATAATTCAGTAACAGTCTTTCTTGGCTCAGCTATAGTTGTACAAAAAAAATTATACGGAAATATTTTAAATAATTGTTGTAGTATATTATAATATTATATTCTATTACAAATAAAAAAATTTAATTGATTGTTTCAATCCAATTATATTTAGGTACAAAAACAAAAATATTTAACAAATTTTTTCAATGTTCAAGATGCAATATTGAAAATTAGTTATTTAACTTTAAAGCAGTATTTTCAATTTCGATTTTAATATGTACAGCTTTTCTTACACTTATACCTAAACATACAAGACGAAATGTTTATTTGTTATATGTATTCACAATACATAGGAAAGCTTCATTGGGTGCAGGTAATCAAAAACTAAAACATTTTTTGTGACATCCATATATCTGATAAACTTTATAACCAATAATCCGTCTTATCAAATATAATGCACAATAAAGCTATATAGTCAAGAGACAACTGTTAGAAAAAAAGAATCATTGATTATAAAGTATATCAGACATACTTATGACATAAAAAGGTATTTTAGTTTTTGGATATCTGTACCCGCTGTAAATTTGTGTACCAAAGTCTACATATTGTATGTACTTAAATTATACATTGGAAAGCTTCAGCGGGTAAAGGTTTTGAAAAACTAAATTAGTTTTTTGTGACATTTATACTTCTGAAAAACTTTTCAACCAATGATCCTTCTTATCGAATAGCTATTTCTGGAGTGGATCTTGTTCTGTGCAATTATATAATGCACAATAAAGCTATATAGTCAAGAGTCAACTGTTAGAAAAAAAGAATCATTGATTATAAAGTATATCAGACATACTTGTGACATAAAAAGGTATTTTAGTTTTTGGATATCTGTATCCGCTGTAAATTTGTGTACCAAAGTCTACATATTGTATGCATTTAAATTATACATTGGAAAGCTTCAGCGGGTAAAGGTTTTAAAAACTAAATTAATTTTTTGTGACATTTATACTTCTGAAAAACTTTTCAACCAATGATTCTTCTTATCGAATAGCTATTTCTGGAGTGGATCTTGATTTGTGCAATTGTACACAATGCATTAGAATCAAGTTAATTTTCAAAATAACAAACAAACATAAAACTGTACAATAACTGTACAAATGTACACATACGTATCACAGATAGTATACTGATTGTCGAGTTACTCAAATTATTTTCCATATCCACATCAGATACACAAATACTTTCATTCTGCAGATCATTCTCATTCATCACATCAACTAATGTACTATTTAATGAATCTTTTGGTCTATCATTTAACAAAGAATTGTTAGTATGGGAATCTTGGGTTTGTGTTTCATGCAGTATTCCATTATCACACTTATTTTCATGTTCTTTCTTCCACACGTCATATTTACAGACAAATCGTTTTTTAAAGCCACATTCATTCTTGTGGAAAATATCATTCAACAAATCGCTATCAATTTGATAAAAAACAAATTCATCCACACCTGAAACTACAATTTAATACATGAAACGGTGCAAAAAAAACGATCTTAATTTTAGGTTATAAAACTTACCTTTAAAGCGTTCTACAAAGCTCTCCAGTCCCCAGGATTTTAATATGTTATCAACAAACTCACTTCCCATTATAAATAAACAAATTTTAATTAAAAAAAAACATCGCATTACCGAAGTTGATCAAGCAAAATTTATTTGATAATATCACTTCGTTGGGAAACCTGATTGATTGAGCAGGGATTGACGGAGAGTCAAGCAATTTTTGCTTGACTACTCAAGTATATGAACCTTATTGTCAATTAAGCAAATATTGCTTGACTCGACAAGCAAATTTTGCTTTTTTTTTTTCTCAGTGCATCTTTTTGAATCATGTTTGTGATTATCTACGCTAATATATATATACGTTACGGGATTTCTATATACAGAGGATAACGGACCCGAATTGCAGGCTACTACACATTTGAATTCTAAATGTTAAAACCAGCATGTGCGTATGGGTGGATATGCATGTGAAACTTGAAATGTGAGTGCATGACGTTCGGTGGGTTGCCCGTACCTAGAGCAGACATCCCAGAATAGCATATAAATCCCTGAGATTCTCAAGAATTATATTGAAAAGAAAACTTACTGCTCTTGGCTAGGGACGTAGTCGAAAATACTCCTGGGCTCATCAATAGCCGCACGTTCTTGAGCCCTCGCTTTTAAGTCAACGCTGAAAGTTTCTCTTAGATAGAGTAGTGCATCAGCATTGTGGTAATGTGCATTAGTAACCTGCACATTCTGATTTGCTAGGTTATGCAAGGTTGTAACGTATATCACAGCTGGGCAATCTGCAGTACCCCGCGATGCGCAGCGAAACGTCAGTCCAGCTCCACGGGCATCACGATGGTAAGCATATCCGTTGTAAAAATATCTTACGGAATTATTTTGCTTACCCGGCAAACGCTGCATCGTGAAAGACAAGGCGTCGCTATTACAACGTAAGAGGAAGCGCATGAGAGAGCGAAGAGAGTGATAAAGAAAGAAAAAATAAGCATATGTTATACCTTGACAGCGTTTGCCACTCGATGCAAGGTGATATGGAGCAGGAGACAGCGGATACCGTGGAACTGTGGAGCCGTAGGTGACAGCTTCAGCTGGACTATGGGGTATATACATATAACTGCACTAGGTCTACGCGGGCACGGGTGCAGCTGTACTGCGATGCCTGACACGGCTACAGTAGAGGATTCACGGAACCGGAGATTGCGTCCGGGTGACTGCGTGAACTATGAATATTTGGATTATTTGTTGCATAGCAACGCATTCGAACATTTTCCGATTTGCATTGACGTATTCTTCGTAAACAAGTTTTTCTACACTACTTTGTGTAAAAAATATTTATTACCGTTTTATATTTCTAGTATAGAATTTGATGTGTAAAATAATTTTTACTGCCCGGAAATAATATTGTGTATAATTATTTGGATGGAAACAATTAAATTAATTTGTATTCTATTATGTGTAGAAAAAAAATTTATTTTGATAAATATAAATTACTTGTGTAAAATTATTTTTAAGTCGTGTAAAATAATTTATAATTAAGGATAATACGTTTGTGTTATAAATAAATTATTTATTTATACATTACTTTTCTGTGTAATTATGTGAAGAATATCTAATATTTTTTAATTACTTTAAAATAAAATTGTGTTTAATGTGACGTGTAAAATGTTAAGACTTCATTAACATTTTATTTACTCCTGTTTAAAAAGAGTATGTGTAATAATATTCAATATTTTAAAAAATATTATTTATTTTTACGTGTTGAATAAAAAATAGATTGTGTAAGCAAATATTCTTGAAAAACTTTGTGTACAATATAATTGTATAGAATTCGTATGTGTATGAAGTGAACCCTACCGGGTTTGTAATGTTATTGCTTTTAACCATAAAAATAAGAATATCATAATTGCATATACAATTATAATTCATGTAGAAATTAAAATAAAAAAATCGATTTTTAGACACTGTTTCAAGTTTATACATTTCCATTAAAAGTGCGCACTCTAAAATTTTCATGTCATTTTCAGTTCATTTGATCACAACTTGTAGCCAAACTAAGTAAAATCAAAAGTAATGAACATCAATTTTTTCTCAACTTAAATGATTTCAAAACAGATATGAAAATATACATATCATTTAAAGAATAAAATATATCACAAATTTTTCACAATTTTTCTTCATTTCATAGATAAATAAAATTGAATATTTAATATAGTTAAAAGTAATAACTTTAACAAACTTCAGCATAATCGGATAGGTCTACACGGAAGTCAGTCACATTCTTTTCGATCGCTAGATAACAACAAATTGATACGATATAAACAATTATATCTACAATTTTCATTATTTTACTTTGTTTTATAAGAACAAAATATTATTTACTTATAACAATTTTCATACTATAAATAAAAATTATATCATACAAACAAACGCACTTGTAACATAATTGTACTATGAACACTTATTATTAATAAGCATTACTATTCTTGCATATTATTAATATTACTACATGTTGCATTTCAAAAACTTTTATGTAAAAATTCATCTAAAAAAATTAATTTATATTTACTTTATATTTATATCTATTATAAATGTTATTTCTATCATAACTATAAACATAATAACTATAAATTAATAAAAATTAATAAAAATTAAAAATATAATTAAAATTATAAATACATATTATGTGTTGCTGGTTTTTAATTCAAATAACGAAAAATATTGTTTAAATAAAATTATCCGGATCCCAAACATCATCGAAAAGAAAAAAAAACAATAATATTAATTTATTCGTCCTGATCACCCGGTGGACTCACCCAGAGGAAGTTCCGTTGAATAAAATAATAGGTCCGGATACCTATTAAACCGCGTAAAGAATATTAACACCCTTAACAAAATTTAGATATATATAATTATCTTACGGGATCTAATAATAGATCCCGTGGCACCACTAACCACGAGAGAGAGAACATTACTTTATAATTAATCAAATAAATAATTTAATTTAATAAGAAAAAAAACGCGCCCTGAGTTTATCCTTATTGTCCCCACTAATAAATCAATTATTATTTTAATGATTAAAATAACTCACCAATTCGATGAAATAAAATCAATAGGAAATCAATATAATATAAATAATATCCTCGTATACTATTCCTTTTGGAGATTTATATATATATAGATATCTGTATATATTGTAAATAATTATGTCTCCTTATTTATGTGGAAAAATCTATAGATACTCCTTAATCCCTTTTTTATACAACAAATAACTCCTCGGTAAATATGATCAGAAGATACAGAAATAATCAGAATATATGGAAAACACTACTCTCTGGAAGATCGATAGGATCAGAATACTGAAGCAATACTCTACTTTTCGGTAGGTAGAATCAGAATGGCGATGATCCGTTTTTCCGAGTCACGCCAAACTTCTTCCCCGATTTTCTATCTTCCTCAATCTCTTAATATCCCTATCTGTTCTCTCTCTCGTCACCTGCGAGGGATACGGCAATATTATAATTCTCCAACCCTTCCGTATCCGTCACAGGTGTAATAAAGCTACCCGTATTTTCCCTACTATAAATAAAAATGACAACTAATTTGCATAAGTTATCATTGTCCCAACTAGTATTTCGACTTTCCGTATTTAAGGTAATTACAGTCATATAACGTAATATGCTGTTATATTTACCCATACGGAAGTCTTATCTCTAATAATATCATCTATTGATTGGTTCAATAGATCACTAAATTATTCTCTAGTTAACAGCGCTAAATTCAAATATACATTTATCTCCGTACTCTTATACACATGTTCCCCGAGTATCCGCGTTACGAATTCCCTATACTATATGCGCGCGATCCCCGTATCGATACGAGCGCGGACCGCGTGTTCAGTGTGCGCGCGCTTGAATCTAGATCGATTCAAGATGGCGACAACTGAGCGCGGGCCGGCACGTAAACAACGTGCCTCGTGACCGTTTTCCCCGGGTGTGCGCGATCCCCACCGGCGGGAATAGTACCCGGTACTACCGCGGAGTGGTGCGTGCACGTGCACGCACTAACAACGACTCTCCAGGCGACGCCCAGTGATGTTACTACATCACAATTATTATAAAATTTATTTAATAAAACTAATTAAAAACTTGTTAAAAATTTTAGACATTGCTGAAACTTCGGTGGAACTTCAACAAAAGTCACCAATGAAATCATCGAAGAACAAATCACCGACAAAGACAGCATCCAAGAAAATCTCACCGATGAAATATCACCGGCAAGTCCCCTGAATGATGTAAGTAAATGGAGAGTTTTATGTACCTACCATATCGTAAGATATATAAAAATATATAATTAATTATGCTGATGGCACCATTATTGACCAACGAAAATAAAGACCGTTTTGCTTCATATTAAGGTACTATGCTAGTTTATGCAAAACATAAATACAAAAGCAATAGATAAAGGTACATTATAGCTTATCTGCTCAGTTTCAATTCAATGAAAAAAAAATTTATATCGAAAAATGTGAGTATGATTCATTTTCCAAGATATACTTTGAAAATTGCATTGAAACTTCGTAAAACGAAGTACTGTATCATTGCCTACAGTATGTCATAACACTGTATATAAACAAATAAATGCAAATTTATAAAGCTTATATATTTAAATGACGAAATGGTTCAAAACTTGATTATCTAATATAAAATTATTATAAAATTGTAATAAACATATAAATTGATGACGTCTTAAACATGGAAGTGAAGTAACAATTAGGCAAAAAAGTAAAATTAATATGTTTTATTCATTTTACAGGCAGAAGAAGCAGTTTGTCAGCCAATAGCAAGAAAACGACAAAAGTGTATTGTAATACCCGTTTTACAAAAAAGAAAAAGAACATCAACGAACAAAGATGATTATTGTTATTATTAATTTGATTGTTTATTATATTGTAAATATTGTTATAAATTATTAAATTTTATGTATTTATTTAAAATATTAGGTATTATTATAAGTAAAATAAATAATGTACTTTTTCTCGATACAGTATTGCAAATTTGTTACAATTTTAAAAAATTACATTTTGTGAGTAAGTATACTGAGATAAAAAAATAAAAAATTATTTAAATTCAAAATTTTTATTCAGTTTAAACAGAATCGAAATGTATAATTAAAATTATATTATTAATTATAATTATCCCACGCTTTTTTGTTAACATACATGTATACAATCTAAATTAATGTATAGGAGTTAATTTATAGTAACTAATTTAGACCGAATATTTGATTATTTTTATACTACTTCTTATAAATTCGATAATTTTTATTAAAAGTGAACCTATTTTAAAATGAAATTATCTCCTCTTCGAAGATAATTATAATGCAACTTTGTGTTCAATATTTTATTGTTCAATTTACATTATGATTCTATTTTACTCATTTTAATATTAACTGCTACATATGGCGGTCAGGAAAGTAATTCTTTATTTATTACTATTTTGGTATTACCGTTACCGATAAAAGTATACACTACTTTATCAACTTTCATATATTTAAAATAAAAATATTTCTCTCTTCTGATTAGTGGGAACAGTTTGAAATCTTAGCTTCCTGATTGGTGGGAGCATTGACGCTTGGGAACGTTGACACGGATTCGCCGTACTTGTTCTGCAATTACAATACCGAACTCCTTTCTCTATTTTGATACCAATTTTTATTGAGGGCAGCTTTTGTCAAAATAGTTTTATTATTATCTTCAGTTAAACATAAAAAAGATTCCTTATCTATTTCTTCATCTATAATTAAATTAAATAGCAATTAAGTAATGATTACGTATTATGAGAAAACGAAATAACGTTCACATTGAAAAAAGGAAAGATAATTCATTGACCCACACAATTGTAAACATAATAATGTAGAAACAGCTTATGTATAGATAGATATGTGTATGTACATATATATATATATATATATATATATATATATATTGTGATATTGCACTTTTGATTCTTAAAGAGTCGTTCCCGTAGTACAACATGACACTGTGACTTGCAACAAATAAATAATAATAACTAATTAATAAGTATTATCCGGTAACACTTTTAATTAATTGGCCGCCAGTTCCCGGTAAAACTAACATCAAGCCGATTCATAATATATATATTATGAGTTTCACATGCCCTTTTCAAAAGCTGAAAAACAATTTATTATGAAATCGAACTTCTTAAACTTTGATGATAAACTATAAAATAATAGTTTTGCAACTAAACAGAATAACTTGAGATACACAATAACTTAACATCTTTAGAATATTTTATAAAATCATTTTTCTGCCCTCCAGCCGGAAAGCGGCAACTTCCCGGCCGCTGCGCGAATTAAAGTTGCCGTTTTCCGGCAATATCGAGCAGAAAAATAGTATACATATACCTCGGCTTCGCCTCGGCCGACAATTACACGTGATCCAAGTCATTTCTTATTTTACTGGTTATGGTATGTAATAAATAATTTTTCTGCCCTCCGGCCGGAAAGCGGCAACTTTCCGGCCGCTGCGCGATTTGAAGTTGCCGTTTTCCGGCTACGTCGAGCAGAAAAATAGTATACACACCTTGGCCAGTAAAAAAGAAAGCCTCAGATCACATGATCGTCCACCTCGGCTTCGCCTCGGCCGACAATTACATGTGATCTGAGACATTTCTTATTTTACTGGCCATGGTATGTAATATACTATTGATTCGATGTGCGTAAAGTAGCATTTCACACATTTATCAAATTCTTCAACTGCCATTTTCAAAAAATAATGTTCGATCCCGCGTAGAAAAAATTTCCTGGGGAAATCCTTGGAAAAAATTTCCTTGCAAAACCATGGCTGTCATCGTGGTAAATGCGTAGTATAATCATTGCTAATAAGCAGAAGCCAGGTTTTTGCCACAAAAGATCTATTGAAATTTTAATAAAAATGTCCAAATTCATAGTAAAAACATGGCATATTCTTGTCGACAACTTGTGACACAAAAAGAAAGAAATTTCCCATGAAAATACCAGTACACTGAGAAAAAATATGACTTGTGTCAAATGAATGTCATTAACTGTTAATGAATGTGGATTGGATTTTGGGCGAATTGAATATGCATTAACAATTAATGAATCTGTCACTTGAATACAAAATTTGGAGGAAATGAATCGGTTATTAATAGTTAACAACAGATTCATTTAATGCAAAGTAAGGGATTATTTTCTGCCAAGCTCATTCATTTATATCTTTCTGTTGAAAAAAATCAATTGCAATTCAGTTATATCAAATTTATTTTATAATTACATACAAATATCTCTACGCGAGATAACGCAGCGTCCCTCCGAAGTGTAATGCGCTTTAATTGGTCGCTTGTAATCATTCACATTGAATTTAAATAATTGTTTTATATCGCTTAATGACGGTAACAAAATTTGGTAACTTTTTACATGATCGAGAAATCCGACAGTATAACATTTCCTATAGATAAAATAGATTACATTTGTTACGTTTTTAATATGTTGTCAATAATAGCAAATATAGGATCTTGATCTTCCGGTGAACATAATAAAAACACAAAGTTCTTTCTGTAAGTTGTTCCATTAAATTTAAAAAACGGTGTTTCATACACTAATATATCTTTTTGAATGTTAAAATACATACTATTAGAATCTAAAGTAAACTTTGAAAGTTTATCAAACTCAAATTCATGTTTAAAACCAATTTTGCGATAAAATTTGTAAGCCAACTCTAATTGTAATTTCGTACAAATGGTATTTATTATGTTCAATCTTGTAGTTACTACGCGTACACATTTTTTGGATTTCCTATGGAAGGACTCATATTTTTCACAGGACATATGCTTCGCAGGACCCATGGCAATGATACTTCTAGGATAATGGGTCAACAAATGTAGTTTTGGTTTGTAATCTTCAAAAATTTGTATGTACAATGAATTGTGCGCTTTTATCAACTGTTCTAAAAATATTATTTCATTTTTTGAAATAGACGCACTTGTCACTAAACTTATGATTTCAAATATAAGTAAATATAATTCCCAAACAGGCTCATCGGGGGGAACTAAATCACCTATTATAATGCCGAGATAAGAAACTAAAAAAGACATATTAGCCGCAGAAACAAAATATAACCATTTTTTAAATGATTATATTTAAGATACGAAATTTTAGAGCCTCTATCTATTTCACTATAATCGAAAAATTTTAGACGATCATTTAAAGTATCTAAACTAAAGTACTTTTTTTTAAAAATTAAGTTGTCTAATATTTTTGCAAATGAATACCCGCATACCCCTAAATAGAGGTCATGCATTAAATCAACTGTCGGATTTAACGTGTTGTGAAAAAACGGTAATTCGTCAAATACGTTCTTACTCTTAACACCATAAGAATTATTTTCTAAGTCGATAGTATAATTTTCTACATTTCTAATTAAATGCTTATTTTCACAAGATAGTGAACGAACTTGATTTTTTGAGGCTCTACAAAACCGACAGTAATATTCTGCAACAAAGCTTTCGTTGAAACCAAATAAATTATTTAAACCTAAGTTGTCCCCTAAGACACCTGCTACAACAAAATGAACTTTTTGATATTGTCGATTAATATTTAACTCTAATCCTTCATAAAATAAATATTTTAATTCTATTATTAACTCATTAAAACATTTTTCATTTTTGAAATTTTTTTGATCTTCCGTGAAAGTTAATTGTGCGAGAAAAATATTTTCAAGTTTAGATGAAAAAACTGGTGGTATTCCTATTATAGAAAAATATAGGCCTCCAAGTTTATAAATTGTAGCAGCTGTAGATAGGGGATCAGATATTTCGAAGTCATCATAGTGTATGTATAATGCTATGAAAATCTTATCTGAGAAGTTTTTTGAAATTTCATACCATCCTTCACTATTATAAAAACTTGAATAAATCTCACTATTTTGTGATTGTTCTCTTGTAATATTATTTATAATCGCATTAAATACGTTTGGAAGTTCTAAGAACTTTTTTAATATCTCACGCATGGGTACAATATAACCGTAGCATTTTTTTCTTTGTATAAATAAACGAATCACCACATTTTTTGTTATCAACGATTTCACCAATTTTAAATTTTTTTGCTTCAATAAAAAATCCTAATTTTCTAAAAAAATGTATACGCAAATAATGAGATTTTGAATCTATAAAAAGATTTGTTTGTAAGCACTCTGATACAATCGCATGAAACTCCGCAGGTAGATTTTTTTTCAATTCAAAATCTAACGAACTCTTAATCTCTTCGACGCATGAAGTAAAATCTTTTATAATAGTATCAACAACTACGTGTGGTAAGATCAAAACAAATTATAAAAAAAACTATTTGAAAAAAGTTAATAAAACTAGTTGATTTTTACCAATTCGTATCCGGCGGATTCTTCTAATATTGGCCATTCTTTGTATATATCAGCAAAGTTTGTATAAAGTCGATTGCCTGCATCTTCGGATCTCAAGATGTAACTGGAAGTCCAGTGCTTCTTAACGCATGATTCTTCTCTATTTATAAGTAACCATCTTTTACTGTTAACCGCTAACTTTTTGTCTTAAAAAATCAATCAAATTTAAAATCTGAATTATGTGTACTGCACAAATATAATAAACATTATGTAAAAAAATTAAGTTATTTGATAATAATAAGTTACCTGTTGCTAATTTATTGTTGGGTAAATCTATCTTGGAAGATGTAGAAGATTGAGAGAATTTTGCTGCCCCTCGTATGTGTGTACATGTATTTCGGTACTTATCAATCAATTTGCCTCTTGACCTAATCGATGCATTATGTCTGGAGTCTTTCTTTTTCACTGGTGCTACATAATATGTTTCAATACATTCTTCTGGAAACACTTCCACTATCTTTTCCGCTAATACTTCAAAATCTTTATTTGTTAATTGGCTGCAAAGAATTTATAAAATTTAATTAAATATGTTATACGTATAAGTGTAACTTTAAGTGAACATAGTTTTTTTAATAATTATTGCGTGACTTACCAATTTTCAAAACTTAAAAAGTGCTTCACAATTATGTCACAAAGATGCAACTGTGAAATGGAGTCTAATTGCCCTTCACCGTTATAAATCAAAAATATCGACGGACCCAAGACGTCCTTTTTTATTACTGCTTCTAAATCAACAGAATGCACACTCGTCTCATATTTTCCTATTTTATTGACTGGTTCAATAAACGATTCATTTGACAAATCATTGCTTCCATCTAATACTGATTCGAAGGTGCCCAATTCAGATTCAGAAGTTACTGTTAAGTTTGATTGATCTTCAAACGAGTCGAATTCACTCTGGTTGACAATTTCTTGCTTGGAAATTTCAAAACTAATGTTTTTATTTAATTCAGTCTAAAAAAGGAAAAAGACGTTTTATAAGTTTCCATTAAGCATACAAATAAATATAAAGCAACAAGTTAGTAAAGATAAGCTTGTTATAAACATACATGTTCTTTTAGTTTTTTTTTTAATTTCATGCGAACACCAGCACTAGGGGTCACATTCAATGCATCAGTCTCATTTTCAAACATTAGTTCGTTCAGACATTCTAAAGAAGTAATGTCGTTTTCTAAAAACAGTCAACAACAATCGCGGTTAGGTTTAGAGTACATGGCTTGGAGCCGATAACTCTTCAAGAAAGGAAAAAAAAATCGCGGTTAGGTTAGGTTAGGTTAGGTTAGGTTAGGTTAGGTTAGGTTAGGTTAGTAGGAGTGACTATTATTTTACCATTGAATATTTTTATTTCAAACAATCTCAATTACTTACTTTGTAAGATTTGTACAGGCTCCTTAAATCCCCAAGCTTCGAGAATTGTCTCCATAATGATCTTATAAAATAAATCGATCCATTGATTGAAAAAGACGGAGAGCGCGCAAAATCACTCGAAACCGGCAAGCCGTTGAGCACTCGACAGAACCGTTGGATATTTTGCCGTGCGTGTGTAATCGCGCATGCGCTCAGTAACGCTTTACGGCATCGGTATATTCAAAATTTATATTCATTAACTATTAAGTCACAATCATTTGATGTAGATATTTGAAGAATTTAATGTTAATGAGAAAATTTGTTACTGCTATATGCGAAAATATAACATTTAATGAATTAGATATTGTAAAAAACGTTAATAAAATTTTATCCTTCAAATGAATGGTGACTTCCATATAAGTCATTCTTTTTCTCAGTGTACTTAATTTATGTTAGATCCTTGCTTGTTCATAGAATATCGTGGAAAAGCATGGTATTTTTTATCGTCAAATTTAGACTCGAAGAATTATTAAGGAAATATCATACAATAATTCCAATAATTTTACGATATTAAATCCTTGTTTTTTTTTACAAAATTTTTGATACAGAAGAAAAGAATTTTCTGCAAAAAAATTGCATTAATTTTTTAACTTTAAATTCTCGCTTTTTCACAGACTTTCACAGAATAACGTGACATTATTTTGTAGTCAAAATTTAACTCGTGAAGTTGTTAGTATAAATAATGCACGAGATCATAGATTTTGAGTTTTAAAGCTATTGAATGAGCATGAAAAAACGCGATTCAAATAATTACTGCCTAACAGCTAACTCTGTAAAGTGGAAGCTAATATGCAATAGTATGGTTATTAATGATTACATGGAGCTTAAGTTTTACATTTTTATTTATTTATCAGAAATTTCCAGGAATAAAAGTAGTTGTTTAATAAACCAATAATAATAATAATAATTAATAATATTAATTATAGTTTAATTAATGGTAAATAATAAATTTCCATTTCAAGCTTGAGAATCTTGACTCATTGTTGCTGAACTACTTCCCATACTTTCCTGAAACGCAGTACAACAAATATTAGCTAAATTATCTATTAACAATAATTATAAATTTAATCTTTATTTTGAAATTACCTTCGTTTTTTTAACCCTGTGTTTTGGTTTTCTTTTAGTGTTTCGGAGCGTTGTGCATTGATTTGATATGGTAGACATAAATTCTTTGAAAGTAATTTTATTGTTCACGTTTTTATTCACAAACCCTAAAAACAAAATTTTAAATAAAATTTATTATTAATATCATTAATATATATAACGTTTTATAAATGTTAATACTTACAAATATTAATACTTACAAAATGCAGCATTTTGTATATCTTGCGGTATAGCGGCCCTATGCTTGTTGCCTTTAGGAATTAATTTTCTCAAATTGTCTTTGCCGACCAACAATAGTATTAGACGCCGAATCATCTCGGTTGGCCTTTCTTTGAAACGTTTAATATCGGCTAGGTTTAGACTGTCTGCAAATAGACCAGTGTTTGGTTTTATTTCTATAGCGCCTTTTCTTTTTTTATAGCCTGGTAAGATCAAGGTAAGATCAGTTTGCTGAAAAAATAATAAAGATATTATTTATAACAAAAGCATTACGTTTATAGAAATAACTTACATCCAATTTGTCATCTTCTCCTCGTAGATTTTGTAGATCCTTAAGGACACTTGATAATGTGTATAGAGATTTGTCAATGACTGTTAATATAAAAAATAATTATTTAAAAAATACGTAATGAAATAAAGGATATATAAATACTATTAGTTGTGTGTAATCACTTTCCACTATGTATAGTTTCAAATAGGATTTACGATCTTGCGGGTTATCCAGATGTTGAGAAAAATAAAAATCCAACAAATATTTTGGATTTTTATTTTTCCCAATGTATAGATAACTCTCAAAGATCGTAAATCCTATTTGAAACCATAAATATTATAAATCATAAGATAAGTTTTTACCTAATTTAGTTTTTTCACAATTTGGGCAGCATTTTTCTTTTTCCTCCTCTTGCTCTTCATTTTACTCTTCATTTTACTCTTCATTTTACTCGCTTTGCTCGTGCGAACAACCTCGAGCAAGCCAGAAAACCATCTACCACAACAGTATCATAATATACTATTAGTTGGAGGTTTTAAAGCAGAAAAAACGAAAGTAATAACGTTATTATGAATAAAGTTATTAATTTTGTTCTTTTGCTATAAAAGTTAAACGAACAAGATATTTTTTAATTTTTTCAGAAGGATAATTGATATTTTTTTATATATTAAGCTTTTATTGTAATTTATTACGTATTTTATAAAATAGAGCGAAAAATAAAAAAATTGGCCTGACTTTCGTTAAGGTCCCTGATTTATATTCTTTTTTCCATACCCACCTTGACAGCTAGATTTTATGATAAAATAAATGCGAGCAAGTAATGAGAAGAGATTATAATTTTACGTTCCAGTATTTTTTCTTTCTAAACTAAGGTTTAGTTATGTGCGAATGGTAGCGTTCTTAGTATTTTTTTCTTTTTGCTGCACTTTTTTATAGGCAATTGTCACGAGTGTCATTTCCTCTTAATTCTATATAAAACGATTTGTTTATTCTTATTTTAGTCAAAAAAAGAAAAATTATTATTATATAAATAAGCAAAAATAGTTATTTATGCACCAAGGGAGTAAAGTAGGTGTTTATTCCCGGGATGACAGTTACTACCCGAGCTTTAGCAAGGGTAGTAATTCATCCAAGGGAATAATCGTCATTTACTTACGAAGTGCATATAACATTTTTCACCCTAATCACTTGTAAAGCCACTTTATTTATTTAAAAATTTCTAAATTTTTTCAATATTCTAAGAGTTTTTGCTGTATTAAATTGAATAAAATAAATTTGATTTAGTATTTGTGTAGGAAAAGACTAAAATAAGTGTTAATGGACAAAAAAGTAAGTCTACGGTGAATAAAATTGCTCTACGAACAATAAAATGAGTCTACGTAGAATAAAGTAATCAAGGGAATAAAATGCAATTTTACTCCCTCCGCAGAGGTCAATAAAGTGGACTTTTCAGATGGTTAGGGTGAAAAATAAATAAAATTATTAAGGTCGTTAAGTTTCCTTAAATTGACAAGTGGGTTCTTTTTTGTATGCTGGTGACGGTGTCTATGAATACTGTAAATAATAACTGTTTGTATGACATGATACAAATAATTCATAATTTAGGGATAAAAATTAATGAAGTTAATTGAGAAAAATATAAAGTAAACCTTATTTTATAGGCAATAGCTCTTTTCTACGTACTTATGTCTGGCAGAAAAATTCAAGACTATCGTGCCGTGTTTGAATATATTAAACAAGAATTTAGTATCCTGGAGCCCGAAAGAGTTATGTCTGACTACGAAAAAGGGATACGCAAAGCCGTGCGTAAAGTGTATCCAAATATACTAGTTAGTGGATGCTTTTTTCATTATTGTCAGGTAAATTTTTAATAGCTTGCGTGATTATGGTTGTACACTTTTGCTTAATATTTATTTTTGAAATTGTAACCATACAACATTAAATATTGTGAGGCGAGCCTCACTAGCCCACATACATATGTATGTTATCAGGGGGGAGATTGTCAGAGCGGGGCACACCTAAAACAAAAACATATATATTAGTAATCAAGATACAAAAACATATGAATATAAATTAATATAATAGAAAGAAATGTATAAAAAAAAGAATGAATATATGTATAACGTTATTACCTGGATACGTACTGGAATCCTGGGGTCCAATAGTGGTCCAACGTTGACGACTCGTACTCTGGAGAACTCCTTGGGTAGCTCTCGCTGATGATCCTGGGTGTTCGCTGGAGCTCGTAGTTGGTTCCTGGTCCTCCTGTAAATAAAATAATCATAAGTAAAATAATATTAATGAATGTAGGATAGGTTAGGATAAATATAATAGATATATGTGATATAAGGAAATGTTTGTTTTGTATGGGAAGTTTGAGGTTAGGTATAAGTAAACATTGGTTTAAGAATATAGGCCCGAGCCATTCTCGTCACCGACGTTCACCGAAGGATAGGATAGCAAATAATCATGTTTTATATATGTATGTTTGAGGGAAATATAAGGAAAGAAAGGAGATGGAAAGAAATGGAAGGCAACACACGAAACGATACTACCTACCGTACAGGCGAAGTCTACCTGTGTCCATCGATGCCGTCTGCACCTGTCCTCGTCCACGGGAGCCAACGTTGCGGTGATCCTGTCCAGGTACGGAGTTCCCCCGGCGAAGAGGTTGATCCCGTAGAACACCGATGAAACTCACGATTAAGAAAACTGCATACGGGTATACGCGCACGTAAACAAACAACGTTTCTATATCTCCCGTCGAGCGTGAGAGTGGGGGAAGTCTTCTCGCTCTCGCGCAACTGCTCGACGCAAGATGGTGGTGCGCCGCGGGGGAACGGAGGAACGAGCGGGAACGATCCAGATAGACTCCCCGTATGTAAGAGAGAGAAAGAAGATATACTGATGCAATGGGGGAGGTGGAGAATTCGCCCGCTGCGGATCATTTTTGCAAGAGTTGTACCGCCACTAGGAGAGAGGTTGAAGAAGAGAGGAATAGGTGGCGGTACAGTAGTTGGCAGGAAATTGAAACCAGACGATAGGAGAACGGGATTGGAGAAGAACAACGGCAAAGAAGGATACGAGTAGCGCCGTGTAACGGAAAAACGGAAAAGGATATCGAGGAAGAAGAACGACCACTGACTCACCGTCGATACCTTGAGAGAGACACACGACTCACCACCGATACCTTTACGGAGAAGCACCGAGAGATTTTTTGAGAGATAGTTATAGAGATTGAGATATAGTGGAAATTATAATAAGAGTTGAAGGGAAAAATTGAAGGAATTGGAAAAAGGAGATATAAAGGAAGATTAGTATAGAGTTCGGTTAATAAAGGAAAGCAAAGGAGGAGAAGAATTGAATCAGAGGAGGAGAATAAAGCAAAAGCGGTGAGTGGTCTGCACGTGGCCATTTTTATAATATATATATATTTTTTCGGAATGAATCGGGTTCCTCACCGCGGTTGATTTGTATATATATAATTTACGGTATATCTTGTTAAAATAGTGTGACGGGAAGATCGGGCCCGTATAAAGTAATATTGCTTTCGAAAATAATTGTCGGGAATTAATTTATATGAGTAAATTATAATAAACTGATTAATGGAAATGTTCATATATTCTGGTTATAATTATTTTTAATACGATTGAGCCTTCTCACCCCCCCTTTTCCTAACAAGTGTCGTTCCCGCAACGACGGCACCACGAACCCGAGACCAGAGTCGGCGACGGCAGTGAGGAGGACAACATAAATACATATATACGCATTATTAATATTGAAGATTGAGAAAATCATATCAGGTAGAAGTATGTTCCACGTGGTGTAATGCGCGGGATACTACATCACAAAATGGCGCCCAACGTTTAATTCTAATCGGAAATACTTCTAATTTAAAGTATATTATTAAAGTAATTTTTCGTGTTTAAATTTCGTTTTCGTTACTGTGAGGAACCCTAGAGTGGATGAATGAGTGATATAAAAATTTATTTGTGTAAATCTGCCCACAAAAATTAAGAATAAAATTAATATTACGTTTCTAGTATCTAATACCATTATATACTTATAAAAATAATTTCAAATACATTATACCTATAAGATTTAAGTGTCACACCAATAGAAATAATTATTATATATATTATATCTTATGTATAAAATATTTAACTATATACACACATATATATCTACATATATAAATATTTATTTAAACATTTGATTATTAAATTGAAAGGATATCGTTTCCAGGAATTATTGAAAGGAATTCTTTTTCAGATTTATTTGGAAGGAATTATTTACAGATTGATTGAAAGGAACTTTTACAGATTTAATTGAAAGGATAATTTATTACAGATTTCTAAATCAAGCTGAAAGGAAATTATTTTCAGTTTATATTGAAAGGAAAAATTTCTTTTTCTTCAGTTTTCAGTATCCAGAAACAAGGACCAATTTTCAATTTATAAATTAATTTAATATCTGTATTAAAACCTGTCCTGATAATTTTCGAAAATCTTTCTTTCCCCTTGAATAATTATAATCATTTATTTAAATAGTCCACAAAATTAATTTATTTAAATATATTGACTCAGAATTGAAAAATACAGAATATAATCAAGAAGAAATTATTTATAAAGAAGAATTACGAGGTGGTATATTTCAATATCATTTATATTAATATATTATAATTGTATAATACTACCCAAAGATAAAAGTAAGTGGTGTGACACAGTGTTTATTTTTCAACCTCTAGACTATATTAAGAGAAATTATTAGTAAATACTTGAAGGTGAAAAGACATATTTAAAAGTTACTGGTAATTATCATTTATCAATATCTTCAAAAATTTTCTTTTTAAAATAAATTATTCTTATTAGAATATTGGTCATATATTGGTTAAGTATTGGTTTAACGAAAGGTATATTATTTATGGAAAGAAATATTATTAATTGAAAGGTATATTGTTATTTGAAAGGTATATTTGTTATTTGAAAGGTATATTTGTTATTTGAAAGGTATATTTGTTAATTGAAAGGTATATTTGATAATTCTTAATCTAGGTAGATTTGACCATCCAATCACAGTTTTGGTGGCTAGAAACGTGCACTCTCGTAAAAATCGTTATCCCTTATTCTTATTAACACCTATCGTTAATACTAAAATTAATTTTACGAAAAGTTGATACATTAGCGGTATATTACGAGATTTTATTAAAGTTTGATATTTAAACGGTGGAATTTACGGTATTTTCGACATATTTTTGTTTTCTCTTTCCCTTTTACGAATATTCGGAATTTAATTGAGACTTTAAGAAAATAATTGAAAGGATGACGCTCTTTAGCCGAAAAGTAAATTCGTGGCTGAGGGAGCAATTGAAAAATCCAGAAGCATTAATAGCTTATGAACGGATCAATAATTATGATCCACATAAATTGATCATTCTCCTGGATACATTGAACCTGAAAACAAAAGGACAAAAGAAGACCTTAGTATGTCGATTATTTAGAGCAGGTTTGAGGCAGACTGATGCATCAGTACCATGGGACGTCGACATTGATGAAAGAGGGATGGAACCCCCACTTACAACAAGAGGTATTGAATCAGACGCTTCAGAGGATCTTTTAGCCCAACAGATGTGCAAGGCAAATAAGGAAAAACAAATAATGAATAAAGAACCAGAACCATCGACTAGTAGTAAAAGCTGGGAACAAACCTTAGCTCCGGTAACAATGGAGCAAATTGTCGCAACATCAACTACTACGAATTCAACTCCAACGGTATCAGTTGCATCGACATTAGTAGGCAATACGACAATGAAAATGGTAGCGATGCAAAAGGGTTTAATTCAATCCGCATCAACATCGCAAAGGATACTTGTACACAGCTTAAACGAAAGATTGATGCTTCCTTCAGAATTAGAGAGATTAATTAATCAGAGCTTCGCACAGAATAAAAGTGCACAGTTTACTCGAACACAACGAGTAAGCCCTGATTTCTCACAACCATGCATAGAAACAACTGCACAGAATTCAATACCTCAACAAAAACAAAATGAAGAAGAAATAGTCCCTATAAATAATAGTAATCACAGAACCTCAATAAATGTCAATTTATATCCCGAAGTACAAATAGAATCGTACTACAATGCATCATCTGCTTCCAATTCAAACTCAAACACGGACTCAGAACACGAAGACAATTTGGAAGATAATAATGGGAATAATGGGAAAAATAGAGAGAACTCGAATGACATGGAATATAACCAATCCACCGACTTTATCGAACCACGAAATTCTACCGGCAATAAAGTACACCAATTTTTAAACATATTGGAAGATATGACACAAATTAGTCATAAAACAAGTACTCCGTCACAAGCAGAAAGAACAGGACAAGGACAAAACCTTAGAGATACGGCTAAAACAGCATATCATAAGGAACCAATGCCTTATGCTACTCCTGCTCCTGAAACTAAAAAGGCGGCGCTGAACACTAGAATTTTCGAGGAAAATGAGAAACACGAAAAGGAAAATAAAGAAAAAGATATAGTTGAAGAATAGATAGAAAACAAAGAAAAGAGTAATGAAAAGAAACAAGATGAAGAAGATAAAAAGAAAAAATCCAAGAAACCAGTAAAAGAAAAGAAGAAAAAGAAAAATAAGAAAAATAAAAAAGATGATACCGACGACGAAGAATCGAGTGAAGATGATAGTAGCGATGAAGAAAGCAGTGATGACGATAACGATACCGATAGTGATGATACAGATTCTAATCAGAGCGACGAGGACGCAGCTTCTACCAGTAAACAGAAGAAATCTAAAAAGAAGTCAAAGAAGTTTGATTTAGGAGAAAGTGAAAAGATACTCCGACTATTTAAAAGTTGGAATCTTTCATTCTCGGGAGAAGAGAAAGATAATCCGAATGAATTCCTATCAAGATTAATTAATTTCAGGAAAAACGTTCTAATGACGGATGCTCAATTTTTTAGAGGTCTCCCTTGCGTTTTTACAAGAAAGCAAGCCGTTGGTACGAGAACATACAAGATGAATTGAAAAAGAAGAAATGGAATGATTTCGTGAGATCCGTTTAGAAGCGCAATTCACCAAGAAATTATCAGGAAACCGATGTCTGGGATGAGGCAGTGGAAAAGAACGCAAGGAAAATCGGAAAATATAACCAACTACATAAGTTGTATGAAATATATCTTCTCTCACTTAAAGAAGGCTCCTTCGACTAAAAAACAGATAGAAGTAGCATGGAGAAACTTGCGTCCGGATTATCGCAGGTATATGGCGGAAAAGAAAGTGAAATCGTACGCAGATCTCGAGAAATATGGCAGACGTTATGAGGATATGATAGACCTGGACAAGAGGTTTAAACCACCCCCAAGTCCGGAAAACTCGAAAATCCCAGAGGCCGTAGCACCAGAATTCTCAAAGATCGGAAAGGTGTCCTCACTTGAATCAAAGAGAAAAACAGAATACGAAACATGTCCCATTAATACGGAAAACCAAGTAAAAGTGAAAGGTAATACGAAGGAAAATAAAAAGGAAAAGCCAACAAAGAAAATTGATCAAACGTTGCAAGCAACAATTGAGTTGCCGAAACCGCAATCAACAGTCGCGGCAATTACCTCTCCTCCAATGTTACCTGTTACAAACCAGCCTCCGATTACAGGACAACGTCCCCAAAATTGGACCAGATGGTCCAATAATCCTCCGGGACGAATGGAAGGATATACAAGGAACTATAATAACAGATATAATATGAATGGAGATTATAGGAACAACATGACGTGGAGGAATAACGAACCTCCAAGAAACCTACCAAGCACTAGTGGAGCAAGACCTAGGTTTACGCCGCAAAGGAACACCACACCTCCCCAAGGATTTGTAGGAGCATGTTTCCATTGCAACCAAGTAGGCCATAGGGCGTCAGAATGTCCCACTGTAAGCTGCTACATATGCAAGCAAACAGGGCACAAAGCAACAACTTGTCCCACTAGATCAGCCCAACCACGATTCTCGTGTCAAGTATGTGGCCAACCAGGGTACACATTCTCACATTGTCCAAATTGTGCGCAATTGAGACAGGATTGGGGAAACGCAATTGCAGGGGGACAACAGGGTCCTGTGTCCACCCAGCAACAGCACCAAGGACCCCAACAATCCAACAGAGGACAATAAATAAAGAAAGAATGAATAATCCAATAGAAATATTAATAGACGAAGCAAATAAGATAAGAAACGATAAAGCGAACAATGAAAGAAATAAGAGGAAAATAGAAGAAAATTGGACGGATAAAATGAACAAAATGATTCTAGAGATGAATGAGAAAGTTACTATTAAAGAGACGCAAAAAGATGAAGAAACGAAAAGAAAAGATGAAATGGAACAAGGAGAAAATTCCGGGTGTAAAAATAAAATCACCCTGAATACATTCACTCCGGACGAAGACATGAAGTATGTATTTAAACAAGAAGAAACCTCCGACCTTACCAAAAGATCCACACTCTCCTCAGCAATAAAAGAATTACATAGACAGATGCATGGCAACGAGGCTACTCAACTAGCAGACACTCCAGATAAGGCCGTTAAATCTACTAAAGATACCGCAAACTCTGCAGACACCTCTGGTATAAGTAAAACCTCCATTCCACCTGTAGATAATTCAAATAACGCCTGGGGAGGAACGGGACTTACTTGGAATAAAAGGAAGGAAAATGAAGATGATATGTTAGAAAATACGAAAGGTAAAATAAAGGTAAAATTGATAGATTATGAAGAAGATATTAAGAGTAATAATGAAAGGAAAAATAAAGAAATTGAAAATAATAGTAACAGAATTCATAAGGAAGAAATACAAAGAGTTGAATGGAATATTCTAGGAAAGGAAGAAAATAAACAAAAATCAGTAGCAGAAGCAAGTCTGGAAAACAGAAGTTTTGTTCGTTTAAATATCGCCGGCCATACATTTAAAGGATTGCTCGATTCCGGTGCAATGATTTCCGTCGCAGGACCAAAGGTAATAGAAAAATTCAAAGAAAAACTTTTACCTTCGGACTCATACGTGAAAAACGCACATGGCGGAATCAGCAAATCCCTAGGAACCCTCAAATTAACATTAGAAGTGGATGGACATGTAGATACATTGGAATTGAAAGCGCAACAAGTATTCGAGCATAATATCGTCCTGGGAAAGGACTTCTGCATGAAATACGATGTAGATGAACGCCATAAACACGGTTTATGGAGAGTTTATGAAGGTCCTTGGCACAAAACCTACAGTGGTGATAGCACAGGAGAACAGACGGTAATATTTGCAGAATGCAATGGAATATCAGAAGTCACAGATCCCCAACGGCATAAGGTGGAAAAATTAGTATCAAAAATACTACCTCCTCCATCTAAAACTCCGGGAGTTACAGACATGATAGAACATCACATAGCAGTATTACCAGGCTCACCTCCAATACGTCACAAACTACGTAGGATGTCCCCAGCGATGATCAACAATGCTCACGAAGAAGTAGAAAGGTTATGGAATGAAGGAATAGTAGAATGGTCAGCAAGTGATTACACGAGCGCTCCAGTGATGGTTAAGAAACCCGATGGAACATATAGATTTTGTATAGACTACAGAGATGTAAATAAACAAACAAAAAGAGATGCATACCCTGTCCCAAATATGGATACCATACTAGATAGAATGCGACACTCCCGATTTATCTCGAAAATCGATTTACGACAAGCGTTTTATCAAATTCCGTTAGACAGATCAAGTAAGAAATATACAGCTTTTTCAGTACCAGGAAAAGGGCTCTTTCAATTCACTCGAATGCTCTTCGGGCTTACTAACGCTCCAATGACATTTCAAAGATTGATCGATGCTTTGTTTGGCCCCGAATACGTACCATACGTATTCGGATACCTCGACGATATAATTATCGCAACAGAGTCGTTTGACGAACACCTGAAATGGCTGGAGGAAGTCCTGAAAAAGTTAGTAAAACATGGCTTAACAGTAAATCGGGAAAAATGCGAATTCTGCTGTTCTAGAGTTACATACTTGGGATATGTCCTTGATAAGGAAGGGTTACGACCAGATCCGGATAAAATCGCTCCAATAAGAGATTATCCAGCACCGAGAAATGTAAAAGAATTAAGAAGATTCCTTGGCATGGTTGGATGGTATGCTCGTTTCCTAGATAAGGACTCGGAAATGAAGATACCTTTACTTAAATTATTGAAAAAAGATTTGACATGGAAATGGGGAACAGAGCAACACGAAGCTTTTGAAAGGTTAAAATTAGCATTAACTAAAGCACCTGTATTGGCACGACCCGATTTTACCAAACCATTCTGCCTACAAACGGATGCTAGTAATTATACGATTGGCGCAGTGTTAACACAGGATCTAGAAGACGGTGAACATCCCATAGTCTACATAAGTAGAGTACTAACTGCAGCAGAAAGAAATTACTCGACAACAGAAAAAGAATGTTTAGCAGTACTATGGGCAATTAAAAAACTAAGACCCTACCTAGAAGGCTACAAATTCACCGTCATAACAGACCACAGTGCTCTACGCTGGTTAAAGAATTTACGAGATCCGACAGGCAGATTGGCTAGATGGGCATTAGAAATGATGCAATGGGATTTCGAGATCGTGCACAGGAGAGGAGCTCTTAACCAAGTCCCCGATGCACTATCAAGGATGTATGAGGAAGATGGAAGGAAAATAATAAATGAAATAACGGAAATGGCGGCATTTGAAGAAATAAAAGATGAATGGTATATTAAGAAAATGAAGGAAATACAACAATTCCCTGAAAGGTATCAAAATTGGAAAATTGAAGATAACATGTTATATAGATTTCGAAATGATCCTCTACCAGATCCCATTACATATCGAGAAGATAATTGGAAACTAGTAGTACCATTAGAATATAGAGGAAGAATATTACACGAAGCACATGATATACCGTCAGTTGGACACTTAGGGATAGAGAAAACATACGACCGTATAGCGAGAGAATATTATTGGCAAGGAATGTGGCACGACGCATATAAATACATACAACAATGTACAGTCTGTCAGGCGTATAAAACACAGCAAACGGGCCAACAAGGATTAATGGGAACCAGAGTAGTAGACAAGCCATGGTGTATCGTAGCAGCCGATCTGATGGAATTCCCTCCAAGTAAAAGTCAGAATAAATATCTAATTGTCTTCCAAGACTTATTCACGAAATGGATAGAAATAAAACCAATAAGGAAAGCTGATGGAAAATCCGTCGCAAAAGCCTTGGAAGACTTGATATTATTTAGATGGGAAACTCCGGAGTACTTCCTCTCAGATAACGGTAAAGAATTCGACAATAAACACCTTAAAACAGTTCTCGAAGAATATGGAATAAAACATGTCACTACACCTCCCTATCACCCTCAAGGAAACCCCGTAGAACGCTGCAACAGAACGCTGAAAACAATGATAGCCATGTTCGTAAAGAACGACCATCGTTGTTGGGACGAACATGTACATGAACTACGTCACGCCATAAATACAGCAATTCAAACATCAACTAAAGTATCTCCAGCATTCCTAAATTACGGACGAAACCCGAAACCGGTAAAAAGTCTCAGAAGAGAAGTAGAAGGAACTAAACCGATATTAAAAGTGGACCCAACAATTTGGATAGACCGTGCAAAAAGACTGGATGCACTACGTGATTTAGTAACTAAACATCTAGATCAAGCACACACTATCCAAAAGCGAAATTATGATAAAAACAAACGACACGCCGAATTCCGAATGGGTGACTGGGTTCTGAGAAGAACACATTTATTGTCGAACGCCGCACAAAAATTTTCCGCGAAATTAGGTGCTAGATACGAAGGCCCATATGAAATAATTAAAGTCTTATCCCCTACGGTATATTTGTTAAACATGGATTCAGGAAAAAGAAATGCGAAAGTACACGTATCGGAATTAAAGAAATACATACCTCCCAGACGAATGTAAGGGTTGAAAGAAAGTAATTAATGAAAGTTGAAGAATCATATATGCAAGGTACATATTTTTTTGGTTTTTGTCATCTCACAGAAGGAGAGCCGATTCAGGACGACCTAACTCCTCCTGCCTTCCCGGTTGGGAGTTTCTCCCAATCCGGCACCATTGGCAGTACCTCTTCCGCACCAGACCTCGGGTGGTCCGATCAACTGGCCACCATGTTCAGTGTAAACATGATGGCTCAGCGGATCGTCCCCCCCTAGGGAGGGGGGTGAGGAGCCGACTCCTTCGGCCCAAATGATCAAGGCGAACTCGGACTCATCGTCCAAAGAGGAAACGGCAGAACCGGCCCGGGAGAACGTCGACATCAACGACATAATCCCGCGAGCCCCTCCGTCTCCTCCTAGGACGCTCTGGGCCGATAAGCCAATAGACGAGGAAAAAGCAAAGATAGAAAAAGATAGAAAAAGAGAAGAAAGAAGAGTATGAGTGAGAAGAAAAATAGAAGAAAAGGATTAATGAAGAAAGAGTGAGATAATCGAAGAGGAAAAGAGAAGAAGAGAGACCAAAGAAAGAAAAGAAAAGACTAGAAGAGCAGAAAAAGACGAAAGAATGAAAGGAAAACCTTATTTTCAGGTAACATGAAGAAAAGTATTATAGATGATGTAAGGAATGATTAAATTAAAACGATAGAATGAGGTGAAAATGACCTTTAGGAAGTTTAGAATTGGAAGGAAAATTGTAATAAAAGATGACGATGAAACACTTCAATTTGACTCATAGGACGAAAGGAATAGTACGTAAGATGAATGAAAGAGTAGTAAGTATTGATGGTAATAGAGGTTATTTACTTAATTATATTTATAATTTTAAGATAAATTTATTAACTAATATATTGATATTATATTTGATTTTGAAAATTTTTTTTTTGGGCAGATGAATGTAACAGATGTTGGTATGAGAGTAAATATTTATGTAAATGAATGGGATATGAATGATCGGTGACGAAAATCGCTTATGGCCAATTGTAAGTGCAGTCCACCCTCCTTGTAGAAGTGTGTCCCGACTTAGGAGGGGGGTATTGTGAGGCGAGCCTCACTAGCCCACATACATATGTATGTTATCAGGGGGGAGATTGTCAGAGCGGGGCACACCTAAAACAAAAACATATATATTAGTAATCAAGATACAAAAACATATGAATATAAATTAATATAATAGAAAGAAATGTATAAAAAAAAGAATGAATATATGTATAACGTTATTACCTGGATACGTACTGGAATCCTGGGGTCCAATAGTGGTCCAACGTTGACGACTCGTACTCTGGAGAACTCCTTGGGTAGCTCTCGCTGATGATCCTGGGTGTTCGCTGGAGCTCGTAGTTGGTTCCTGGTCCTCCTGTAAATAAAATAATCATAAGTAAAATAATATTAATGAATGTAGGATAGGTTAGGATAAATATAATAGATATATGTGATATAAGGAAATGTTTGTTTTGTATGGGAAGTTTGAGGTTAGGAATAAGTAAACATTGGTTTAAGAATATAGGCCCGAGCCATTCTCGTCACCGACGTTCACCGAAGGATAGGATAGCAAATAATCATGTTTTATATATGTATGTTTGAGGGAAATATAAGGAAAGAAAGGAGATGGAAAGAAATGGAAGGCAACACACGAAACGATACTACCTACCGTACAGGCGAAGTCTACCTGTGTCCATCGATGCCGTCTGCACCTGTCCTCGTCCACGGGAGCCAACGTTGCGGTGATCCTGTCCAGGTACGGAGTTCTCCCGGCGAAGAGGTTGATCCCGTAGAACACCGATGAAACTCACGATTAAGAAAACTGCATACGGGTATACGCGCACGTAAACAAACAACGTTTCTATATCTCCCGTCGAGCGTGAGAGTGGGGGAAGTCTTCTCGCTCTCGCGCAACTGCTCGACGCAAGATGGTGGTGCGCCGCGGGGGAACGGAGGAACGAGCGGGAACGATCCAGATAGACTCCCCGTATGTAAGAGAGAGAAAGAAGATATACTGATGCAATGGGGGAGGTGGAGAATTCGCCCGCTGCGGATCATTTTTGCAAGAGTTGTACCGCCACTAGGAGAGAGGTTGAAGAAGAGAGGAATAGGTGGCGGTACAGTAGTTGGCAGGAAATTGAAACCAGACGATAGGAGAACGGGATTGGAGAAGAACAACGGCAAAGAAGGATACGAGTAGCGCCGTGTAACGGAAAAACGGAAAAGGATATCGAGGAAGAAGAACGACCACTGACTCACCGTCGATACCTTGAGAGAGACACACGACTCACCGCCGATACCTTTACGGAGAAGCACCGAGAGATTTTTTGAGAGATAGTTATAGAGATTGAGATATAGTGGAAATTATAATAAGAGTTGAAGGGAAAAATTGAAGGAATTGGAAAAAGGAGAAATAAAGGAAGATTAGTATAGAGTTCGGTTAATAAAGGAAAGCAAAGGAGGAGAAGAATTGAATCAGAGGAGGAGAATAAAGCAAAAGCGGTGAGTGGTCTGCACGTGGCCATTTTTATAATATATATATATATTTTTTCGGAATGAATCGGGTTCCTCACCGCGGTTGATTTGTATATATATATAATTTACGGTATTTCTTGTTAAAATAGTGTGACGGGAAGATCGGGCCCGTATAAAGTAATATTGCTTTCGAAAATAATTGTCGGGAATTAATTTATATGAGTAAATTATAATAAACTGATTAATGGAAATGCTCATATATTCTGGTTATAATTATTTTTAATACGATTGAGCCTTCTCACCCCCCCTTTTCCTAACAAGTGTCGTTCCCGCAACGACGACACCACGAACCCGAGACCAGAGTCGGCGACGGCAGTGAGGAGGACAACATAAATACATATATATACGCATTATTAATATTGAAGATTGAGAAAATCATATTAGGTAGAAATATGTTCCACGTGGTGTAATGCGCGGGATACTACATCACAATATAGGATAATTTTTTTTCAAAATCAGCCCTTCATAATCGTATTATTTACTAATATACAGGCATTGATTAGAAATGCTTTGAAAAAGAAAGCCACAATAAAAAAAATAAACAAAAAAATCGGCCAAAGCATGATATGCTGAAACGGTTTATGGCGCTAGCATTTTTACCACTGAGTATGATTATTGAAGCATTTGATTTTCTTGTCGCTGATTGCAGAATGGAGTTTAAAAATGATTTCGATGGTTTCATCACATATTTTGAGAAGGAATGGATTAAAAAGGTGACACCAGAAGGTCTGTCTAATAATGTTTCTAATTTGTAATTATCATTATATAATTATGTTTATCCATTAATGCCATTTTATTTACGCAAGCGTGACGCAATTTATTTGCAATAAATGAAACTCTCGATGCACGAACTAACGATGCTGGAATCCTCTATTAATAACTATAACAATAGTAACAATAATAACAATAACAACAATAATAAAAATAATAACAATAATAATATTGCATGTTATTTTATAATTTTATTATTTGCTTCTTTTTCAATATTGAATAATGAAAATTTAGCGGTTTTAAACCATTAACGCCCACGGGACACTTTTTTCGTAGTTTATGTCAGAGGTCTCTAGAGGGGATACATTCCGGACTGAAAAATTGTGTAATCTTCAAAAATAAGATTGAATCGAAAAAAATGAACGTATTATGAACGTATATTTTGAACGTAATATGGGGTAATTTCGAACTCATTCGCGATTTATTTTTTGTTCAACGTGAACAATAATATTTTACACCCCCAGCTACCGAAACATTATATACTAACGTTCTATGAACTTGTATAATTTTTTTAGAGACCTAATTTATTAATAAAACTGATTATTTGCAGATTGAAACCTCCAGTTATTTTGTGCAAATTTCTCTAAATTTGTGTATGTATTCAAATGAGGATAAATCGAAATTCAAAATTATTCGCTGTTACTTGATAATAACCTTTATTTTTCAGCGTAAGACACATTTCTGTGGAAATTAAGCATTAATGACATGCCATAATGAATAATTAATTAGTGAGTAGGTCCCAAAAAAGGCAAAAAGTTCAAATACGCGGTGCTTAGCAGTAAATGAATACAACTCGTAATATTTCAACGTAACACTGATCAAAATAAAGCTACACTCAGTACTTTTAACGTATGTGAATAGCAGGTAGATAGAAACTACAGCGCTCAAATATGCCCCAGTCTTCCCTACTATACAATATTTTTCAAGCCGGAATTGATCACCTCTAGAGCTCTAAAATAAACGATGAATAATGTGTTCTGTAGGCGTTAATGGGTAAAAGAAACAGTTTTAGCATAAAATAAAGTAAAAAATCTTTAGTTAAACTGAACCTATTTTATATAAACTTATGTGTCATCCACTAAGAAAAATTTCTTAGTGACCAGTAAACAAGAAGTCATTTGTTTGCTGATCGTCAAGCAAATTTTACAAACGTCCCTTAGTAACCAGCAATCAAATGACTTCTTGTTTACTGGTCACTAAGAAATTTTTCTTGACGCCGATGCATCAGTCTAACCCTCAACGTCGACTTGAAATGACGTGCTGCGACGACTTAGATGAAGAGGATGAAATTCACCGAGGACCTTGGAATCTTTTGGAAAAATATGTATGAATTTTCTTTCAGGTGTAAATCGGGTAATATTAAATTATTTTTAATTTCTTTTCTTTTCTACTTTTATAATTAATATAACCTAAAAATAAAGTGTAGCAAAAGTAATCCTACACTTGCACACACTTTGGACAAATTTATCCCATATTTCAGCCAATAACAAAATAATTTATAAGAACTTTGTAGGAAGTTTGGCATAACTTTTGCAAACTTCTCCCAAACTTGGAATGCGTGAGTTGTCAAGTTTGGCATAGTCTCATTGCCCTAATTTGCCCCAAGTTTATACAAACATAAACTTGGGCGAAGTTTGGCCCAAACTTTCTGATTTTTACGCGGGTTGTCACTGTACAAGAAAGCACGATTTCGTATATGTATGCTTTATATAAATGAAAACGACGTCACGCTTGCATTAGCAAAATGGCATTAACCCTATGAAGATACAATATTGTTCGGTATGCATTACAAAATTGATTTTGACACTCTTGTGAAAATCAGTTTCATTGCAGTTGTACCGAAAAGCACCATTACGAAGCAAAAAAATCGAATACCTATACAGACATCTAGTACTTTCACGAAAGAGAGAGAGGCTAACTTGAATGAATGGAATATTTTCTTGCACGATACATTTTTTTTATGTTGTACGTGTTGAAAAAAAATTCTACTTCATCTAGAAATTTTTGTCCGACGGTACATTTATTAATTATAACGTATTCGCGCAGAAAGGACTCGGACAGGACAGACGAATATTTCGACTCTCGGTAATAAACAGTAAAATTCTCTTTACACTAAGAAGGAGAACGTCAGGCCTGCGGGAAACGGATCTTTACGAAACTGTAGGTTAGGATTTTTAATATAAAAATATGGAGAAAACCGGAATTACAGATGCCAATGGCCATCTTTACGGAATTTATTAGCAACCCGCGCAAAAAAATGAAATTTGGCATAACTTTTGTTAAACCTTTGCAAAACTATAGTTTGGCATAACTTTTCGCAAGTTTGAGCAACGAGACAATGCCAAACTTATTATTTTGCCTCTGGCAAAGTTTGGGATAAGTTTGGTAAAAGATTGGAAAACTTTATTGAAAGTATTGAGAAACTTTGCGTAGCTTTTCATTACCTTCCGATAAGTTTTATACAAGTTTCGCAAAATTTGGGATAAGTTGAGCGAAAGTTTGGAGAACTTTATTCGAAGTGTGGAAAAACTTTGCGTAGCTTTTCATTACCTTCCGGTAAATTTTATGCAAGTTATGCAAAGTTTGAGATAAGCTTGGCGAGAGTTTGGAGAACTATATTGAAAGTATTAAGATACTTTACGTAGCTTTTGATTATCTTCCGGTTAATATTTACAAATAAATTAATCCATTATATTTTTTAGGTTTTTATTTTAATTATACAAATTAATAAAAAGTTATTTATTTAAGTATAAATCTAAATTATATTATACATATCCATAAAATAACCATTACTCGTGTAAAAATCAAGAAGTTGCGGATAACTTTTTAAATATAACTCTACAAAATATGATCATAAAAAATATATGCAACCTAACAAATAGGACTGTAAAATTCATCAGCTGGCAGTAGTGGCGATTGGTGACTCGTATCGATGCGTCTACGTACGGAAAAGTTGTTGACCCGCGTAAAAAAGAAAAAGTTTAACCAAAGTTTGCCGAAACTATGGTACATCCAAAGTTTTGGCTAAACTTAATCAATGAGACTGAGCCAAACTTAAGAAATAAAATTATTTTGAGTCGAAGTTTAGGCATAAGTTAAAGTTACATTTAAGCAAAGTTTGCCAAAACTTTGCGTAAATGTAACTTTAACATTTTATTAGTTTAAATGTTTTGTAAAAGTTGCCACAAGTTTGGAAAAATTTTTTGGCATTTCTACAAAGTTTCGATAAAGTTTGGGTAATCTATGTTAAAATTTTAATTTTGTTGTAATGTTTTAAAAGCTTTTCTCAAATAGTTACAGTTTTGTCAAATATAAATAATATTATTACATTTAAATGAACAGACTAAACTTATTTAATAGTTTTACAATGTTTTAAATCAAATTTTATTTCTTAATACAATTTAACAACTTGAACTTTTTAAAACAATTTTTCAAAGTTTTAACAAATAAAGTTACTTTAAAATAAAGAATTTGAATGAACAAAATATAAACTTTATATTAATTATTTGTTCTTCTTTTGTAATGGAGAATTTTCTGTTGCATCGTCTATTTTCCTCTTTTCTCTCCTTGTATTCTTGAGCTTGGTTAACATTATTTCTGGTTTTTTAATCCGTTCATCTGTTTCGTTTGCTTTTTGATTTTCACTTTCAATATTTGTTTCTGCATTATCACTATTCTGTTTTTCATTTTTTGTTTCTAATCTATCTTTACAAACTGACTTTTTCTTTCTTATTGCCTGGTTTTCTTCATTGGCATCTTTTGTTACTTGTCTGCTTATTTTTTTTCCTGTCGTTTTCGGGTTACGAAGTGTAGCACACATTGCGGTTATACACTGTCGATATTCATCATGAGTAAGGCGAAAAGATTTTTTCGTTTTCTCATGGACAAACACTGCATTAAAAATTGATAAATTTATAAAAGAAACATAATTTAAAATACAATATAAAATTTATTTTTGAAAGCTTACATTCTATGTCCTCATACATGTCCTCAGGAATAGGTTCGTGTCCGTTTTTGCCAGTTGGAGACATTTTTATTAATTTTTCTTTTCCAAGAATTTCTATTAATAATTTTCTTACCATATCCCTTGGTTTTTTTTTATAATTATCTGCAATAAGATCACGTTTCCATTGTCAAATATGTACAGTTGATCCTTCGAAAATGGGTACCTGAACGGCAAATCGTATTTAAAAACTATATATTTAAAAATTTTTTTATAATTATATTTAATATATTTAATATAGATTACAACTCACTGATTCGTTGTTAATCATATCCTTTGATTTTTGTTTATCGATCTGAAACAAAAGTAAAAAGTTTTTTATTGAAAATATTTAGGTTAGGAGTAATAGAATACTTTAAATAAATAAATGTGTATACATACTTTTTGTTTTACAATGCATGTATCATCTGCTTGACTATTAATTTTAACTTTTTTCATAAGGGAAAGAAAATTATTAATTGTATTTACGTCATCATCGGTAACTGAAACAAAGAGCTAATTAATTATTGTACAAAATAAATATTTATTGATTATTGTTAATCGTATATGTTAGGTCAATAACTTTATAAATATTTAGTTTTGTGGATATCCAATATAATGACTAAAAATCTACATATATATATATATATATATATACATATATATATGATAGTTTATAAAATTGGTTATATAGAAAATTAATTAAATTATTAAATAGAAAATTTTATTAAATAACAATTACCTTCTATGAGTTGGGAACAAAAGCATCTTTTGCCTTTATTATTTGCTAGGGTTTCAGTTTGCTGTCCATCGTTGAAGTTTCTAAAGAACATCAAATCATAAAGAAATAAATAAATACCTAGATTAGCTAGATGTTTTCTCGAATTAAAATAAATAATATACATACGTTTCAAAATCGCTATCAATCGCAGTTCCTTCATTTTCATTTTTCTCAAATACAGAAGTTCCTTTCAGTATTTTACTAAATTCCATGTGTCTTACACTGTCTTGCGTAGCTTTTAAAGTGGACAAATCTTTTGCTAATTGTCGTTTTTTAATAATGAGTCACTTTCCATTATTTTGAAAAAATTCTCAAAATAAAGTATTCAAGTTAGCCCCGTCATTCCCTACATAACAGTCCTTAAAGTATTTAAGATAAATCGTAGTAAAGTCTAGGTTTCAGTATTTACCGCTTGAAATATGCAACAAATAATTTTTTGGAATCCTATCACCCGATTTTAAATAGAAAAATTGGAAAAAAACCTACTGTCCCGAATTTTTTACGTAGGTAACATATTATTCAGTGCGAATATGTGCATTATTTATTTAAAAATAATCATAATATGGTAAATTATTATTACACTTTCCTCGTAACTCTTAAATGTACTTAAATATATTCATATAGAGTTATTAAAAGGAATCAATGTCGAGGGTCAATTTTCTAGAATTAACCATGTGCGCTTCGCGCGCTCTTGCGTTTTTTAACAGTCCTTATTTGAAATATTACGCCGCCTTATTTTCTTAAAACGACAATTTTTAATAATATATTTATTCATGATTTATTGTAATCCGATTTAGTCAAAAAAAATTCAAACATTACGTTTTTCCCGCGCTGCCAAATCTAACCTACAATGTTTTAAACGCATGCACAAAACGTAAACCAATCACATATAGCCGTTTGACTTGGCTTCACAACATCCGGCAATCACTTTCCCGCGTAAAAATAATTGTAGGTGTCACACATGCAAAATACATGAGCACTGCATGTATTAAAGTACATGTAAATTACATGTATCTTATGGCCGAATTATACATCTTAAGTACATCACTTTCATGTATGTGACATGTATCTGAGGTGTATATGTAATGTGTTTTTACAAATAATATTTCTAAATTAATGCGTGCCAAGTGTTAAATATATTGAAGTCAAACACAAACGAACTAGGAGCATTATACATAATTTATAGATATTTATGCATGTATCCAGTTACATGTAGCCCACGTGTGTACTTTATGATTGAATTAATATACTTTGATGCATATGAGGTGTATATAAATTAATGCGTATTGGATTTAAAATTTTGGTCAAGATATACATGCGTTACAGATTATGTTTTTTTTATTAATATTCTAAATAAATTTATTTTTCAAAGAAAACAGAATTATATTTTTTATTATATTAATAACAAATAAATAAATTAACAATTTGTTCCGCGATTATAATTTGAACTTAACGGATAATTTTGCCAATTGCGATGATGATTTTCATTATATCTTTCTTTTTCGCGGTCAATTTTATTCTCTTTGCTAAACCTTTTCGTCTCAGTTCTTCGCATCTTTTTACATGTGTTTTCTCTTTCTCTCGATCGTCTCTGCTTCTTCTATCACTTCTATGATGCTTCTTCTCTTTCTCTTTATCAATATTTTTTTGTCGTTCTTTATTAACTGCCTCATTTACTTTTTTTTCTTTTTTTTTTCTTTTGATTTGTGGCTTCTTTCCTTTTTCTCTCCGGAACTTTCTTTTACAATAGCATTTTCTTTCCGTTTATTTAATCTTTTTTGTAGATTTTCTAAATTTTCATTTTCTTTGGACTGATACCCTAATGTTTTGCTTATCTCACTTCTTTGCATCTTACTTTCTTTCTTATCCGTAGATATTTCTCTTTCTTTTTCACAATTTTTGTTTACATTATAATCATCATAATTATCTATACACTCTATAGCCTTCTCTGTTTCTAATTTTTTCCCTACATTGTTAAGAGTAGTCAAAACTACTCTTTCTTCTTCACCCTCAAAAACACTATTATTGGAACTTGAGTGAATTTCTTCTTCAGATCCCAATAAGGTAATAGGACTCGGTATCGATGATTGTTTTTTTTCTAATTTTTCATCTCTTTTTTCATTGTCAGGTGTATGAGTATGTCTCGGCATAGATGATTCTCTTAATTCTATATTTTTATTTTCACTTTTTGTTTTTCTAAAGCGACATTGCCTTAACGTATTACAAAACGTTGTAATATAAGCTCTGTATTCTGCTGTTGAAAATTTTACCGATTTACTTTTGCTTGATTGGACATATCCTGGAAAAGTAATTAAATAATTAATTTTCTAAAGTAGATGTGAAGGAATCATAAATAATAAAGTAAATTATTACTTTCAAAATTTTCTTCTCCCAGAATGCTTTTTAGTAAAAATCGAGCCATCTCCTTCGGCTGTGTTCTGTTAATAGATTTGAATATGAATAAGTCGTTTTTGGATATAAATACACCTGTGTCCTGAAGTAATTCAACCTAGGGATAAATAAGTACGAAAAGATTAATAATTGAATTGTAAAAACAATTATTTTGATATGTTGATAGGGTTAAGCGACAAAATGTACAAATTAGGCCAAATTTTTAATTATTTCGGAGCACTATTCCAATTCAATATTTATAATACTATTTTTTTAAGAGAATGATAACAATATAACATAGCAATAATAATGATATTGATAATTAATAATATGTTTACTTTATTTGATGTTTCACGCGATTTATATGTGGCAGGTAATTCTACACTGGAATTATTCTTTAAATCAAGGAAATTATTCGTACTTGTTTGCTGTTTCATTGCATATGCATGTTCCATGCAAGATAATATATTTTTCATTAACTTAATTGAGTTTTCGTTAACTGAAAGGAATAAGAAAAATAAATAAGTTTTAAGTTAAATTCAAATGTAAGTTTAAGGTTACAAATAACGATCGTACTCATTAGAGTCAACTATTTATAATAATTAAGTAATTATAAACGAACCTAAATACGATGAACTAAGGAAAGGGCAGGTAAATAAATCATTTTTCTTTTTGTTATTTATATTTGATATTGGAAGCGTATCGTCATTCTTAGTTAGAATCACGTCATCAATAGTTTCTAAATCACTTTCGTTATCCAAATTAAAAATGCTTTGACTTTCAAGTAATTCCTTATCCAAATTTCTTCTCGTGTCTTCTTGCATATGAATATTATTCTTGAATTGCTTATTAGCTACACGTAATTTCGCTATAACAGCAGATTCCGGAGTTTCCTGTGGGACATGCACTTCTCCTTCCGTAGTTACAATTAAAGACTCGAGCCACAGCTTATCTTCTTAAAAAATTATTAATTTAACCGAACATTTAGTGAACATAAAGTAATCACGTTGATAAGCAAAAATGCAATCAACGTGACTTTTTAACCTCTAACCTCTTACGCGTAAAATACAGATTTAAATTGAGACTCGCAGTGAAATTTAAAAATTAGTTTACTTACCGCTTTCTCGCAAAATTTTCATAGGATAATATTTTCCATGCCATTGAGCTTCTTGCTCACCGTTAGGTTTAAAAATAATTTCATTTTCATTAATAATACTGTATGTTTTATTTTTCCAAAATATTAAATAATAAATCATTTTCGGACTGCTTTACATTAATTCTATTAAGATGTCTTACGTGACTTTTTTCTTTATTCTACAATGAATTGTGTGATATTAGCTGAGATGAGATTAAACAATCTCCGTAGCGGCAACTTCATTTTGTGTCCAATTTCATTTGATGAGCTATATATGTATAATATATATCGTAGCCGCGAGTCGAAGTTGCCGCTATATATATACACGTATCATTTATGGGTTACAAATTAAAATTCATTAGCAAGAAATATGCCCAAAAGAATTAAGTCATTTGCGGATACTTCCTCAAGAACTAAATCACGCATAAAAAGAACACTTCGAGAACACTTTCTTCAAAAAACGTTTGATTCCGAGAGTGCCGGAAATGATAGCGAAAATGAAATCGAAAGTGATAGCGAAAACGTTTCGAGCAGTTCATCAAAAGCTTGCGAAACATCATTTGAAAAAGGTTTGTATCTAATAAAAATTTATCATGATATATAATTTTGCTTAATAGTTTAAAGATAATTAATTTAATCCATTAGATAATTAATTACCTAATTAATCCGTTTAAACTTTCAAATTTTATCAACAATAATTAAAAGTTATTTAATTACTCAAGTTATTTTCAAGACAAGTTACTATTTGGATTAATAAAACGATGTATATACCTTAATTTAATGTAAATATAGAAAATCATGTTGAAATTGGGCCAATTCCTTGCCAAACGAATAACTTGGAATCAAGTGATGAAAGCACCACCGATATTGATGATTTTTTCAATGATTTCGAACGCTCATCTACAGCCAGCTACGAATCTGACACAAATTTAGAATTAAGCGACGAAATGTCTGAAAGCGAAGAAGAAACAGAATGGCATCATAAAAGTAATTTATTGGAAAATGCCAATATTTTTTTTTTTTTTTATTTATTCAATTTGAATCTCTGATTTGAGATTATTTTGAAGTACATATGAGAATACAAATAACGTAGATGATTTTTACATAGATTTCGCAAATTTATGTTGTAACATATTCTAGATTAGATTGAGAGTTTACAATTTTCTAAGAACGTACATATGATTTTACATATTTTAGTAGTCGGTTTATACAAAATAACATCAGAACTAGAAGGAAGCGCATAATTATTTTTAATAAGGTTTTTAATAAAAATAGATCTTTCCCTGTCCAGGATGGGACACTGCCATAGAATGTGGTTTAAGTCTTGTATGTCCCATCCGCATTGACATTTCGCGTTCGGCAGAACTTTAATTTTATTTAAAGATGAACCAAGATTGTAGTGGCCTGATCTGCATCTTGTTATGGTTGAAATGATATTTTGTGATAAGTTTTTGTTTTTAAACCATGGTTTTGTAGATATGTCAAAGAAATTTATGAAGTAATTGATTCCTTTATGTTTTCCTTCTTGTAGAATAATATCGTTAGTATTTTTAATGGACATAGTTTTTTCGGCTTCTTTTAAGTCTGTAAATGGTATTTTTATATTATTTAAGGGGGGTTCTTTTGTACAATTTTTTGCTAAACGATCTGCTTGATCGTTGCCCAGTATACCATTATGAGCAGGTATCCAATAGAACTTTAGTTGATATTTTTTGGAAGTGTTCTTATTAAATTCACAAACATTATCACGTATTTTATATATATAAGGGTTAATTTTGATGTTGAAATTATTTTGATTTTTCAACGCTGTTATCGCACTAAGTGAATCTGAAAATATTATGTAGTTTTGATTAGGACGTTGAAGTGCGTATTCTACTGCATCATTAATTGCGATGCACTCTGCAGTGTAAATTGAGGAATTTAGATCGATGCTTTTTTGAGAAATTGTATTCATATAGTGGTCGCAAGTTGCAGCCCCGACTGATAAACCATTTAAAGTTTTGCTTCCGTCTGTGTATAAAGCAACAGCTTTTTCTTTAATTAAAAGATCCTTGATTAGAGAATTAATATTATTAATGTTTTTAATCTCTTCACCGAAATGAGTGTTTGCTTCGATATTTTCTAAAAGAGTTGAATATTTATGAGTGAATGGAGAATAATGAGAGTCAGTGCTTATAATGTTTGTTTTTGCGTTCATATTTTCGATACTAGTAATTAATAAGCTTTTTTTTTTACAATTTTTATTTTTTTCTAGGTTGATTTTAAATTTATTTAACGTTTTATTAATAAGTAAGTTTGAGTTTGAAATAATTTTATTTATATAGCATTGACAAAGATATTTAGTTCGTTCTTGTAGTAAAGGTAATTTGGATTCGGCCAATAATATGTTCGTTGGAGTAGAATTTCGGAGTCCAAGAGATAATCTGATTGCAAGGAACTGGATTTTTAATATCTTTATAATAAACTGGATATTGGAAAATGCCAATATACCACTTTACGATGGAGCGCCTCTTACAATCTTAGAAAGCCATTTGACTATTTTAAGTGTAATTTTAAGGCACAAGTGTCCAGGCGTACTTGTATCAGCAATTTTAAAATTAATAAGTATACATTGTAAAGAGCCAAATTTTTGTTCAAGTACTTTGTACAAATTCAAAACTTTCTTTAGTGAAATAGAGATATCTGCAACTCGGCATTTTTATTGCACAGTGTGTAGTATTAGGTTAGAAAAAGAATGTTGTCCTCAATGTAATTCTAGAGATAATGTGAGTTATTTTCTGCAGATGCCTTTAGTATCTCAATTGCAAACAATGTTTGAGCGGCAAGGTTTTTCTCAATTATTGAAACATCGATTCAGTAGAGTAAAAATAAATAGTGATAATTATGAAGATATAAAATAAATAGTGATAATTATGAAGATATATATGATGGAATAATTTATAAATCTTTAATTACTGAAGGATATTTCGATAACCCATGTAATATAACACTTATGTGGAACACAGATGGCTTATCTCTCTTTAATTCGTCAAAATTTAATGTATGGCCGCTTTATCTTGCCATAAATGAGTTACCTTACTTAGAAAGATTTAAGCAAGAAAATGTCATACTTGCTGGGTTGTGGTTTCAAAACCTATCCCTAACATGTTTATTACAGTTTTTCGAGAGGATTTGAAGAATTTATATAAAGGAGTAGATACGAAAGTAGATAGTTTCGATACAATCAAAAAGATACGCGGACAAATTATTTGCGGAACATGCGATTTGCCAGCGAAATCACTTTTCTTAAATTTGAAACAATTTAACGCTGACTATGGGTGTGCTTTATGTAAAATTCGAACAGAAAGAATAGAAAACGTACAGACATATCCTTTTCATGATACATTAGATTTAAGAACGACCGAGGAAACTTTAACATTTGCAAAACTGGCGCATGATACAAGGAAACCCATTTTCGGCGTCAAGGGACCATCTGCTATAAGTTTTATTGTTCTTAATTTTATATTTTCAACTGCTATAGATGTTATGCATTGTGTGTACGAAGGAGTTGCGAAGAGTTTAATTAAATTTTGGTTTGACGTGACTCATCGAACCCATCCATCGTCTTTAAATTATTATATTAATCTTGTAAATAGTAGAATTCTTACACTAAAACAACCAAGCTACATAGCCAGAATCCCTAGATCACTAAAAAATAGTGCGTATTATAAAGCATCGGAAATGAAAACTTTTTTATATTTTTATAGCTTACCACTTTTAAGTGATATTATGCCTAAGCAGTATTTTGAACACCACATACTATTAGTTTTTGCGTTAACACTGCTTAATGGTACAAGCGTAAGCGAAGAAAACGTTGTCGATGCTAGTAAATTGTTAAAAGAATATGTGAAAAGATTTGATATTTTGTACGGCTCTAAGTAATTTACACTTATTGTTGCACTTACCTGATGTTGTAAAAAAATTAGGACCACTTTGGACTACTTCCTGTGCTCCGTTCGAAAATTTAAATGGTATTTTGAAAAGTTTTGTACATGGATCAAAGTACCCTCCTATACAAATATATTCTGCAGTGTCTAATTATTTAAATCTTACTAATTTAAAAGAAAAATATTTAGATCATAATAGTAAGATATATTTATTTTGTAAACAATTAAGTAAATCCGGTATACATCAGCGCAACGTAACTATAATAAAAGAAAATGTTTTTGCAGTTGGCAAAATAACTGGACTGAAAATTGATATAAATATTGTACGAATCGCATTACCTTTTAATATAAATAAAGAGAATTGTTTAGAATTTAATAAACTTTTAAAGAATAGTATATACTACGAATCTGAAATTTGCTGTATAAAAAAGAAAACTAATTCATCCTATTGCATGTATATACAAAATAATGAAGAAAAAATAGGTTTAATACAAACTTTCATTAGGTATTGTAATTGTGAACTATTTTGTAATAACTGTAATGTTTACGTAATTGTTAATGTATGCGAAAAAAAGCCGGCATTCTTTTGTCCATTAACAAACAGTTTTATACCAACCATCTTTATGTGTAAAAAAAGTGATGTGTATGAAGCCGTAAATATTGAAAATATTAATGCTGTATGCTATAATGTAATTACGCATAATAATATATATGTAGTTTTGCCTGTAAATATGATAGAAAAAGAATAATAACTATATCTTTTATAATTGAAAGTGTGATCTTGTATTCAACAATGTAAATTAATAGAGTTTAGATAAAGTAAATAAACTTAGCTGTAAAACCTTGCAATTATGTCTATTATCTCTATAATTTATATCTATTTATATATTATTTTTTCCTTAAAATAATAAATGTATTACATAAATATAAATGATTAATACGCAAACTAAATTAAATATTTTTATTTCTTCCTGTGCTGCATCTATTTCATAACAAAAATTTTAATAATCGCACAGTAGTAAAATTTGTATAATCGCACATACACCTTATATACACCTCATATGCACCTCATATACACCTCATATGCATCAAAGTATATTAATTCAATCATAAAGTACACACGTGGGCTACATGTAACTGGATACATGTATAAATATCTATAAATTATGTATAATGTTCCTAGTTCGTTTGTGTTTGACTTCAATATATTTAACACTTGACACGCATTAATTTAGAAATATTATTTGTAAAAACACATTACATATACACCTCAGATACATGTCACATACATGAAAGTTTATATGTTTATATCTTTTTTTGCTTTCTAATAATAGGTTTATAATTCGAGTCTATAAGGAATCCCGGGTACAAAAACCTCATACCATACTATACAATAAATGCTTATAGTATTTTATAAGATAAACCTCACAAAAGAAAAAAACATTTTATAATACAATATGATGATTAAATGGGCGGTTCGTTTACCGGATCGTATGAGCTGAGACATCCATAAATACAATCTTAATCAAATCGCTAATCGCGTTCAACCAGGCAATTTCGTATTTATTATTTATAACAAATAGGCATGTATCGGGTTTTCGAGTATTTGACGTATTCATGTGCATTGAATTAATAAGGTTCTATAAGGCTTTTCACTATATTGTCCACTAACAGCTATCGGTGTCTACCGTTAAATTCCATAATTTTAAACCAACCAATACAGTTCTTTTATAAGGTTTTACGAGGATCGACGCATGTATTGGGCATACGACCTATCCGTTACTACCGGCTGCGCCAGTAATAACAAATCTTAATCAAATTGCTAATCCCATTCTACCAGGCAATTCCGTATTTATTATTTATACCAAATAGGCATGTATCCGGTTTTCGAAAGTTTGACGTCTTTATAAGGTTTTACGAGGTTCGACGCATGTAAGGGACAGACGGCCTATCGGGTTGTATCGGCTGCGCCAACAATAATACGAATTACATAAGTACCCTGGCGGAAGTATTCACTTGCACTTTTTTCAAGAATGTTACATATAATGTTATATAGTAAAAGTTGATAGATTTTGAGTTATATAGCGGTAAACCCAGCTGGTGTTGAAAAAGATATGGAAAAATTCACTTTTTGAGGTTAGAATAACTTTTGAGCAAATAGATTCCAGTACCTAAAAATTTTTTTCTGTATTCTGAAAAACATTTGCAAAGTGTACCCAAAATTTGGTGCATTTTAAAATTTTGATCGGACCACTTCACGTGGAATACCCCATATATATATATATATATATGATACAGTTGCATGTAATCTTAATCTTGAATTATTTAGTTATAAATATTTTTTATTGTTAATCTTCATGCAAGTAAAGGTAAAAGTTTACTATTATAAAGCTAGTAATGAAAATCAAAGAATTATTAAATTTATTTTATATAAACTTATCCAATATAATAATTCTTATACGATTCACTGATTCAAGTAAACTCTGTAAAATAATTCAGAATGTGTAACGGCATTTATATGTATTCTTTCATTAGTATACTCTTGTATAAAAGTTTATTCTTCATTATTTTTAAAAATAAAAAAAATATTAGCAGAACTTTTAGAACAATTATTTCAATATTCAATGTTCCTATATATTTAACTACTTTAGTAATGGTTATAGAAATAACTGTCAGACTCGAGTGACACTTGCAGGTATTCTTAATTTTGTGCCCTTTAATTATAAATATTTTTCAATGTTATTCTTCATGAAAGTAAAGATAGTGGTTTTCTACAGTGAGCTAGTAATAAACACCAACCCAGACGGAAATTTATTTTTAAAATCTGAATTTTTCAACTATTAGAAAAATTCGAGAATTTATTGCTTTTGTACATTCTAAGTTATATGATAAATGAATTAATTGATCTTCACAAGCCAAAGAAACATTCCTCACATCTCAAGTAAGGCGGACTGTATTAATACCAGCCACTTTAGAAACCTCAAAGGATGAGTGTTCGAAAAAAAGACTAAGACAAGCTAAGTCAACAAAAAGGTAAAATTTAATTGATTGTAGTATAAAATTAATTAAAACTTAATAAGACGGAAGAAAAAAAAAAAAAAAAAAAAAAAAAAAAATTAAAAAATTATGTATTTCGCCCTGAGTATGCCTGGTGGGCTCATCAGTAGAGTCCAGGCATCTCGTCTCTAGATACAAATGACAGATATAAAAATATTTGAAAACCTGACGAGGAAGACATGGGGTATATATGCCCTACCGATAGCAAACTTTAATAAGTGCCACATATTAACAGGTAGCCCCCTAACGCACTTACATAGAACTAATGTCTTAATCGTCAGAATATTGTTACATAAGGCATATTCGTGATCCAATGCCATATAATTTTAAAATTTTAATTTTTCAACTATTAGAAAAATTCGAGAATTTATTGCTTTTGTACATTCTAAGTTATATGATAAATGAATTAATTGATCTTCACAAGCCAAAGAAACATTCCTCACATCTCAAGTAAGGCGGACTGTATTAATACCAGCCACTTTAGAAACCTCAAAGGATGAGTGTTCGAAAAAAGACTAAGACAAGCTAAGTCAACAAAAAGGTAAAATTTAATTGATTGTAGTATAAAATTAATTAAAACTTAATAAGACGGAAGAAAAAAAAAAAAAAAAAAAAAAAAAAAAAAAAAAAAAAAAAAAAAAAAAAAAAAAAAAAAAAAAAAAAAAAAAAAAAAAAAAAAATTAAAAAATTATGTATTTCGTTTACCGGATCGTATGAGCTGAGACATCCATAAATACAATCTTAATCAAATCGCTAATCGCGTTCAACCAGGCAATTTCGTATTTATTATTTATACCAAATAGGCATGTATCCGGTTTTCGAAAGTTTGACGTCTTTATAAGGTTTTACGAGGATCGACGCATGTATTGGGCATACGACCTATCCGTTACTACCGGCTGCGCCAGTAATAACAAATCTTAATCAAATTGCTAATCCCATTCTACCAGGCAATTCCGTATTTATTATTTATACCAAATAGGCATGTATCCGGTTTTCGAAAGTTTGACGTCTTTATAAGGTTTTACGAGGATCGACGCATGTATTGGGCATACGACCTATCCGTTACTACCGGCTGCGCCAGTAATAACAAATCTTAATCAAATTGCTAATCCCATTCTACCAGGCAATTCCGTATTTATTATTTATACCAAATAGGCATGTATCCGGTTTTCGAAAGTTTGACGTCTTTATAAGGTTTTACGAGGTTCGACGCATGTAAGGGACAGACGGCCTATCGGGTTGTATCGGCTGCGCCAACAATAATACGAATTACATAAGTACCCTGGCGGAAGTATTCACTTGCACTTTTTTCAAGAATGTTACATATAATGTTATATAGTAAAAGTTGATAGATTTTGAGTTATATAGCGGTAAACCCAGCTGGTGTTGAAAAAGATATGGAAAAATTCACTTTTTGAGGTTAGAATAACTTTTGAGCAAATAGATTCCAGTACCTAAAAATTTTTTTCTGTATTCTGAAAAACATTTGCAAAGTGTACCCAAAATTTGGTGCATTTTAAAATTTTGATCGGACCACTTCACGTGGAATACCCCATATATATATATATATATATATGATACAGTTGCATGTAATCTTAATCTTGAATTATTTAGTTATAAATATTTTTTATTGTTAATCTTCATGCAAGTAAAGGTAAAAGTTTACTATTATAAAGCTAGTAATGAAAATCAAAGAATTATTAAATTTATTTTATATAAACTTATCCAATATAATAATTCTTATACGATTCACTGATTCAAGTAAACTCTGTAAAATAATTCAGAATGTGTAACGGCATTTATATGTATTCTTTCATTAGTATACTCTTGTATAAAAGTTTATTCTTCATTATTTTTTAAAAATAAAAAAATATTAGCAGAACTTTTAGAACAATTATTTCAATATTCAATGTTCCTATATATTTAACTACTTTAGTAATGGTTATAGAAATAACTGTCAGACTCGAGTGACACTTGCAGGTATTCTTAATTTTGTGCCCTTTAATTATAAATATTTTTCAATGTTATTCTTCATGAAAGTAAAGATAGTGGTTTTCTACAGTGAGCTAGTAATAAACACCAACCCAGACGGAAATTTATTTTTAAAATCTGAATTTTTCAACTATTAGAAAAATTCGAGAATTTATTGCTTTTGTACATTCTAAGTTATATGATAAATGAATTAATTGATCTTCACAAGCCAAAGAAACATTCCTCACATCTCAAGTAAGGCGGACTGTATTAATACCAGCCACTTTAGAAACCTCAAAGGATGAGTGTTCGAAAAAAGACTAAGACAAGCTAAGTCAACAAAAAGGTAAAATTTAATTGATTGTAGTATAAAATTAATTAAAACTTAATAAGACGGAAGAAAAAAAAAAAAAAAAAAAAAAAAAATTAAAAATTATGTATTTCGCCCTGAGTATGCCTGGTGGGCTCATCAGTAGAGTCCAGGCATCTCGTCTCTAGATACAAATGACAGATATAAAAATATTTGAAAACCTGACGAGGAAGACATGGGGTATATATGCCCTACCGATAGCAAACTTTAATAAGTGCCACATATTAACAGGTAGCCCCCTAACGCACTTACATAGAACTAATGTCTTAATCGTCAGAATATTGTTACATAAGGCATATTCGTGATCCAATGCCATATAATTTTAAAATTTTAATTTTTCAACTATTAGAAAAATTCGAGAATTTATTGCTTTTGTAATATGCAATAAATTATGTATTATGCAATAAATTCTCGAATTTTTCTAATAGTTGAAAAATTCAAATTTTAAAATTATATGGCATTGGATCACGAATATGCCTTATGTAACAATATTCTGACGATTAAGACATTAGTTCTATGTAAATGCGTTAGGGGGCTACCTGTTAATATGTGGCACTTATTAAAGTTTGCTATCGGTAGGGCATATATACCCCATGTCTTCCTCGTCAGGTTTTCAAATATTTTTATATCTGTCATTTGTATCTAGAGACGAGATGCCTGAACTCTACTGATGAGCCCACCAGGTATACTCAGGGCAAAATACATAATTTTTAAAAATTTTTTTTTCTTTTTTTTTTTTTTTTTTTTCTTCCGTCTTATTAAATTTTAATTAATTTTATACTACAATCAATTAAATTTTACCTTTTTGTTGACTTAGCTAGTCTTAGTCTTTTTTCGAACACTCATCCTGTGAGGTTTCTAAAGTGGCTGGTATTAATACAGTCCGCATTACTTGAGATGTGAGGAATGTTTCTTTGGCTTGTGAAGATCAATAAATTCATTTATCATATAAACTGGAAATTTATTTTTCCAGAAGGAGCTAAGAAAAGCTAATAAATTTTATAATTAATTTATAATATGCAGATATTGGACTCTGTTAATAGTTAGTTAGAATTTATAACTTTTATTAGCTCTTCTTAGCTTTTGCTAGATTTTATTAGCTTTTAGGTTTTTTTCAAAAGTAAAAGAAATGTGCGAGTTTAAAATCTAATAACTACTAATAACTTTTTTAAATTATTATATACAGTAAATAAGTATTTAGAATTTTTATGAATATTTACCAATAGCAATCTTTTATTAATAGCTTTTGTTTTTTTGCATACTTCACTTAGAAACAGCTGAAACAGTTAAATATAGAAAAATGCAACAGTTACTATTAGTGTCATTTTATCGTTTTTCACGATATTTTCGAAATACAAAAATCTAATAAAACCTAATAAAGCTTAGAGATATTTAAGAAATTTTAAAAATAACTAATAAAATCTTATATACATTAGCAAATTTAAACTATTACTACAGTCCAAAATCCGCACTTTATAAAGTGTTATGAAAATCTAATAAAAGCTAATAACTTTTATTAAGTATTTATAAACATTATTCGCATATGATTATTTCCGCTAGGGAAAGAAATATTAAATTTAATTTTCAATAAAGTAATCCAATTTTGTTAATCTTTTATATGATTCGATGATTCATGTTAACATTTAAAATAATTCAGAATTTGTTGCGGAATTGGTATGTATTCTTTATTTAGCATTCTCTTGTAATAAAGTTTATACTTCATTATTTTTCTAATATGAAAACATATTAACCTATTTTTAGAAAATATATTGTAATTGTCCAATATTTCTATGTGTTCTTAGTAACACCAAAGCCACTTGAGAAATACAAATTTCGCGCCAAAAATGTAATCGACTATTCCGTGTTTATTGTAATACTAAACCGCTCATTTGTGACAATACTGATTAAACCCTATAAACGAAGCACATACGTTGCTTGACAATATTAGAAGATACCGGTAGATTCGGATAAATAATGCTCGACTTTATAGTGAAATTTCCTATTCAACCCGACAAATTGCAATCATGAAAAATCATTAATTATTTGAAATCCAGATACATGCCTATTCGTTGTAAATAGAAAATACAGCAATACCTCATAAAATACGATAAACGATTCAATAGCGGTTGCTTCTACGACAAGCGGAACCGATAAGATCCTGTAATCAAACTGCTCATTTATGTGATAATACTGATTAAACCCTATAAACGAACCACATAGGTTGCTTGACAATATTAGAATATACCGGTAGATTTGGATAAATAATGCTCGACTTATAGTGAAATGTCCTATTCAACCCGATAAATTGCAATCATGAAAAATCATTGATTATTTGAAATCCAGATACATGCCTATTCGTTGTAAATAGAAAATACAGCAGTACCTCATATAAAATACTATAAATGATTCAATAGCGGTTGCTTCTACGACAGGCGCCCACGTGAAAAAAATTTATAAAGTTTTTATAAAAATTGTATAAAATGAATTGACGATAGAGAAAAAAGCCAACTTCAGTTTGAATCTAACCAACTTCAGTTTGATGTCTTATTCCCGTGAGCTTCGTGCAGCGCGAAACGTTTGCCGTCGTATTTTACTTAATCAAGCAGTTTACCACTAAATTCGTCGCGGAAGTCGTACTTTTAACCTAGATATATGTGGTGCGTCAATTGACAGCATGGAATATTATCGATTTTGAGAATTAAAATTCAGTCTCGGTGAGGGGAGAGCCGGAATATTGAGACCTGAAGATTCAACTCCGTCTACACTTTTGATCAGATAAGTCCTCCTTTCTCTTGATTTTTAAAAACTTAGCGATTGAGTACATTAGATACTTTGTGTTTTTGTAATATTTTTGTTGCAGGTTAGACGATTTTAAAGGTACGATCAACAGCTTCTCCGTGCGTAGAAGCGTCGGTACGAGTCACCCATCGCCACTTATAAAAATTGTATAAAATGAATTGACGATAGAGAAAAAGCCAACTTCAGTTTGACATCTAACCAACTTCAGTTTGATGTCTTATTCCCGTGAGCTTCGTGCAGCGCGAAACGTTTGCCGTCGTATTTTACTTAATCAAGCAGTTTACCACTAAATTCGTCGCGGAAGTCGTACTTTTAACCTAGATATATGTGGTGCGTCAATTGACAGCATGGAATATTATCGATTTTGAGAATTAAAAATTCAGTCTCGGTGAGGGGAGAGCCGGAATATTGAGACCTGAAGATTCAACTCCGTCTACACTTTTGATCAGATAAGTCCTCCTTTCTCTTGATTTTTAAAAACTTAGCGATTGAGTACATTAGATACTTTGTGTTTTTGTAATATTTTTGTTGCAGGTTAGACGATTTTAAAGGTACGATCAACAGCTTCTCCGTGCGTAGAAGCGTCGGTACGAGTCACCCATTGCCACCGCTGCCAGCTGATGAATTTTGCAGTCCTGTTTTTAAGGTTATATATGTTTATTCCCAAAACTTTAACATTTAAGTTTTGCAAAATTTTTCACAATTTTCACAAACTTTTCCCAAGTTGCGCAATACGTTTCCCAAAGTTCACAAACTTTTCCCATCCTATAAAATACCGTAAAAAAATTTTAAAACTTATCTCGAACGTTTTTAATTACTTTATTATTTATCTTTTTCTATTTTAAAATGTTTCAATTTATATTGAGCCTAAAGTGACCGCGTTTTTGTATGTAAATTCCTTTAAAATGTGCTTTAAAGTGTGGTATTTATTTAAAAATTTAATAAAAATATATTTTTTATGAAAGCCAATCTTTTTATAAAACTTTTATAAAGTTTTTATAAGACCAATTTTTTATACAAATTGTATAAAATCCATTTTATAAAATTTTTATAAAAACTTTATCAATTTTTTTTACGTGGGCGTAACCGATAAGATCCTGTAATCAAACCGCTGATTTATGTGACAATACTGATTAAACCCTATAAACGAACCACATAGGTTGCTTGACAATATTAGAATATACCGGTAGATTTGGATAAATAATGCTCGACTTATAGTGAAATGTCCTATTCAACCCGATAAATTGCAATCATGAAAAATCATTGATTATTTGAAATCCAGATACATGCCTATTCGTTGTAAATAGAAAATACAGCAGTACCTCATATAAAATACGATAAACGATTCAATAGCGGTTGCTTCTACGACAGGCGTAACCGATAAGATCCTGTAATCAAACCGCTCATTTATGTGATAATACTGATTAAACCCTATAAACGAACCACATAGGTTGCTTGACAATATTAGAATATACCGATAGATTCGGATAAATAATGCTCAACTTTATAGTGAAATGTCCTTTTCAACCCGATAAATTTCAATAATGAAAAATCATTAATTATTTGTAATGCAGATACATGCCTATTCGTTGTAAATAGTAAATTCAGCAATACCTCATAAAATGCGATAAGCGATTCAATAGTGGTTACTTTTTGACTGGCAAAGCCAGGTACGATGCGTTATTTAAGCCGCCCATTTCATGCGTCGATCGTCATAAATCCCTATAAAGGTACCAGGTAAGTTGTTATATAATATTGAAATATGCTGGTAAGGTCATATAGCCGTTACTTGGCGTTATTGTGAAACGCCCTATTTAACCTTATATTTTTGTATGCTCTATAAGACAATAACTATTAAAATCCCGATAGAAATCCACTTGTTAAGAATATATCATTTTGTATTACCTGAAATAGAACTATAGATAATTAATTCATGTTCGGGTTTTTCATTATAAAATACTATAAGCTTTAGAGTGAAAAAGCATTGATATATAAGTACGTAAAAGGTGGCAAATCCTTATAATGCCCGGTAAATATAAATACAAAATATTTAAATATAAATGTGTACCCGATATACTCCGATAAACTATTTTATGCTCTTTTATGTTACACGTTTATTCCTATAAAACCTTATAAACAAATTTATTTTTATCGCATTTTATGAGGTGTTCATTATGAAACCTATAGTTATAAGCTTATTCTTTCCGATTCGTATTAAATAATGTATAGCATTTTATCGCAAACTCCGGGTGCAAAAGCCACATGAAGTACGATAAAAAAATTTTTTTCATAGTTTTATATGAGGTATTTTCAACAGGGGCGATCAATTAGATTGAGAAATAGAAAAGATTAGTACACTCTGATGAATTTCTTACGGTAGTAATGTTTTAGGCAAATTAGTAAAAGTAGCTAAAAACTATTGGATTGATTTAAACTCTCTTGAGCAAGACATAAATCCAACCTGTGGGAGCGGTCCACATGTATTAAATGCGCACGAGAAAATAAAAAAATATTGGAAATTGCTCGATGAAGGAGATAGAACTCCGAATGATGTAATTAAGTTATGTGCTAATGTGTATGAGGACTCAGCATTGTACAGCGAATCCTCAGGTGAATCATCGAAGGAAGAAACAGATTCATGTGATGACGATGAATTAAAGAATGATGTTACTGAAGGTATATTATAATATTTCATACAAATCTTGTAAAAAATTGTAATAATTTTTACTTAATGCAGTCTTAAAAAAAAGACAATGTAGTATTTTATTCAATTTATATACAAATTGATTGATTTTTGTATTTCAGGTCTCTTCTAATTCCTATATTTTTTAAAGATTACGATCAAATTATTTGACTTCCGTTTTTAAAGTCTAAAGTATATGATCTCAACTTGAGTCTCTAATTCTAAATATCTAGAAATTTAAATTTCTTCACATTTTTAATATAAAACATATCCTAAAGTACGCATAAGATCCGTGATCGAAAGATAGTGCTCTCTTAATTATTATCTCAAGAAATTTCTTTCAACTAACCTTTTTGTAAACAATATTTTAACTTTTCAACCTTTTTTTATGGCGTGTGGTCAAATAAAGTTTTTTTTTGAGGTGAATAACATTTTATTTGAACGATATTTTAAAAAGGTTAATTTTAAATAACTTATTTTGATCTATTGTTAAAAGCAGTAGATGAGTAGATTCCTTGTTTCTTTATTTATTGTCAATTACTGTTAAAATGATTGTACTTGAACTTCTTTATTACATTTGGTATTACTTTTAAAATCTATATTATTAATTAAATAGCTTAAAATACATTTGAACTTACATCAAACACAATTGTCTTTTTTTCTATTTGGATTAAATAGAAAAGGACATTAACCGTGTTGACCATGACATCATTCAAGAAACAATTAATTCGAATCAGGAACAGTTTAAAGGTATACAGATCAAGTGATTAATCATCTTTTATTTTGTGCACTGTTTAACAGTAATAGCTTTATCAGTTTCTACTTTCATTTCGTTTATGTAGAAGTTGATGATTACCATGGCACTGTTCATGAAGGAATAAAAAGTGGAGTTTCGGATGGAAAAATTGATGAGAGTGACGATCAGACTGGCACTGAATTTAACGGTACGCGTAATTTAATACTTTAAAATTTGTACATACTAGCGGGGTATGCTCGCTTTGCTCGCCAACCCCTTCTGATGTGGATAATAATACATTTTAATATTGGTAAAGCTAGAAGTTTAAAAGATGAAAGTTAGTTTTATTTAATTACCATTAATTGTCTCAAATGGTTTCATTACAATTAAAGAAAATTAATTAAAAGGGTAAAAAGCAAAGAAATTACTAGTCAATTAAATTTTGTTATGAAATTCAGTTTTATAAATTGATAAACAAAAACAATTTGAAAAACTGTATGAATTCAAAATATACATATATAGGATAATTATTTTTAATCATTCGTATCTATAACACACATATGAATAAAAAAGACCACCCTGTAACACAAATTTAGAATGTTCCCATGTAAAAAAAAGATCTATAGATTATACATAAGTTATGTTTAGTAAAATGAGCATAGTTTATGTACAGTCTATGCATAGAAATAAGCGTACAAAATTTATACATACTTTATGCACAGATTATGCATAAATTATGTTTAAGATTTAAGAACTTAATTTATTACAATCTTGGGAAAAAAATATACATCAATAACAGATAAACATATTTATCGAGGTATAGATAATGTAAATGTAAGTTCATTTTTGTTAATTTAAATATCTAAGAAAATTATAGTAAATTCAGTAAAGTAATTTATGAATTCTTCATTTCACGAAGTTTAGCAGCCATGCTTCTACAAATAGTTTGTCTATCTTTTGAAGGCCAATCGTTTTTCTTGGCAAACTTATCTGTAAATACTAAAAATAATGAATAATTAGATAGTTTTATAATTATATATAACCAGTATTATTTATTTTATAAATAAATAAATCAATTAAACCAACTTAGTGTCGCTTCAACACCATTAGAATCAAGCCCTTGTTTAGCATTTTTGCTTTTATTTCTTTTGCCTGTTAAGGAGCAATTTTGTAAGGCTTCTTCTTTGAAAATTAGTTTCATTAATGCCCTTGCCAGCTCCGTTTGATTACATATTTGTTGAGCTTTCAATAGCTCAAAACTATTAACATAAATGTTAGATCTCTTAAGCAATTCTGTCGTCTATAAAGTAGAAAAAATAGTGTAGATTTATTAAATAGTTAAGAAATTAATTACTTTACTGCAAAAAACATAATTTTTTCTAGAAAATTAATGATTATAAAGAGAATATATTTAATAGCATTTTAACCTCAAAATCCCAATTATATTTCAGATTTTGAGGTTCTAATGCTTTAAAACATCGTATCAAACTGTTGTGGGAGGTGTTTTTTTACCTTGTTCGATGTTCTCACTCGCTTCGCTCTTGCGAACAACCTCCAACAGGATAGACAACCTCCCACAACAGTGTCATAATATACTATAAGCTACTAGCAGGGTATATTTACAATTTGAATATGAGTGGTCAATAATTTTAAGATTATTACGATAATTACAATCTACAGTTAATTATGTGCAAATTGATATTACAATAACATAAAATAGATAATAATTTACATTTTCATCATTCTGCCTATATCGAAGGGTCCACAATGAGTTTTTTGACCGGTTCACCTCTTCATTAATTAACAAATTAGTTTTTGCAGTTAGGTATTCTTTGCTATTTACACTAGGCTCTTCGGCTATTGATATCCTTTCTTTAAGAACATTTTGCTGAAAAACATTATTGCTTCATTTCTGCGTTTCTGTTTTAAGAAAGCAATAATATGTTGAATTTTGAAATAATTAGTACTTACATTTTTAGCACTTTCTATGTCACTTTCATCATTTGAGCTTATCTCTAAGGGGCGAATGATTTTCTTAAATAATAATTTTTGACTCTACAAAAATTTGGTTATTTAATAATAAAAAATGTTGAAGTACATTTTAATTATTTTTACTTCTCCATTTGTATACCGAATCGTATAACGAATTATCATCAGAATAATTTTCTTCACATTCTTGTACATCAAGCTGATTTTCTTGATCTATTTCCTATAGTATTAGGATGGAAAAGATAAATTTTTAAATTATTTGTTTAAAATAAAGTAAATATACGTACAACCATGGTTATAACATACAGGTTCAAATGCATCAATCAGATTATTAAAATCAGAAGCTTGTTTTTCAAGTGTAAGGTTAGGTTTCTCGGTACCTATTGACACCTGAAATGCAAAAAATATTTTAACTTAATATGTAAAAAAATATATAAGGAAATAGTTGAGCTTTCAAAACTTACAAGGCTATCTTCCTTTTCAGTCATTTCAATTGATTCGATTCCTTTCTTCTTAGCTGCTACAGACTAAATATTAAAAATTTAAAAAAAAGAACACCATTAATTTAGTACACAATTTTCCTAATTAACGATTTTTATTACTTACACTATTAGCGCTTTCTTCAGTTTCTGGCATACCAATAGATCTCTTTCTTGATTTCGTAGAATCATAATGCTGAAATAATAAATTCTAAGTATATTTCTTTAATTAACTATTTAAACTCTATTAGTTAAGTATTTATTGTGTGTAACTCACGGGAAAAGTAGCATTGTTTGTAAAAATATTAGAATCTGTTCTGAAACTGCAACCTGGCTTTGATAAAGCTACTTGTATGTCATTAAAACTTGATTCTGTTTGAACTTGCAAATTACCGGATTCGTTGCCAAGAATGCTCGATTTAAAACAATCTAATTTCTATCAATAATTGAAATTTTTTTGTAAAATTAAAACTACGTATATGAATAACACATGTATTCAAAAATAATGCTTACCATAAATATTTGTTTTTGAACGTTATTTAAGTCTTGTGAAATTTCGAATTTTAAATTATCAATACCGTCCAATATCCAATCAAATCTACTTGATTTATCTATAATGTTATCATTCCTTTCACAACCTTTGTGTTTTAGTTCGTTTAATATTTCTCGATCAAGCACACTGATAGCAGTTTTTCTTCGTTTTACTTTGGTCTTAGAAAATGATAATAAATTTTGATAAATACGTGTATTAAAAAAATTGAGGTTATAAAAATATTAAAACGTTAATAATACAAAATATAAATATACACTTTACCAAAATATTTTCGTCGTCGATTGATTCAACTGGATTTGAATTTTTCGGACGGGCAATTTTTCGACTTCCCAATTGCTTTTTTGTAAGTCTTTCAGCATTTTGGAGCTTTTTAGATTTATTTATTGCAGTCATTTTATCAAGCAGTATGGTTTCATCACCTAGAATTATTAAATTCAGTTATTCGTACAATTTTTCATATTTATAAATAAAACTATTATATATGTACATATGTATCTTCAAAATAAACAATATACTTTTAATTTTATGTTAATCAATTTCATTTAATCAATCAATCAACAATGAAGCAAGCAAAGGAAAAGAAAAAGTTTATTTTGATATAGCCTGATAAGGAAATAACTAATTCGAACTTAACCTAACTTATGTTAATCTATATTTTAGTTTCGTAGAATTTATTATTTTATTCTGAAAATATATGATTTATATAGAAAAATTTAGTTAATAAGAAAATACATACGATTCTTGTCAAGTATCACACCAGTATAAGTTACAGCTTTAGATGAGTCTTCGGGCCATAAAAACTTTATCGTATCACCTATCGACAAAGCAGAGAAATTACTTTCCACAATAATTGATCTTGTGTAGATCACGTACATCGATGAATCCTTGCATTCTACTAGGTACTGCATATTTTACTGAGTAAAAAATTTCAATAAATTTTTACAATGGTAACCTCTTGTTAACCGTCAAAGCATTCATAGTTACTATGACGTTCAAATAATTGCAATACATTCTGCCTACTTCATCCAATTCAGTCAATCCAATAAACAGAGAAGGTATATACATTTATTTTGATAGTAGTAATTAATGTAATAATGCGACCGAAATTCTATAAAAATTATTATACTAATGGAGTAAGTATATATTAAGATTATACAAAATTCTTCGCCCGGCGCTCGAATTATAAAGTTTAAGTTTCGGCCTATTTTTGGTAAAAAAAAATATACACTCCTTGGGAAGTGAAATGGCAATAAAAATTTTAGTCAATAAACGTGAACTCGATTATTATGAAAAAAACTTAATTTTTGTGTATTAATAATGATTTTGTTTTATTTTCAATGGTATAACACCTAATATAGTTTTTTTATTTGTTATACTATTATCAAAAGTTACTTATAAAGTGTACTTGTCAGCTAGGTGCAATTCCTGCTTCGACTCAACGAAGGTGGAATGTAAGTTTTGTTCAAAATGGCAACAGTATTCCAAAAGATGAGAATTTCGAGGTAGTTAATGATGAGATGATGGCATTTGTAGATAATGGAGAAAATTCAGTACGTATCATGTTTTTTATATGATCCTTTCATGAAGAATAATACATGGTTTACTTCTTATATGAACCGATTGTAAATATTTGAAATTATTAAGCATTAAATTTATTATAGAATTATTCTTTGCTTATACTTAACGTATTGTAAATCGATTTTTTTTATTATAGTTTAAATCATTTTTTATAGAGTGTATTGAATGAGGGTATTGCTGATACAGAAGTTGTAGATTCTGTAGTAAACGTGGAACTCGATATTTATTAGATATTTCTTAGAATATGATTTAAAACAGGTACTCAAAACTGCTTTCGAAACGAGACATTTAGTTGATTTAATTAAAGCACAAAAATCTAATGAAAATAATGATGAAAATTATGTGTCTGATTTTACATCTGGAAGCGAATACTGTAACCTTCGAAATCATTTAAAAGGTGAATATGATCTCTGCTTACTCTGGAATACAGATGGATGTCCAGTATCAAAGAGCTCTAAGGGACAGATATGGCCAGTTCAAGTGCTAATTCTTAATGTACCTCCTCAAAATAGGAGAAATTTCCTCCTTCCATCCAAAATAGGAGAAATAGGAGAACATCCAAATATGAATGGGTTTTTAAAACCATTTTCAATTATTACGAATGATTTATTTATAAATGGTTTAGATTGGTATGATCAGACAACAAATAAAATGATGCACAGTAAAGTAATTGCACCTATAGCAACACTAGATTGCCCTGCAAGAGCAGCCGTGCAAAACATAATGCAGTACAATGGGGAATATGGATGTACTTATTGCGAACATCCTGGACTGACTTGTGCTACAGGAGCAGGGCACACTCGAGTTTTTCCACCATTACCTCAAAATATTCCTTTGCGTAGTGCACGAAAAATGATTGAACAAGCGGTTATCGCTATAAACAATGACATTGCACATATTAAAGGTGTTAAAGGAGTAACTATCGCTGCGACTATTCCACACTTTAATATTGCGAATTCATTTGTGCCTGACTACATGCATGCAGTTCTTGCTGGTGTTACCAAAATGTTGATGGTAATGTGGTTAGATAGTTGTAATAAAAATAAACCTTTTTATATAACTAAAACATCTAAAAAAAAAATTGACAGTATTATTTTAACCATCTATCCACCTGACTTTATTTCTAGAACACCGAGACCTTTGCAATACTTGCATTATTTTACAGCAAAAGAAATTAGAGATTATCTTCTCTATTACCTTCCTATTGTATTGAAAGATATTTTGCCAAAGAAATATTACGAGCATTTTTTATTATTATCTTATGGAATTCGAATATTACTGCAGTCTAGAATCCATGTAAATGAAATCAGTTTAGCTGAAATAATTTTCGACTTATTTGCTCGGAATATGGAACAATTGTATGGATTGCAGAAGTGTTCTTATAACGTTCACCAATTAACTCATATGGCTGACGCAGTGAGTAAATGGGGACCTTTATGGGTATGGTCTACTTTTCCAATTGAAGATGCAAATGGGTATTTTAAAAAGATCAATCATGGACAAAATAAAGTAGATGTCGAGATTGTCAATACAATAAAAATATTAAATGCATTTTATGTTTTAAGACATATGGTAACAGATTATGTTCCTCAACAATGTTCTGAAATATCAGTACTTGGAGCAATTAAAAAAATTGATTTGAATTTACACGAAATAGAAGGTTTATATGAATTGATCACTTCAAATACTATTACAATTAATAATAATAAGATTCTAGCTTATGCAAGGCTACAAGTAAATAAGGTAGTATTTACTTCACAGATTTATTTAAGATAAAAGAAGAGAAAAAATTCTGTAGTAAGTTGGAATAAGTTACGCAATTTTGGAATTATCAAATGTTTTATTTATGCCAATGATGTTATTTATGCGTATGTGCAAGAATTAGTTCCAACTTACACAGAATCACAATTAATTCATCAACAAATTAAAATAAATATGTTTCAAGTATTGATACCAGTGCGATTAACATTTAGTTACTCTGTCTTAGATATTAATCAAATCGATGGAAAATTGTTGTACTTAAAAAATCATATATGTTTGCCCCCGAATCTATACGAAAAAAATTATAATTTTAATTATAATTATACGAAAAAGAATGAATTTAATAAAAATATATTACTGTAAGAATCTGTGTCGATATTTAACTGAAATGTAAATAGTAAATTTTGTACACCCTCCATTGTAGGTTAAAAAAAGGAAGAAAATGTCGATCTTTGAGGGTCAATCCAAGTTAAACAAGGAATAAAAAAAATTTTTTATTCTCAATTTGAAAAATCGTGCAACGTTTCGTCCACTGGTTTGCGGACCTCTTCAGGCACTGTTTATTAACAAAAAAACAAAAACCGAATATACATAAAAATAATATATAAATGAACAAAATTTCAACCACACACTTTACAGCACAAAATAAAATTAAATACCTTCGTAAAAACAATGTATACGTTTCAAATTTTACTCCATTGTAAGGTAACGTCCAAGTGAATAATAAATCAGTCAACTCGACTATATATAAATACATGTGAGCATTATAAATAATCAATTTTGAGAAATAGACATACATCAATATTCCAAGCAAAACAAACTGTTACAAAATCCTTTTATAAATATTACTGAGCTTCCTTCTTATTTATAGTATATTTACAATTATTAATATGCAGCATCTCAGAAATAATACGTTTTTTATATGAAGGTTCTTTGTCTAAAACCGAAACATTGTCAAAATTGAATGTGTGATTATTCTGTAGCATATGTAGGCTGACAACAGAATCACTATTATACATATTTTTGTGTTGTCTAATTCTATCTTTTAATGCACGTTTTGTTTGTCCTATATAAGAAGAATTACACTCATTACAACTAAACTTATAAACAACGTTACATAAATCAAGCTTTTTTGTCGTATCTTTACATAATGTTATGACATTATCAAGTTTTTTATTAATATTAGGCACTGTACCTATGTTGAATTTTTTTAACATGCTAGAACATTTTTCATAGAAATTTTTGAAGTACGGAAGCGAAAAGTAGCTAATTTTTTTATCGACTACAATATCTTTTGGTACTAAAACACTATTTATTTTTCGTAACCTAGTGTTAATATTTTTGTTAACAAATTTTAATGGATAGTCATTTTCTGTCAAAATGTGTCTAATAATATTTAGATTATCTTTATGAAAATCAGTGTGAGATAGTAATATCGCTCTATCAGTCAAATTAAAAATTATGTTGCATTTCTGTTTCGAAGTATGATTAGACAAATAGTTGAGAACTCGATTTGAGTTTGACAGTTTTCTATACCAATTTGTGATAATTTTCTCTTCTTTTTTCATTATATTTAAGTCCAAAAAATTAATATAATTATTATTTTCCAATTCATGCGTAAATTGTAAATTTTTGTCAAAGTCATGAAAAACATTAATAACAGTATTTATATAATTTTTATGGATACACATAATGGTATCATCCACATATCTATAATAAAACAGAGGAATGCATTTATAAGTTTCTTAAAGTTCCTTAAGACAAAACGTTTCAAGATCGTCCATCACCATATCAGTAAATAATGGTGAAATAGGGGAACCCATTGGACTACCAAAAATCTGTTGATAGGTGTGATTATTAAAGGTAAAAAAAGTATTTTCAAACAGAAAAGTAACTATCTCACAAATTTCAGCGAACGGGATTTTACATTTACTAATAATGTGGTTACATCGTCGATTTAAACTGTCAATCACAGCTGATATAGATATATTTGTAAACAAAGAAGATACGTCAAGCGATAATAATATATAGTCATGTGGTAAAATAAGTTTGGAAAGTTTAGATTTTAAATCATAACTATTATCTATATGTGATTTAGGCGTCGGAATAATAATAATGAAATGTAAATAGTAAACTCTTGTTTTAATAAAAATTCCTAGAATTTGTTTTCCTAGAATTATTTATATTAATAAATCATTATCCATCACGGAGAGAAGAAACAGACCACTGTTGGAGGAATTTTTCTGCAACCGTCACCTGCCAAGACTTCGTGCTACAGTAGCGCAGTATCGATGCTTTTTGTACGATTCCATACCGCGATGATATGAGTTTCGTCGTACCATTAGCTTAGCCACGCCTCCTGTGTGTTTCTGCTAATGAGGGAGGTTTGCTGGGAAAAAATTTGAAAGGACATACATACCTCCGCAATATGGGATCCTACAAAACTGCGAGGAGAGCCTAAGCTACAATGCTGGTCTATTTCTTCTCTCCGAGATCATATTACTATATTTTATACATAAATTAAACATAGAATATTCATAAATTATGTATGATCAATTGTATGCATAGACTAGAAATAATCTATGTATAATTTATAAATAATCTATACATCTTTTTTTTACATGGGTTCTGAATCAGCGTCAGCGGCGACGACAAATTTTTTGAAATAATATAGATAGATTATATTTTTTTCCATTTAGATTAAATAGAAAAGGACATTAACCGTGATATCATTGAAAAAATAATTAATTCGAATATACAATTCAAGTTATTAATAATTTTTTTCACCCTAATCATCTGCAAAGTCCACTTTATTGACCTCTACGTTGAAAATAAAACTGCATTGTATTGCGTTGATTATTTTATTCCCCCTAGAACTATTTTATTTCTCGTAGACCTACTTTATTCCCTGTAGACTTAATTTTTTCTTTTAACACTTATTTTAGCCTTTTCATACAAATACTAACTTAAATTTATTATATTCAATTAAATATACCAAAAACTTTACATTATTGGAAACATTTAGAATTTTATAAATAAATTGTTGTCGAATAAATTGTAAAAGGCGACTATTCCCTTGGATGAATTACTACTCGCTAAAGCTCGGAAAGCATCTATCATCTCGGGAATAATAGTTATTTATGCACTAAGGGAGTAAAATAGATATGTACTCCTGGGATGAAAGTTGCTGCAGTAATTCATCCAAGGGAATAATCGCCTTTTACTCCCGAAGTGCATATAACATTTTTCACCCTGATATTTTGAAAGTATTAAAAGAAAGAACTAAGTTTACGGAAAATAAAATAATCAAGGGAATAAAATACAGTTTTACTACCTCCGTAGAGGTCAATAAAGTGGACTGTACAGATAGTTAGGGTAAAAATGTCTATTTTACTCCCTCAGCATAATTATTATCCTTGCATACATAATTATTATTTTGTACAGTGTTTAAAAGTATTAGCTTTATCAGTTTCTACTTTCGTTTCGTTTATATAGAATCTGATGATTACCGTGGCAACACTCTTCATGAAGGAGGAGAAAAAAGTGGAGTTGTGGATGGACGAATTGATGGTGATGATGATCATGGTGACACAGTACTTAACGGTACACGTTTTCTAAAATTTTTAAATTTATACATATATAGCACATCGACAACGCAACATATTAATCTTTATTATATTAAAAATGTACAATTCGAAACTCACTCCGCGTTAGTGCAACATATTGCATTAAAAACTATATTAGTGTACAGTACCGTACAGTGACTACAATTTGTAGCCTCTACACATAACTAGATGAGTATAAGGCAAAAATTCTAATTCAGAAGATACCAGAAATTAAGTTCAAATTATTACTGAGAAGAAAAATTATTATTTTAACTAATGTAAATACAAAAACTTTAAAAAAAACACGGAGTGTATGAAAAATATAATATTAGTGTTTCGACCACGATTGCCAGTTGGTCTCGTCAGTAAGGACTGGCACTATAGATATAGATATTAAAAATTTACAAAAAGGATTTAATGATCTTGCAAATGATATGTACACCTATTTTTAACATCTTTTGATAATAATATGTACGCACGAAGTGTGCACTTATTTTTCAAGTAATTTGAAATAAACCTATTGTTTATTTATTGTTTATATTTTGTTTGTTGTGTTTTTTTCAATTACTTTGAAAATAATTTTTCGACGTAAGTAGCTTACTGAGCATTTACACTAAGTATCAAACTCGTTAAAAATAGAATAAGTAAAAATACAAAGGTGCGTATAGGTCTCTCGCTCTAGCGTCGAAGCGTACTAGGCGAGGACTCGTTGTAGACTGCCTCACTGAGTGAGTTACAAAAAGGTTGTTGTCTCTTCGACTGTCTTCGAACTAATAAAAAAAGAGGACCTATAGTAATAATTAATACCTGGGAATTTTCCGCCGACGCATTCGCTGTGAAAAGTGACCGCTGGAGGGTCAGTTTATGATCGAAGCACTTTTTGCGAGGAACGTTCGGTAGTGTCGCGGGCCTCATATGGTCGAAACATTGTACGTCTTATTTTGAGTTTATTTTCTTACCTTTTTTTCAAACTATTATAAACTTAGTGTTTATTACAGCCGAAGAGACAAAATATTTTAATGCTTGATTATTGAATTTAGTAACGTTTACATTTAATGTAAAAAACTGAATATATATTTATTTCTTTTCCTTAGATACTTAAATAATTGTATCTTTCTTTAATAAACTATCTAATTAAAACACGGAGTGTATGAAAAATATAATATTAGTGTTTCGACCACGATTGCCAGTTGGTCTCGTCAGTAAGGACTGGCAATATAGATATAGATATTAAAAATTTACAAAAAGCATCTTAATGATCTTGCAAAATGATATGTACACCTATTTTTAACATCTTTTGATAAATAGATATGTACGCACGAAGTGCTACTTATTTTCAAGTAATTGGAAATAAACCTATTGTTTATTTATTGTTTATTAATTGTTGTTTAGTTTTATTCAATTACTTGAAAATAATTTTTCGACGTAAGTAGTACTTTGAGCGTACACGTCTAAGTATCAAAACGCGTTAAAAAAATAAATGTAAATAGCCTTTTTCAAGGCCTTCAAGATGCTTTTTATTAAATGTTGATATCTCTGTTTCTGTAAAAATTACAAGTGATTGAACAAACTGCAAAAAATTGAAAAATTAACAAAAATATTTTAACTATTAAAATTAATAAAAAAAAAATTGTAAAATATCTAACCAGACGAAAAGGAAGCTCTTGGAAAATATTTTAAAATGATTTTTTTTTATTTCTGTATGACCACAATTCGCAAACATACACGTGTATGACGTTGGGATTAAAATTGATTTACCCATCTAAAAGCAATGTACGGTACTGTACATAGTTACTGTGCGAGTTCGAGTGCGAGATTTTACAACTTCGCGAGATAGGATTTGTACATATTAAATCATCATAGTATAAAAATTGGACATCTTTAACACATATTTTTATTTGTATTTTGTTGCAGTTGATACTGAACGCAGTAAAAGTAAGAAAATAAAGAAAATAAAATCAAAACAGACGTATTTCATCGCTGATTCACTTACGGATGATCACACTTACGCTATAAGGCCATTGAAAATGAGACGCAAAAATTATAATGAACGTCGCAGTAGGAAAAGCAATTGGGGGAAGAAAGGGATCTTACTAATGCTTCCTGCATCTGTATATATATTTATTAAATTGTGTATATATATTTATTTTTTATTTGTTTAATAAACGAGTAATTTTATTAACTTATATGAGCTATTGAAATAAAAATGAATTAACAATTTAGTGATTAGTGATATTTAAGTCGGTAAGGTAATTCGCGTCTAAACTCATTATTATGTTAATCGTTAAAGAAGACATCGACAATTCCAATAAATCGCGAATAACCTACATTTCTCCTTCCCCAATTCGTTTTTGTTTTACCCCCACTCACAGCGTTGGTTCAACTTCCGATTCGGCTCAACGTCCGAGGTCTTTAAATTATATATTATTTTTTATTGTAAACTTTTAAATTATATAGTTTCATTTGAATATTAAAATAGGTTAAATATTAATAACAGTTCAATAGATAATCAAAATTTAATTTTTCAATTTTCTTTTGAAAGATTTAAAATGCCGAAAAGACCGTCCGAATCTTTTGAAAAATATTCTCTTGCGACGCAGAACCGGATTTTGCGCAGTCGTCGAGACGCTCCGGATATTACGTTTAGCGATTTAGAGAGTGAACGAAGTTTGTCGTCGGCACCCGCGTAAAAAAAGATAAATTCATATGAACTTAATATAACGTTCATGTGATCAAAACTTCATATGAAGTTTATATAAATTGATCCAATGGCACAATACTAAACTTTAAATATTATTTTACTAAAGTTCAGTTAAAGTTTACAAAAACCTCTATACAAACTTCAGGTAAAGTTCATTTAAATTTCTTGATTATATACTTATAGTGCCAAAATTCAGCTAAAGTTTATAAAAACTTTTATACAAACTTCAGCTAAACTTTATTTAAAATTCTTGATTATATAATTATAGAGCCAAAGTTCAGCTAAAGTTTATAAAAACCTTTATACAAACTTCAGCTAAACTTTATTCAAAATTCTTGATTATATAATTATAGTGCCAAAGTTTAGCTAAAGTTTATAAAAACCTTTATACAAACTTCAGCTAAACTTTATTTAAAATTCTAGCTTATATAATTATAGTGCCAACGTTCAGGTAAAGTTTATAAAAATTATTATCAAAGCTTTAGCTAAAAAATATAAACTCTGTTTAGAGTTTATATTATTAATTATTTACCAAACTTCTCATGAAGTTAACAAAAACTGTATCCGATCTTTGGTTAAACTTTACTTAAAGTTTATATTAATTTTACATTTTAAATTTCATTGGAATGTACTTCTAGTTATAATCGGTAGTTTTTAAGTATTAGAAATTTATATAAATAATTATTATGTAAACAATTGGAATACATTTTGTATTTTATCTCAACGACATATATAAATGTTTTTATTAACATAAGATTTCAACATAATTATCTATACATTACATTATAATTAATACATTATATAATATACAATGAATTACGCAAGAATTATTAACATTAGTAAATTCAAAATACAATATATTACAAAACAATATAAAAACTAACTGTAAATACTAACATACTAACAAATTATTAAAATTACTCACGTTCATTGAAATTTGTATTATCTACTATAAAAATTTTTTCATTAATCTTAAAATAATTACATACATTCAGAATATTTTCCACTGGAACACTTATCATTTCTTCAATTCTTGTAACTAAAAATATAGTGGGTATGTAATGACCACTTGTGGAGCAAAAGAAAGCATTTTCTTTAATATGTTTTTCAATAATTGCGTAAGTAATACAATTTTGGTTACAGCAATTATTTTCAAAACAATAACAAACTTTTATAAAATATTTTATAATTCCATAAAGATTTTCATTATTAAGTTTGTACTTAATACATGAAGCATTAGTTTTTTTTTTGTCATTGCGTGTGTTTTTGTCTCAATATACAGTTTATTTTTTAATAATCTACGAAAAGTGTAGAATTTTGATGGGTTTAAATTGAATTGACCAGTATTTAAAGCGTCTGATACAAATACAGGTAATATTTCTATCCTTTGAATAAGACCTATAGCATAAATATTACAACCAATTTGTTTGGTTTTATACCTTTGAATACCTGAATATGCCATACGTTCACAGAATTCATAGGTTAGACTTGCCGGTCGTAGCAATGCTTCTTTTAATTTAGGTAGGGATAAATAAGCTGATACCGAAAAATAAATTTGCAACTCTGCATATCTCGATCCATGCACGTAAGATTTTAGTGCTCCATTTAAATTTTCGAACGGGAAGCATGACATTGTCCAAAGTGGATCAAATTTTCTGACATCGTCAGGTAAGTGCAAGAGTAAATGAAGATTACATGTTTGATATTTTTCACCATACAATATTTTAAATCTTTTTACGTATTCTGTTAAAATTAATTTTGCCCTAAGTATCATTTCTTCTGAAATACTAGATAAATTTAACAGTGTTATTCCATGAACCAATAAAATATAATGATTGAAATACTGTTCACCCATTAAATTGTCAAATAAGCTTAAGCTATAAACTAATAAAAATAGTTTTAACTCTGATGCTTTCCAGTACCTATACTCATTCACTTTTCGAGGTATTCTTGGTATAAATGGCGGCAGAGTAAGTTGCTTGATTTTATCGTTAATAACATTAATGTATGCATACAATGAAAAAGCAGACGTTCTTTTTTCAGGGTCGAACCAAAAATACATAAGCTTTTTCATGATTCCCTGATAAACGCAATGCATGCTATCGACTGCAGTGGATTTAACAAAATCGTGAGCAATAATACTCAGCGTAGTTGGCCCTTTTACGCCAAACACAGGAGCGTTTGCATCATGTGCTTCTTGAGCATGTAATTTTGCTTCCTGCGTTGTACGTAAATTTAAATTTTCAATAAAAGGGTAGATCTGTACATTTTCTACCTTACTTGTCATTATTTTACAATGAGGACACCCATACGTTGCATTATATTGCTGGATATTTAAAAATAAAGCTTTTGCACATAAGTCGCACGTACCGCTTACAATTAAACCCCTTACGCAAATAGGATTTAAAGAATTTGGTACTTCCAAATTTACTCCTTGATATAATTTATATAAATCGTCACGAAATACGTTCATAAATAAATTTGGCACTGGTTTATTCGGACCAAACCATAGACCAGCTAAAATAACGTTTTCTTTCATTATTCTCATAGAATAAGGAAGCTCGTTCACCATTAAATAAAAAGGCCATATGCTTACTTTAGATGACTTAAATAGTGGTACGCCATCCGTGTTCCATGTAAATGTCACATTATTTGTGTTTTGCGTAAACTCATCCGGTAGTGATTTGTAATTTGACCCATCAAACACATCTTCATAGTTTAAAATATTCTCTTTTGTACGCTCATTTCGATATCGTAAATTATTATAAAAAGTAGATCGCTTGAAAAGTGAGTTTAATTGAGACAAAATTGACATCTCTAGAAAGTAGCTTATATTATCGGAGTTTTCGCAAGTTTCACAATATTTATTTTCTAATTTTGAGGAGCATAAGCAGCAATAATAATGACGTTTTATAGGAGTTTTTACCTTGCAAAACATTTTTTTTAATTTATAAAGGGTTTTAATGCAATTATTTGGTTGTTTGCAATGAAGAGATATGAGTGATAAGATATCGGAAAGAAGGACACCTGTAATCTTATGACGCAAAGCTAGAGTTAAAATGGATATTGCACTTTCGCCTACTGTTATCGGTGACCCAGGGTACAAAAGATCATCAGCATTTTCTAAATCATCCCCTTCCTCTTCATCCTCTTCATCCTCTTCATCTTCTTCATCACCTTCATCATCGTCATTAGAAGTATCAATCATTGAATGATTATGTGATGAAATCGATAAAATACTATGGTTATCTTCTTCGTCTATTTCAGGTGCATCTAAATTTTTTTATGTAAATATTAAATACCTACAGATGAAGTACCGCTTACTTTATATATTCTATATTTTTTATAGATATTTTCTATACGCAATTTTCAATTACATTTATGCATAATAAATTAAAAAAAAAATTTAATTTCTATACATGATTATATGATTTTATTAAGCGTATAATTATGGTCAATTAATATGACAACAAAATACATTTATTGATTACTTCAAAATAATTGTATAAATTTTATAATTTATGTTTTTATTAACCAAAATCTGTATATATTCTTGTATACATACCTAAATTATTAAATCTTTGATTATCACAATTAATACATTCACTTATTTCAGTATGATTAATATTGTCATCAAGTAAATTAGATTGCGCATCACTATCGTTATGACTGTCATCATTACAGGAACTTTGAAGCTCTAAATCTTGTTTAGTGAAAAACAATCATACTAATTAAGAAATTATAATACCTATACTTATTACATAAATAATTAAGAATTGAAAAATTAAAATTAAGTTTTGAATACATATTTACTTGGTGTAATAACTTTTAAGTAACTAAAAACTACCTTCAGTCGTCGTACTGCTTCTCGAATTCAAACTACTGGTGCTAAAAACTGTTTCATCATCAGAGCTCGTAGGATCATTTTGGTTATTTAAATACTCATAACTTTTAATTATTCGATATTTACTCCTTCGTGAAAAATCTTTGAAACTCAGTTTACGTTTCGACATTTTTTTCCAAATACTTTCCAGACGTGTAGAGTAAAATAGGGTTTTTGCGTTTTTTTTATCCCGAAATTGGTTATTCTTGCAACGGAATAAATTTGATGCGTTTTTTTACCAAAATTAGTTATCGATTAAAAATAGCTTCAGAGTTTAGAGCAATAATATTAAATTGAAAAACGATTTCGATACAACCATATTCACACTGTTCAGTAAAATACAAAAATGTTTGCTTTGGTTATTTGGACAGAGACGAAAGAAATAAGTGTAATTCCGATGAAAAATATAAAAAAAGTAAAGAAGGAGACGTTAAAGCCAAGTGGGGACAATCGTGGTTCGATGCAAGTGTTATAATAAAGAGTGGTAAAAATTACTATGCTATTAAAATTATGTGAATTTTTTTTATTAATTCATAGAATTTGATAGAGTTTAAATAATTTTATTATATTTTTAGACTTCCTAATTAATGTTTTATTTAAATACAAAATTATATTTTAATATAGAGGACAAAGTTTGGTTGGATTCACTGTCTGTGACGGAAGAAGGGGTTATAATTACACCCGAAAAATCATCAGTGTCTCCGAGAACAGCACTAAAGAAACGAGAGTTTGATTTGAAAAACAAAATGGACCTCACGACAAGAAAAGATATTTTGAAAGAAATTGATAAGGAATTGCTGACAATGGATCCTGTCTACAAAGAGGAAGAATCAATTTCCTTACATAGTAATATGTAAATATAATTTTTTATTCTAGTTTTTTTTTGTTGTTTCATTCTTGCATAAGTATACATCTATTATACAGCATACATACATACATACACACACACTCACGCACACGCGCACACACACGCACACGCGCACACACACACACACACGCTTTGTATATATTTCATTTTTATATATAATGAATTGTTATTTTTTCACTGCATTTTTAAATATGCATGTTTCGCAAAGTAATATATTACTATTTGACTATAATTTTGTAAAGATCCAATTTTAAGTTAATTTTCTTTCTTTTATTTTTAGAGATAAAGTCCACGAAGACGATGACTCAGATGCTAGATCAAATACCGACGACGACGATGTTATTTCCACGGAGAAATTAAACGGTGATACACAAAAGAAACATTGTAATTGTTGTACATTAAATCTAAGTAAGTTTTTGAATCATTAATGTATTTAATATATACAAATTGAATATAAATTGTTTTTTTATCTAATGTTATAATTTTATCGTTGTAATCATAAATAACAATTTATAGAGACTTTTTTTGGAAAAAATTATTTTTATCGTATTGGCTATTTTTTATAGCCCTATGTAAGAAAAAATTTATATTTTAGACATTTAGTATATATATGAGAATTTATTTTGTATTACTAACTTTTCAAATAATTCTATTTTAGTTACAAAAGCCGATTTGGAAAAATTAAACAAAATCACGGAGTTGGCAGCAAATATGGAGATTTTACAACGTTATCAGGTACTTTAAAAGTACAACTAATTTTTATACAATATTAATTAAATTAACTGCGAATGCATTCATATTGTTAGAATAAAAACGATGTACCAAAGAAAAATTTAGAAAATACTAATGGACTACAAGCCACACGCATAAGTACTAATGATACTGTAAGTACTGTACATCTAAGTACATCGTACTTATTCTTAAAAATAATATTTTTTTGTTAATATATAGATGGAACTTGTTGAAGGAACAGGAATTATAGTAGATACGTTTAAATTGAAATGTATCGAGGCTAATTATCATAGAAAACCACGAGAAATGGTCCGAAGAATAATGAAACTAATAATAGGAGAAGATGAGTTGAAGAAAATGTCGCCTACAGGCAAAAATCGACGAAATCGAATACCCGAAAACATTTATAAAAGTGTTTTATGTAAGCAAATATTATATAATATATTATATAATATAATACTGTATTTTATAAATATTTTATTGTTTTAATATTTTAATATTTTAATATTTTATTCATTTAATTATGATTTGTTCTGTTTATAGGTTATGTAAATAACAATGCACAAAAGAAGAAATATGAAATAAATCATAAGGAATATAGAGAGTGTTTAACGGCTATGTGTGCAACATTGAGAACGTGCAAAACTCATGTACAGAATAAAAGTAGTAAAGAAGAATGTGCTGTACATCGAGAGATTGAAGAACAGGAAGAAACATGAATTGTAGAAGAGAGAGAGAAATGGAAAGTAATGTGGTAGAGATTTATAAACATAAAGAATTAAACGATTGTCAAAGAAAAGATCAGAAATGCATCGAGGAAAAGACAGATAAGGGAAAGAAAAAGCAAAATAATGAAGAAAAGGAGAAGGAAAAAGAAGAAGAAATATTACATAAAAGAAAAATAGATAAAAAAAATGTGCAGGGCAAAGAGAGTAGGTCGAAAAAACCTAAAACTTGTGTTTAATACTATTGTTGTTAACTATGTTATTTTGTTTAAATAATAAAAGCATAAGTTCGTTCCCAAACTACAAAGTATTTATTAAAAATAAAATAATCGCTGATATAATTATTTTATAATAATTAAATAATTTAAATCAATTACCGACACGGTGGCGGAGTGGCGGAGACGCACCTCGACCGGTCACAGAAGTTAAGCAGCACTGAGTGCGGTTCGCACTTGGATGGGTTTGGCTTTCGTGGCGGGTTAGGTGTTTTTTCACACTTCACAACGTGAGCGGGAGGTGTGAAACATTCGGTTTCGGTGTCAAAGCCTACGCAATGTGACTTTGACACCCAAAAAGAATGTTTCGAATACACCGGCCATCTCGGGTGAGGTTTTCCCTGCTTCACAGGTTTCCCTCATCCACGGGCATAACCCCGGGCGAATGCGAGATGGTGGGGTTTTTAAGGGAGGGATAAAAAGCACCCACACATAGGTGGTAGGTGGACACCGTTAAAGTCCCCCAGGGGATAAACGGTAGGAAGTGCCAGGAAAAAAGAGAGCACAAATCAAGAATAAAAAAAAATAATTTAAATCAATTAATTCAGAATTATATCACTTATTTATTAAAAATGAATATAAACTTTAAGTAAAGTTTAACCAAAGATCGGATACAGTTTTTGTTAACTTCATGAGAAGTTTGGCAAATAATTAATAATATAAACTCTAAACAGAGTTTATATTTTTTAGCTAAAGTTTTGCTAATAATTTTTATAAACTTTACCTGAACGTTGGCACTATAATTATATAAGCTAGAATTTTAAATAAAGTTTAGCTGAAGTTTGTATAAAGGTTTTTATAAACTTTAGCTAAACTTTGGCAATATAATTATATAATCAAGAATTTTGAATAAAGTTTAGCTGAAGTTTGTATAAAGGTTTTTATAAACTTTAGCTGAACTTTGGCTCTATAATTATATAATCAAGAATTTTAAATAAAGTTTAGCTGAAGTTTGTATAAAAGTTTTTATAAACTTTAGCTGAATTTTGGCACTATAATTATATAATCAAGAATTTTAAATGAACTTTACCTGAAGTTTGTATAGAGGTTTTTGTAAACTTTAACTGAACTTTAGTAAAATAATATTTAAAGTTTAGTATTGTGCCATTGGATCAATTTATATAAACTTCATATGAAGTTTTTATCACATGAACGTTATATTAAGTTCATATGAATTTATCTTTTTTTACGCGGGCATCTGTAAGATAATTCATTATTTTCTTGCTTTAATTATTTTACAATAGAAAAAATGAATGATCGTATATATATTATATTTCACTCTTACAATTAGAAATATTTATATTGTATAACTATTCACTATATACATATATAAATATAGTTACAGTTAATTTATATTTTAAATACAGAAGTATGAGAATAAATGCTGTGAATAAATTTAATTTTACAAACTTTCGTTAACTCAAATGTTAATAAATGCTATCAGTCATGTATGCATTAATTATAAAAGTAAATGTTAATAAATTAGAGAGAAAGCAATGCTAGCTGTAATTCGATGGTGAGTGACACAAGCGTTGAAAATACTCCAACTACATTCGTTACCGATTACGAGTCAGAATGTGAATTGCATAGCAGTGATTTTCACGCAGAAGATGTGGTTGAGGATAATATTTTTGTGGCTAACGAAGAAACAGAAAGTGATAATGATAGTATCAGCCAAAGTGACGAGAAAATTCCCATAGATATTAACATTAAACAAAAAAATGATTTATAGATATTTTAATTGATTAGTACAAAAATAGAGAATAAAACATCAAAGCAATGTGACCTTTAATTTAATTTAATATGAAATTTACTGAAATAATTTGAACAACCTATATAATAAAAAGTAACTTTATAAATAAAATGTAATATTACTTACTATTAAACTATTAAACTAATTATGTAATTATGTAGCAAATAGAGGAAAAAAGGATCTTCGAATTTCACAAACGAATCAGTTATTGATAAAGAAAATAATAGAATTCATTACGATAAATATTTGTAGGAAGTAAGATTAATCAAACAAGCTGTCAAACCTATTTTTTACAATTTTGAACCGATCTGTACATATCAATGTTTATTTTGCTTGTTCTTAACTTTTAAATTAATTCATCGTCGAAAATATTTTTGTTTTACTTTATAAATTAATTAATGTTATTCCTAACATTATCTAGTTTTATGATTTAACTATAGCAAGTTTATTATATAAAAGAAAAATTAAAATAAATTAAACGATTAAAATTAAGTAAAAATATTTTAAAAATTTAACTTCTTGTAAAGTGCGAAATTGTTCGATTAATTAAACATTACAAGCGTTAAGGTTATCTTTTATACAACCTCCTTAACTTAATAATTGAAAAAATAATATTAGCGTAATACGGTATTATAAACACAATAATTAGCTAATTAAGAATATTATTCGTATTTTTAGTAGATTCAGATGTTCCAGAAAACTGCGAAGGTTTCGAACAATTTCGTCATGAAGATTCATCTTCAAACTGCTCTGTAGATAGTACCGATGAGGAAGACAATGAAGAAAACATACCTTGTGATATGGAAAACAACGATGCAGATAACGCACTAATATACGATGGAGCACCAATATCTGCAGTTATGGAAAGTTTCTTATCAATTTTGGTGTTTGCTATAAGACATAAATTAACGTGTCTATCTGATTTGTTAAGATTATTACAAATGCATTGCTTACAACCAAATTTGTGTGCTAAAACTGTATATAAATTCAATCAATACTTCTCTTCGAACGAAACTCCTTTAATTCGTCAATTTTATTGCCCGACTTGCTTAATTTTAATAGAAAATGATAAAAACCAATGTGTCAATTGTACCAAATTAATACCTAAAAACAGTTATTTTATTAATATTTCTATTACTCAACAAATATTAAAGTTTTACGAGCACCCAGGTTTTAGAGAAAAATTAACCTATGAATATATTAGACAAAAAGAAAATCAGAACAATTTAGAAGATTTATTAGATGGAAATATATATAAAAGTTTATCAAAAAAAGATCAAATTTTGTCTAAACAGAACAATATTGCTTTATGTTGGTACACCGACGGGATTGCAATTTACAAATCTCCCGCGTAAAAATCGAAAGTATTGGCAATATATTCCTAACGTATTGGAAATTCCACGTGGAACTAGTTGAGCAATATTTTGGAACTTTAATTCCCAAAATGTTGGCAAAATTTCTGCAAACGTACACGTACCAATATTTCCCCAACATATTGCCAATAGTTGCCAAATTAAAAAATTTTTGTACATTAATAATATATTTTATAAAATAAAAGGTTAGATCTTAATATATTTTAAATAAAATTGGTTACATTTAATTAATTTTACTATACTATTTTCCTTATGAAATACAAATTTAAGAATATTTTATTAAATTATTTTATTAGAATTTTAATTAACAAACAATTAAATTAAACAATAATGAACATTCTATAATTTTGGATGTATTAGGCTGCCACACATGTAGTTAACTAGAGTTGTAAACTCTGCTGGTTTAAGCCTTGAGGAACATTTCTTATTTACGTAATCTGAAAGAAAGTAAAATAAATTTTGATTAACGGTTTGAAAGTAATCGAAATTATTTATAATGATATTAATAAAAATAAACCATTCTTACATTCGACAGCATTCATTATAGGTATCTTTAGGAATGGGTTGTGTTTTTCTGGATTTTCCTCTAGCGCACATCATTTTTAAATTTTTTACGCCAACCAGAATTCTTAAGAGCCTTCGTGTCATTTCTTTGGGGCTGTCGATCCATCTTTGAATATAAATATGTAAGATCGCTTTGATCAATCCAAACGTTGTACACGCGACATAGTTGGACTTTTCCATAGTTGCATTTTTTGATAGGATCTTCATTCTGACAAGATAATAAAAATATTTATATTTATTTAATTAAGCTGCTGAAAAACGAAAAAGTTAAAATAAACCTGAAACTGACATCATTATTGTTGTCATCTGTTTAATTTCTTTCTACCTCTTCGTCTTCTATGTATATTCTTTCATTTTCTCTTCATTTCTCTCTGTCGTACTCTTGCTGTCTTTTTCTCAACTCTTCAAATTCACGTTGTTCCTATCTCTCTCTCTCTCTCTCTCTCTCTCTCTCTCTATCATAATCGTGCTGCAATCTTTTTCTTTCCTCTTCTTCCCGCTTACGTTGTCTTTCTTTATCATACTCTCGCTTCAACCTTTCTTTCTCTTCTTTCATTTTTTGTTGATGTTCCTCTTTCTCTCTTATTTCTTTGAAATTTTGCTTCTGCTGACTTATTTCCTTTCTTTTCCAATTCTTGCTTTCGTCGTTCCTATATTTCTTTTATCTTTTTATGCTCTTCGCTTTCCTGCGGTTCTAATTAATTAAAAAATTATTATCCATCTTATCCTCATCAGTATTAGAATCGGTTTGACCATTATCTATTTTAATGTTATGATTTTCATTCTCATTATCTGAACTACTGCTATCAAATACGGATCGGGAACTCGAAAGTTTCACATTGGTTTCATGCAAGCTGTTAGCCTTTTTTTTAACATTCTCTTTCTTCGTTAATTTTATATTTAATTTTTCGGTCAGTATAGATTTTTTAATATTTGTATTGCGTTTTTTTATAATTTCGCCTGTCTTATCTATGGTTAAATATTCTAAATATTTACAGTCAGTTGAAACATTTAAATTAATTTAAAATTTTTAAAGTAAATATTACGTGATATAGTAAATAAAATTTTTTATAAAATACGTATAATAAAAAATATCGATTAAAAATAATAATAATTATATGTATAATAATATAATAATATTATAACATTTAAATTTATTTCAAAATTGTATAATAAACTAAAAAAAAATTAATGGAAGATAAGTATAAATGCAAAATAAGTAATTAGTTACATTTAAATAAAAAATTACTTACGACTCTTTTTTATAACCTTTGCTTCATACTTCTTTTTATCTTCATATAGAACTAAAGTTACATTCCCCTCTTTAACGTTAGGGCACAAATCATTTTCGCTCACTACGCCCGCTGTTTTTTGTTTACTCCATAAAACTAAAGCGTACGTATTTAATATTTTAATTTTCAAATACTAGAAAAAATGTATACCCTTGTGAAATATTTGCAAAGGAAATAGGTTATAAACAAAATAGTATGAAAAATTGATAATCGCGAACGTAGAGCTTCGTGCTTACATAAGGTAAAAGTCCCTATTAATAAACGATTTTTAACATGTCTTTTGCTTCGATCTCAATAAAAAATTAAAATAAGCATAAATGTTGGAAATTTGTATACCATTCGATGCGCGTATTCTTTCTGAACAATTACCTGGTTTAACATTTTAATTTAAACGTTTTTAATTAATTATATTATTAAAAAACGGAGAGCCTTATGTGCACGTATTATTAAACGCCTTGAAAATACACGTCCCGACTGTTTAATAATCCTGTCCCTATTTATTAAACACTTTTAAAAACTCAAAATTTAACTATTTTTTAACAATTTAGCTTAGTATTTCGATTGGTACTACAAGGATTTATATCTTTATGTAGTGTATGAAATCATAAAATTCTATAAATAAAACGATGTTTAATAATTGCAATCATAATACAAATGCGAGTTACTTTGGTAAAATAATGATAAAATGAACCTGTAAGAGTCTTCCGTGAGTCTTGATGCAACTATATATTATAAAGATTCAATAGCTCTTTTTCATATACTTTTGAATTTTAATCGGTTACTAATGAATAATGACGAGCATACACATATTAGTGATTCGATAGTTATACGTTTCACTAACATACATACTGAAATAATATCAATTTTTTCCGAAAAAAGCTCAAAAGTAACCTTTAAGTGCGTTTGTAGGTTGACTTTCTAACCAAAAGAAATGCATTATTTAGCCTTTATACAACATGCATATATCATTTAAATCGATTAATAATGCATTTTTAACTATTTTACCAATAAACATCTATAAATAAATCGGTAAATATTGATGTAAAACAGTGTTTATACCGTTTAATAATAGGGACAGGCATAAAATCATATGTAGGGGAAGCCCGGGCAAGACGGTCATACTGGGCAAGACGGTCACCCTCCTCTATTTCTAATATGGCTGTTCGGAAAATTCCGAAAAAATTCAAGTATATTGTTTGTGTTACTAGTATTTAAATTTCAGTACGTCCGCGCCGGTCTCGATGGTAACATTGTCGAAAAACATAAATATTGATTTTCGTCTGAATCCTTACGATGTTATCAAGGTAAGAAAGTAAACTTATTTTTCACACAAATTATTAAATTAATAAATAAATAGTGTCAGGCTATTGTATTTAACTAGTTTTAAAAAAAGACACTGGTTAGAGCCCATATTAATTTTGTTTTTTACTAATTTTCAAAAAAAAAGTCATTATATCTATTCCGGTCAAGATGGTCCGGGCAAGACGGTCATATGGCCATTTGTTATGAGAAATATGTAGAGCTTCCCACTGAAAATTGGATTCAATGCAATCAGTGTAAAAAGTGGGCTCATGAAAATTGTTCACCATACAAAGGATATGGTAGTTATTTTTGCGAAGAATGCGACGATTAATGTACTATTTATAAAAAAAAATTTTCTTTTCTTTACTGTTAATGTTTCTATAAAAGTAATTTATATATTAATCTATTTTTGTTAGTAAATGATGTTTAAAAATATAAATATGTTCAAAATTCCTTATTTAACCAATTTTTATTGATTTTTCCTGAGGGTGTCCGTTTTGCCCGGGCATTTTTGAAGGCCTCGAAGTTTCACAATTTTTTCAACAATTTTTTATTATATGCTTAAGTTATAATATATCGATATACTTGCACGTACTTCTTTGTTCTGATTCCTACTTCACGAAAAAATTTTTATTGATCGTATATTTTGTTGTTTAGTCCATTTTTTATTCGTTTTTCCTTAAGGGGTCCGTCTTGCCCGGGCTTCCCCTACGTAGTATGGAACAGCTAATAATTTAATTAAAACAATATTAAAATTGCAAAAACAGTCTGTAATCGAAATCTACGATATAAAAACTATCCCCTAATGCTTAAACGATCATATATAATCCTCCTATTAATGTATTAGAGTTAGAAAACTTTGTGCGACAATGCCGACTTTTTCCGTCAAAATGTTAATCGATCTATGCAATTTTGCCGAGTGCACAGTTTAATATTTTTTCGTAATTTCCCCAGTGCTTCATTCAAATTTATTTCAATTCGTAAACACAGTTAATAGACTAAATTATTTAATAAAATTCTTCTAATCATTAATATACATGTACTTTTCTTTTAATTCGTATTACTTTCTCTCTGTTTAGTACGAGGTACACTTTTCTCGAGATGTATATTAATAGGGACTTTTACGTTATATGAAACGAAGGTTAAGAATTATCGATTAATCTCATATGGGACAAATGATGTCCAAACGACCGATTCAATTTAAGAACTACTCTTATAAGTACAGGAAACGCGCAAAAAATATATTTGAAAAAAAAAATTAAACCGCTTTCTGGAGAGGGGGCGATTAAAGGCGAATGTTCCGTCAGTTTTATTTCTAATGTAAGTTGATCCATACGTAAATTGTATATTTTTAATTATATTTATTTATATATTTATATTTGGTATACACTTTTAAAATTATTAAATATAAACAATTAAATGTATTTATGATTTAATATTTATATAATATATAATATAATATTTTATAGGTTAAACGTAAGAAATTTTTTTCCGCCTACATAGACATAATTATTGTGATGTAGCGAAATCACTGGGCGTCGCCTGGAGAGTCGTTGCTGGTGCGTGTACGTGCGCGCACCACTCCGCGGTAGTACCCGAGTACTATTCCCGCCGGTGGGGATCGCGCACACCCGGGGAAACGGTCGCGAGGCGCGTTGTTTACGTGCCGGCCCGCGCTCAGTTGTCGCCATCTTGAATCGATCTAGATTCAAGCGCGCGCACACTGAACACGCGGTCCGCGCTCGTATCGATACGGGGATCGCGCGCATATAGTATAGGGAATTTGGAACGCGGATAGTGGGGGAACATGTGTATAAGAGTACGGAGATAAATGTATATTTGAATTTAGCGCTATTAACTAGAGAATAATTTAGTGATCTATTGAACCAATCAATAGATGACTTTATTAGAGAATAAGACTTCCGTATGGGTAAATATAACAGCATATTACGTTATATGACTGTAATTACCTTAAATACGGAAAGTCGAAATACTAGTTGGGACAATGATAACTTATGCAAATTAGTTGTCATTTTTATTTATAGTGGGGTAAATACGGGTAGCTTCATTACACCTGTGACGGATACGGAAGGGTTGGAGAATTATAATATTGCCGTATCCCTCGCAGGTAACGAGAGAGAGAACAGATAGGGATATTAGGAGATTGAGGGAGATGGAAAATCGGGGAAGAAGTTTGGCGTGACTCGGAAAAACGGATCATCGCCATTCTGATCCTACCTACCGAAAAGTAGAGTATTATTTGGAGTATTCTTATTATATCGATCGCAAAGATTTTTTTTTGTATCTTCTGATCATATTTATCGAGGAGTTATTTGTGGTATAAAAAAGGGATTAAGGAGTATATACAGATTTTCCACCTAAATAAGGAGACATAATTATTTATAACATATACAAATATCTGGATATATAGAAATCTCCAAAAGGAAGAGTATACGAGGATATTATTTATATTACATTGATTTCTTATTGATTTATTTACATCTTATTGGTGAGTTATTTTAATTATTAAAATAATAATTGATTTAGTTAGTGGGGACAAAAAGAATAAATTCAGTGCGGGTTTTTACCTTATTAAATTAAATTATTGATTCGAATAATTATAAATTAACGTTCTCTCTCTCGTGGTTAGTGGTGCCACGGGATCTATTATTAGATCCCGTAATATAATTATTTATATCTAAATTCTGTTAAGGGTGTTAATATTCGTCACGCGGTTTAATAGTTATCCGGAACTATTATTTTATTCAGCGGAACTTCCTCTGGGTGAGTCCACCGGGTAATCAGGACTAATAAACTAATAATTGGTTTTCTTTTCGATGATGTTGGGAATCCGGATATAATTTTATTTACAGAATATTTTTTTTTTTGTTATTTAAATTAATACCAGCATCACATTTGGCGCCCAACGTGTGTTTTTATTGTACATTAAGTGATTAAATTGTTTTCGGTTTGTTAGCAAATTTAACGTTTTTTTTTGTACATCGGCGGAAGTTGAATTGACGAATATTTTAGGGAGTGTGTTAGAAATTTTTCAGTGGGGTCGAGAGAGAGAAATTTTCGGCGTCGGTTACGCCATTTTGAAAAATTGTAAATTCATTTGCTGCCATTTTAACGTTTAACTGGCCGCGTGGAAATTTAATTATTACCGTTTCTAGTGGGAGATAAATTGATATATTATTTTATTTTTATTATTATTGCAATAATTATTGTCGTTGCTGTCTGTTGCTATCACCTATTTTGCAAGCGCTTTTTGTGGGCTGCTGCTATTTTAAAGGTGATTTGTTAATTGTTGAATCAAAGTTAATAAAACTTTTATTCGACAATTTAACAATTTTTGCGGTAGACAGTGACATCGCCTCGTGCCAAATAAAATAGTTGGGAGATAATTATTTATTTTATTTATTGTGTTATTTTCTGATATTTGGGACGTATATAAATTATTATTCATGGTAATTTTGAATATATGTATTGGAATTGACCATTTGTAAAAGCAATCAGGAGTTGGACGTGAGGACACCACAAGGAGATAAATTTCTTTTTTGTTTCACCAGCCATTTTAATAAGGATTTATTTATTTATTTATTGTTTTTTTTCCATTTTTTAGGAAGATATACAAAACGGTAATCTCCAGAGTAATAATTATAATTTATATTTTTATAATTTATATTTATTTTTATTTGCCAATATTTATTTATATTTATATAGCGGATGTGCATATTTTTTTTTTCTGTTTCCCTTTGTTCGTGATTTACAGTGGGGTTTAGGAAAATTTATTTATTTGGCGCGAGGCTTTATCTGGTCAGATCGGACCCGTGCACCGAAGAGTTCCCAGTTAATTCAGTTTACGGGGGAATTAATATTACTGAGTTTGATTAAGGGAAAGCAGAATATTAAAGTCATTTTTTTTTTTGTTCGTGTTTTTAAGTTATTCTCTCGGTTGTTTGTAGTATTTTGGCGTTGTTGCTTTTGTCGTTTCGGAATTTAGTAAAATGGGTAGTCACAAGGAACGAATGGAAAATATTCTTAAACAGTCTACAGGGGCGAGGGAATTATCTAGAAAGATTTCAAAAATAGACCCTAAATTAATTAAGGAGTTATTGGAAAAACAAGGGTTAAGTACAGTAGGGTCATTTGGGACATTGAAAGATAGGTTATTAAGGGCGGATTGTAGGAAAATAGATGTTAACTTAAACGTACCGTGGTATACGGATGACGAAGGGGAAGGGGAAATACCGACAAGGGCAGATGAAACAGAAGTAGAACAACCCATTAATGAGAATAGTAAGGAAAATAGTGACAAAGGGGAATGTAATAGAAAAGGGAAACAAATAAAGGAGAGTGAAGACAAAATAATGGAAAATGTTAGTCAGGAAGTAGTGGAAGTAGGGAAAGAGACTCAGATTAGTGAAAAGAATCAGGAGAAAACGGGTGCGCGTAAGAAATCGAATGGGAAATCAAAGGAAACGGTAACTGCGGATAGAAGCGAAGTAGTAGGGAGTAACATAGATGTAGGGAATTTGAGGATATTAGTAACCGACATTATTAGGGAGGTTATGGGTAATCAGTTAGAAAGCGCGTTAATTAAAATAGTAGATGCAAGGTTGCAAAATTTGCAAGCTAGCAAACAGGTAAAAGAGTTAGGTCAACCAGAAAGGGTTGAAACCGAAGGAGATATTAATAATAGTAGAGATTTAGTGGAATATAGTGAATTAAAGAATTCATTAGTAGAAGAATTAAAGCGTAAAGCGACAAATGGTAGTGCGGACGAATTAGGATCGAGAAAAAGAGAATCTACTCCCAAGCGATGTAATAACTTAGGGCCAAAGAAGTTAGGTTTCTCAAAGGGCGAGTTTTTATATAATAAGGGGAAAAGAATTTATTACGTTGAGGAAACCGACACAGGTAGTAGTTCGGAAGAGGAAATATGCAAAAGTAGGAGAGTCCATAAAGAAAAAAAGTTAATGCGTAGACAGGTAGATCAGAATCAGGACAGGGAGTTAGTTGGGACAGATATGAGCGGAAATAGTGATAATGAGGGAGTCTGGGAAACTCCGAGGTCTAATAAGACCAGCCAACGTCAGAGAGGGGTAAATCAGTTGCGCAGTATGCAGTGTGTTAAAATGCTGCAAAACTGGAAAATACACTTTTCTGGCGAAGGTAAGGAGGGTCCGGAGGAGTACTTGGCTCAACTTCAAGATTGCTATGAAGGAACAGCGTATTCTGATACAGAGTTCCTAAGCGCGATTCCTTGTACGCTATCGAAAACCGCGGTTAGGTGGTTTCGATCAGTAAAGGAAAAGATTAAGACGCTTAAAGAGTTTAAACGCGCATTCAGACATAGATTCATGGGGATATTAGATAGAGAGGATATCATGGAAGAATTGCGTAGAAGGACTCAAGCAAAGGGAGAGGATATAGCTAGTTACCTATCGTGTATTAGACTTATAGTAGGGCATTTTAAGAGACCGCCGTCGGAATGTCAGCTGGTTCCATTGATATTTCGTAATCTGTTACCGGAGTATCGGAAGGCAATGGAAAACGAATATCTCGATAGTTTGGACGATATTGAGAAGTGGGGGAGAAAATACGAACGGAAGAAAGAATTAGACAACCGTTACGTTCCTCCGCCACCTAAGGAAAGGACTTGGATTCCAGAAGCCGCTTACCAAGGGCCGAGAGTAAAGGGTAAGGTGGCTAAGGTGGAAGAAAATGAACAGGGTGTAGTTGGGTCGAAAGACAAGCTGAAGCCGACGAAGGTAGATAAAGGGTCGAGTAAAAGCGCGGTTAAGGCTAAAGTGCAGGTGGATTCGCAGGAGCAGCCAATCACAGCTGCAATGGTTGTGGCCAAGCAGGCACCACCACAAAATGCGAGACCACCGGTACAGCAGCAGACTGGTTGGTCAAGACCACCAGCTGATGGCCAACGGGTGAATTATAACGATCGGAATTTTAATCGTAGGGAATTTCCGTCGAATAGGTGGCAGAATCAACCCGATAGTAGGGAATTTCAGTCGAATAGGTGGCAGAATAGACCAGATAATAGGGAATTTAGGGAGTCGAATAGATTTGTTAGTAATGGAAATAGGGACGAGAATAGAGCTTTTCACGGTCCGTGTTTCGAGTGTCAGAAGGTAGGGCATAGGAGTTCCGAGTGTCCCAATAGGAGGTGCTATTTTTGTAAAAAACCGGGACATAACATACGAAACTGCTCCCTTCGCAAAACTGAGGGGTTAGCATGTCAAGTTTGTAAAACAGTTGGGACGACATTCGACGATTGTCCGAATTGTACACAGTTTAGGGGGATGTTGGGAAACGGCAAATCGGGAGTTCAGAAAGGTCCCCTGACTCTCGAAACACGGCAGTAGGGACCGATAGGGCGTTACCAAGTTACTGTTTCCCAGAGGTAAATTTAGAAGTAAGGGTGGGGGAGAATATTGATAGGATCAATATAGAGGGTGTGTCTCCCAAAGTAAGTGTAGGAAGGTTAGATAGGTCTAAGGGTGCGATTCCAAGATCTAAGGATAATTTACGGTCGATCAGTAGGGACGATCCAGAAAATGATTCAGGAGTTAGAATAATTGAGGATAGGTTATTAAAGGGAGCAGAGCGAATAGATATGGAATTGTTAGCCAAAAAGGGGAAAGTTGATCGTGGCGGGATTCAAGTTAGCGAAGGAAGGTCACAGGATAATCAAGAGATTAGGGGTTACGATAGACTAAATTTGATTAACAAGGGTGTAGAGTTGCTTTTAGGGGATAATGAGGAAAAAGAAAAAGAAAAGAGTCCAAAGACCTTCCTTGGCAACAAGGAGACACCAGATCGATCAACTGAACCGAAACAAGGTGTATCAGTATCTAACATAGAAAATAGGCATTATTTGAAAGTTGTTTTAGGAGGACAGGAATATAGGGCGTTAATTGATTCTGGTTCCACATTGTCTTTAGTAGGGTCAAGGATAGCTGAACAGTTTAAGGATAGATTAAAGTCCTCTGATGTGGTTATTAAAAATGTCAATGGTGGATTAGTGAGGGCGTTAGGGACGTTAGAAATCAATTTAGAGATTGACGGACATGTAGGGAAAATTAATTGCAGGGCATTGAAAGACTTGGAATCGGATATGATATTAGGGATGGATTTCGGCAAACTTTTTAATTTCGATGATAGATTAGGACAGGATCAGTGGCGTGTTAGGGAAGGTCCTTGGAGGTCGTATAGTAGTGAGAAAGGGACAAACCATCCTATAATATTCGGGGAATGCGCTGGCATCTCTGAATTACAGGATGAGGAAAGGGACAAAGTGCAAAAATTGGTGCACAATTTGCTTCCAGACATAAACGCCGATCGGTTAGGAATGACCGACCTTACTGAACATTCAATTGATGTTCAGGGAGCTCCTCCAATCAAACATCGAACACGGCGCATCTCGCCCAAGATGTTGGAGGCAGCTCATGAGGAGGTTAGGAAGATGTTACAGTTGGGAGTTATAGAAAGATCGGCAAGTGACTGGAGCAGTGCACCAGTTTTGGTACGGAAGTCCGACGGATCAATTAGATTTTGTGTGGACTATAGGGACTTGAACTCGGTCACAAAACGGGATGCGTATCCTTTGCCACAAATGGATTCGATTCTGGATAAAATTCGCAAGGCCAAGTATATTAGCAAAATCGACTTGAAGCAGGCGTACTTTCAGGTTAAGATGGCGCCTGCTAGTCGAAAATATACGGCTTTTGCGGTGCCAGGATCGGGTCTATGGCAATTTAAAAGGATGCCATTCGGTTTGACGAATGCGCCCATGACCTTCCAGCGGTTGATCGATGCGATATTCGGTCCGGAATTCGAACCTTTCATTTTCGGATATCTGGACGATATAATCATCGTCACCGAGTCGTTCGAGGAACACTTAAAATATCTGGATTTGGTATTGCGGAAATTATTAGATGCAGGGTTAACGGTGAATAGGGACAAATGCGAATTTTGTTGTAGTAGGGTGACTTATTTAGGATTTATTTTAGATAGGGACGGACTTAGAACAAATCCAGATAAAGTGTCTCCGGTGGTCAATTATCCAGTACCCAGGACAATCAAGGAATTGAGAAGATTCTTTGGTATGATCGCCTGGTACTCGCGTTTTATTGAGAATGAGGCCGAATTAAAAATACCATTAGTAAGGTTGTTGCATAAGGGACAAGAATGGATATGGGGGGAGGAGCAGCAGGAAGCTTTCGATACATTAAAGAGAGCTTTGACTGTTGCACCCGTTCTTGCTCGCCCTGATTTCAGCAAACCGTTCAAAGTGCAGTGTGATGCAAGTAATTATGCACTAGGAGCGGTGCTGACTCAGGAACAGGAAGACGGGGAGCACCCCATAGTCTACATTAGTAGGGTTTTGTCGGCCGCGGAAAGGAATTATTCCACAACGGAAAAGGAATGTTTGGCGTTAATTTGGGCTATAAAGAAGTTGAGGCCATATTTAGAGGGATACCCATTTACCGCAATCACGGATCATAGTGCGTTGAAATGGTTGCGGAACCTTAAGGAGCCTACTGGTCGTCTCGCTCGGTGGGCTATAGAGATGCAACAATGGGACTTTGAGATAGTCCATAGAAAAGGATCTCTCAATCAAGTCCCAGACGCACTCTCTAGGATGTATCTGGGTGAGGTCGATACAGTGGCTGCTTTTCAGGAGATTAGGGACACTTGGTATTTAAATATGCTCAAGAACGTCGAGCAATTTCCTAACCGTTACCAGCAATGGAGAGTAGAAAACGGTCTATTATATAGGTACCGTAACGATCCATTGTTGGACCCGGTCACAAATAGGGACGAAGATTGGAGATTAGTGGTCCCAGAGGAACAGCGAGAGCGAGTAATAAGGGATGCGCATTGCGAAACCTCGGCGGGTCACTTAGGGGTAGAAAAGACGTATGACAGGGTTATTAGGGACTATTATTGGAGAGGAGTATGGTACGATGTCAATAGATTCGTAGTAGGGTGTGATGATTGTCAGAGATATAAAGTATCCCAGTTAGGCCCACAAGGATTGCTTAGTAGTAGGGTGATTGAGAGACCTTGGGTAGTGGTGGCAGCGGATATGATGGAGTTTCCACCTAGTAAGAGTCAGTGTAAATACTTGTTAGTTTTCCAAGATTTATTTACTCGGTGGATAGAGTTGAAACCGTTAAGAACCGCGGATGGTAAATCAGTAGCAAAAGCATTTGAGGAATTGATCTTATTTAGGTGGGAGACTCCTGACTATTTGCTTACTGACAATGGGAAAGAGTTTGAGAATAAATTTTTAAATGATGTCTTAGCGGAATATGGGGTTAAACATGTCACCACTCCACCCTACCATCCTCAAGCAAACGCTGTAGAACGGAGCAATCGTACGTTGAAAACTATGATTGCGGCGTTTGTTAAGAACGATCACAGGACCTGGGATCAACACCTTAGTGAATTTAGGCATGCGATAAATACCGCGATTCAATCGTCTTTAAAAGTATCACCCGCATTCTTGAATTATGGGAGACACCCCAGACCTGTTAAAAGTTTACGTAGGGAGGTAGAACCGAGAGAATTAATTCAAAAGGGTGATGAAAAAGCTTGGGCCGATAGGGTACAGCGGTTAGATATACTAAGAGATATTGTCACCAAGTATATAGAACAGGCGAAGGAAAAACAAGCTAAGGTATTTAATAAGGGTAGGAGGGACGTCAGATTTTTCCCGGGAGATAGGGTACTTTGTAGGACTCATTATTTGTCTAACGCCGCGAATAGGTTTTCGGCAAAACTGTGTCCTAAATACGAAGGACCTTACACCATATTGGAAGTATTATCGCCTACCGTGTATATTATTGATAGGACTGATAAGTCCAAAGGGAAAATAAATAAGGTGCATGTAAAGGATTTAATCAGGTATGTTACACCACGGGGAGTGAAGGGTAGTAAGGACTGTAAAGTAGCAGGGTAGTTAGTAGAGGTATCCTTCCTAAAAGTAGGGATAGTTTAGAAAACCAAGGAAGAAAGGGGATTAATTGACTGGAGCAGGATGAATTATAAGAAGTTCACGTAAGTTTTTTTTTATTATTACCGTATATTTTTTTTATATGTTGGGGTGTCACGTTATCCCGGGAGTTTATGAAGGTAGTATTTTAAGGAATAAACTATCCTTACCAGGGTAAGTAAAGTTTAGGGGGGGGTAATGTGATGTAGCGAAATCACTGGGCGTCGCCTGGAGAGTCGTTGCTGGTGCGTGTACGTGCGCGCACCACTCCGCGGTAGTACCCGAGTACTATTCCCGCCGGTGGGGATCGCGCACACCCGGGGAAACGGTCGCGAGGCGCGTTGTTTACGTGCCGGCCCGCGCTCAGTTGTCGCCATCTTGAATCGATCTAGATTCAAGCGCGCGCACACTGAACACGCGGTCCGCGCTCGTATCGATACGGGGATCGCGCGCATATAGTATAGGGAATTTGGAACGCGGATAGTGGGGGAACATGTGTATAAGAGTACGGAGATAAATGTATATTTGAATTTAGCGCTATTAACTAGAGAATAATTTAGTGATCTATTGAACCAATCAATAGATGACTTTATTAGAGAATAAGACTTCCGTATGGGTAAATATAACAGCATATTACGTTATATGACTGTAATTACCTTAAATACGGAAAGTCGAAATACTAGTTGGGACAATGATAACTTATGCAAATTAGTTGTCATTTTTATTTATAGTGGGGTAAATACGGGTAGCTTCATTACACCTGTGACGGATACGGAAGGGTTGGAGAATTATAATATTGCCGTATCCCTCGCAGGTAACGAGAGAGAGAACAGATAGGGATATTAGGAGATTGAGGGAGATGGAAAATCGGGGAAGAAGTTTGGCGTGACTCGGAAAAACGGATCATCGCCATTCTGATCCTACCTACCGAAAAGTAGAGTATTATTTGGAGTATTCTTATTATATCGATCGCAAAGATTTTTTTTTGTATCTTCTGATCATATTTATCGAGGAGTTATTTGTGGTATAAAAAAGGGATTAAGGAGTATATACAGATTTTCCACCTAAATAAGGAGACATAATTATTTATAACATATACAAATATCTGGATATATAGAAATCTCCAAAAGGAAGAGTATACGAGGATATTATTTATATTACATTGATTTCTTATTGATTTATTTACATCTTATTGGTGAGTTATTTTAATTATTAAAATAATAATTGATTTAGTTAGTGGGGACAAAAAGAATAAATTCAGTGCGGGTTTTTACCTTATTAAATTAAATTATTGATTCGAATAATTATAAATTAACGTTCTCTCTCTCGTGGTTAGTGGTGCCACGGGATCTATTATTAGATCCCGTAATATAATTATTTATATCTAAATTCTGTTAAGGGTGTTAATATTCGTCACGCGGTTTAATAGTTATCCGGAACTATTATTTTATTCAGCGGAACTTCCTCTGGGTGAGTCCACCGGGTAATCAGGACTAATAAACTAATAATTGGTTTTCTTTTCGATGATGTTGGGAATCCGGATATAATTTTATTTACAGAATATTTTTTTTTTTGTTATTTAAATTAATACCAGCATCACATTATAATTAATGCGTTTTTGAAATAGCCTAAAAATTTAATTTTTTCTTGAAATGACATTTCATATAGCAAGTACCTCAGAACATCGATGATAATGCAGAAAGTGATACCACCATTTTTAATAAAGTTCAAACCTGCGATTTATTTTTTAAACGAACTTCAAAATGCATCGTTAAATGAAAGAAATAGTATTAATGGTAATTAATGTGTTATATGTGTTTTTTATATAATGTAAATATTGTTTTGTCTTATTTTTTAAACTATATTATAGAATATAACGAATGGAACAATGATTCTGAAAGTTTGAGTGATGGTAGCTGTAACGATTGCGATTGGAACAGTGATGAATTTGATTCTGAGGGAATTTCTTTATCATTAGACGAGAAGCTTTATCCTGGAGCGTCAATGACTGTTCGCGAGTTTGTTTTATGTATGGCGCTTTTAAAATCAACTTTACGACAATCGGATACGCATACTTGCCGAACACTACAATTTATTTCAAAAATTTTACCAAAACCTAATAATTGCCCTAAAAGCTATTATCAATTTAAAAAATATTTTAATAATGAGGACGAAAGCGAAAGTGTTTTAAAAAACATTATTACTGTACCAATTGAATTTCTTTTACAAGCAACTCTAATCATAACGTTCATAAAGATGAGTCCATTGAAATTGACGATGTTTTAGAAATAATATATTACATACCATGGCCAGTAAAATAAGAAATGTCTCAGATCACATGTAATTGTCGGCCGAGGCGAAGCCGAGGTGGACGATCATGTGATCTGAGGCTTTCTTTTTTACTGGCCATGGTGTGTATACTATTTTTCTGCTCGACGTTGCCGGAAAACGGCAACTTCAATTCGCGCATCGGCCGGAAAGCGGCAACTTCCCGGCCGCTGCGCGAATTGAAGTTGCCGATTTCCGGCTACGTCGAGCAGAAAAATAGTATACACACCTTGGCCAGTAAAAAAGAAAGCCTCAGATCACATGTTCGTCCACCTCGGCTTCGCCTCGGCCGACAATTACATGTGATCTGAGACATTTCTTATTTTACTGGCCATGGTATGTAATATACCATTCTTGTGATTGCGAAGGAAAGAATAGTTATTTTATCGAAATTCCTTTAATACGTCAGCTAAAATCGTTATATTCGCGTCAAAATTTCTATAACACATTAAAACACAAAGATACACATATTCATAACAAGCAAGAATATTTTATAGATACTTATGATGGGTCACTGTATAAAAATTTGTCAAAAAGTAATAACATCTTATCTAATAGTAACAATATTTCTTTCATGTGGTATACTGATGGTGAAAGTATTTTTAAATCATCTAAATTTAATATTTGGGGTTTTTATCTTATAGTTCTTGAACTTCCATATTCTGAAAGATATAAATTGGAAAATATACTATTGGTATCTTTATGGTTTGGTGATAATAAACCTATACCGAATATATTTTTGGAACCTCTAAAAAGCTCAATAAGACAATTGTACAATGGTATAGATGTTTATGTAAAAGATATTGATTCTGAAATTAATATTAAAGGTATAATTTTATGTGGTACAGCTGACTTACCGGCGAAGGCCTTGTTTTTAAGCATGAACCAATATAACGGTCGCTTCGGCTGTATGTCTTCAAGAAGGTTGTACAGTAAAAAATGTCTTCAGCAAATATTTAATTCAGCAAATATGTCTTCAAGAAGGTTGTACAGTAAACAGAACGCGAATTTACCCTTTTATCGAAAATTTAACTCTACATACAGAAAAAAATGTTTTAGAATGTGCGAAAGAAGCTCTCGAAATTCGTAAACCAGTATGTTGCGTAAAAGGCCCATCCATTTTATCAAAACTTTGTTATAAATTTATTACTTCAAGTGCAATTGATGTAATGCACTGTGTGTTCGAAGGCATTACTAAAATGTTAGGAGAACTGTGCCCTGATAGAAATCGTATTTCATTAAATAAGTATTAAATAGATTGTTTGAAGAATAGAATGGGCAAAAAATAGGCGAAAAATGTGCCCATTTTTCTCCTATCGATGAAACGCTTTTTCTCACATTGTATGACCATCTATTAATATAAAATCCTATTTTTCTCCAATTTTGGAGCTTGTAAATATAGTTTACAGTTGAATCAAGTTATGTCCTATTAAATATCTATTAAAAATGAACAAGTGAGAAATCTAATAAAACAGCGTTTATCTTCGTAAATACTGGAAATACAACAGAAATTAGTTGTAAATCAGACGAAAACGTTGAAAACCCATCCGAAACTATAGGAATTTTGAAGTTTACTCTTCAAAAAAATTTCTCTCGGAAAGCTGGAAACATTATTCGAATGCTTTGAGGTTGTGGTCATTCTATTAAGTGCTAATAAAATGGGAGAAAAAGCGTTTCATCACAAGGTACTTACTATCAATTTTTAATTCCTAGTTCTTAGTTTTAAATTACTACTACACTGAGAGAAGTAATTCTTTGATACAAAGACACTGGGATTTGATTATGAAGCGAATGAATATTGCTTTGGGATAAAGAAATATTTGTTTAGGTAGTACGACTTGGTTAAAACGAATATTTCTTTATAGGTAAGACGTACGTTCTTTGGTTACAAGAAGTACTCTTTTAAACAATACTAGAACGCTTGTTTTTACACGATCGTTCTAAATTATTACTAAGCATTCAATATTGCATTATTTTAAGATCAAAATTATTATTATTACTCACAATCAACTTATTGCAAATGTGAGTTACATTAATCTGAGTGACGTGAAAAATTGTGTGAAATGTGAGGTTACAGAAGCGTACGAGGTTATGCACGTATATTATGAATATACATAAAATAGAACTTTTTGCCTACTTTTAAATAGCGTAATCAAATTTGGTCAATCCCACTCTTTCAATAATTCATCTATATTCGAACTACTGCAATGTAATGGCGGTACATAAAGCAATTTTGTACGCAAAAAGAGCGCGAGGCACGAGATGAAACTTCTGATGTAGACAAACACCAGGCACACGACACGCGACTTTATTTATACCGGCATGCTAACCTTGCTTATAAACAATACACATGCGCGCGCACAGAGGTGGTTATGCCCGTTAAATTGTCTGGATCCGCAGATTAATATTTTTTAATCTATTATTTAAACGTTAATAATTAAACATTCGTAACGCACAAAAGACATATATATTTTTTCGTATAACTGCATGTAATTATGAATTCAAGATTATTCAATGCAAAGAAATAAATTTACTTAATACGAAAAAATTACTTCTTAGTTTTCAATATCTATTTCTTAACTATTAAGATATATGCATTTCAACCAAAGAAATGAATACGTTTGATTCAAATTACACGTGTACTTATTACTATCGACAGTATTTTCACAATAAATATTTATGTCTTTGAATCAAAGACTTCTTTTTTTAATTTCTCAAATGAATCGGTGTATTTAACTTAAAGAATTACTTCTCTCAGTGTAGAGTGGTTTAGTAGTAAATTTGTAGATAGTGATTTTAACGTTGCTAATTTAATCGAAGTTGTAGACAAAAAACTATGCACTATTAAGCCACCCTCTTATATTGTAAGACGACCTCGAGCTATACAAACGCATTTTAGTTACTGGAAGGCTTCGGAGTGTAAAAATTGGTTTTTTTATTATTCTTTGCCAATTCTTTGCGATGTATTGCCGTCACAGTATTTTGAACATTACAAATACCTTGTGTTTGCTATTTACATACTATGCCAACAAAAGATTTCGTCTCAAATGGTTGATTTCGCGCAAATTTTAATAACCGAATTTTGTAATTAATTCGAAAATTTATACGGTGCCAAGTACATGACGTGTAACGTTCATAGCCTTCGACACTTATGCGATATTGTACGACGCTTAAGTCCATTATGGAGCACTTCATGCTTTCCATTGGAAGACATCAATGGAAAAATAAAAACTTTTGTTCATGGGAGTAGAAATCCGGAACTGCAAATTGTATTTAATTTAAATATTAAGATACGAATGGATAAAATCTGATAGTGAAGCATACGATTTTTGCAGAATTTTTCAATCTCCCATAAAACGATTACAATTGACAAAATTGACACAGCTTTAAAACTAAAACCTCCAATTGCTGAAAAAATGTTAAAAGAATATAACTTAGTTGGCAAACATGTGTTTAAATTCCAAAAATTGTATAAGAATGGGTTATTATATTCATCAAAATCAGCACAACTAGTGCAAAAAACTGAGTCATCCCGCGTAAAAATATAAACTATTGCCACTATATTGCCGAGCAATGGGCAATAGCTATTGCAAACATATTGCCAATATGTTGCCGCGACAATTGGCAATGTATTGCCAACATATCTCCAAACGTACAACCGCCCATATTTTTGCCAAATATTGGCAATAGTTACTATCTTACCTTTTGTAAACTATTACCAATATGTTGGCCATAGTTGATAAATTTAAAAAAAAATTAAAAAAAAATATTAGCCAGCCGCGGGATTTGAACCTTCAATCTTTAGATCCGAATGCTGACTCTTTACCACTGAGCCATTTTGTTATTTTGTTATTAAGAGTTAATTTCAGGTTATACAGAACAGTTGAATTCATAAAATTTTGGACTTAGAAATTTTTTAACCACATTTTCAACTGTTCTTTATAACCTGAAATTAACTCTTAATAACAAAATAGCAAAATGGCTCAGTGGTAAAGAGTCAGCATTCGGATCTAAAGATTGAAGTTTCAAATCCCGCGGCTGGCGAATATTTCTTTTTTATTTTTTTTTAAATTTATGAGATATGGCCAACATATTGGCAATAGTTTACAAAAGGTAAGATAGTAACTATTGCCAATATTTGGCAAAAATATGGGCGGTTGTACGTTTGGAGATATGTTAGCAATACATTGCCAATTGTCGCGGCAACATATTGCCAATATGTTTGCAATAGCTATCGCCCATTGCTCGGCAACAGGCTTTAAAATATAATCTATTGTAAACTTATCTCCGCAATCAACTTTGAAATTTTCTGGATTGTATTCTAACTTTTCATACCTTTTGCTCACATTATCAATTTCAACTTTTTCTTCTTCCGATGTAGCTGTATTATAATTAGATTCGCCATCGCTGTCAAAACTAGAATCTTTAGCAGTTTTCAGTTCTTGATTATCTTCACTAGAAATATTTGAACACTCGCTTGTTGTTCTTGGTTTTATTTTTATTTCTGTTGCACATTCTTTTTCTACATCTTGTTTGTTTACTTTGTTCTCATCAATGTCATTATTGGATTTACTGTCTACTTCTACTTTAACCTCCTATAAAAAGAAAATGGATGAAATAATTGACTTTAAAAATAAAACTATATTACTAGAATTAAAAAAGCAAATGAAAATTAACTCACATCATTTTGCGGTGCATAAAACGCGGCTAAATTTTTTACACTGTCATCGAGTCAATGAACACTACTGTCAATTATTTCTTTTTTCTTCACTGATTCTAGCTTCAAGTGATCAGTACCCACTTTTTCTTTCTCAAGGCGATAAGTAAGAGCAATGACTTTGATGTCGGACGCCGAAAGACTGCTTACATAGTCACTGGTTTTCTTTGCAAAATCAGTACCTACAAATAAAAATATTAATTAAACAAATAGTAAGATAAATTTGATTAATTATTTGCAGTTCAAACATTATTAACCAAATTTAATATCCTCTGGAACTGCATCTTTGACTTCAAGATCATTAGGAAGTACTACTAATCTTCTAAGCTGCATTTTACTTGTGATTTCATTGACAACGCTCGCTTCTGTTATAATTTATCTCCAATTTCCTGAAAGAAAAAATAAATTTAAATCTCATATTACAGTAATAGTGTATTTGTAAAAAAAATAAACACGCGATACAAAGAAAGTACACTAAAGCAACCTAACCAGATTTACAGTAAAGTGGATCAAAATTAATTTAAAATATAATAAAATTTACAAATAAATTACCTGTAAAGTCGCATTTTTTATAAATGCACTTGTATCTACTATTAAATATTTAACTTTCGTTTCATTATCCATTTTTTCATTACAGTAATAATAAACACGTGCTCGATGTTAACAATCAGCCCACATAGATATTTTGACAATTGGCTGACCGCGCCACCACGGAGTACTTATTAAACATCAGTAGTTTTCTTGTAAACAAAACTAAATTTGAATTGTTTTTTATATATTCATACTTTGATGTACTTACGAAAGAGATATAGGCTAAGGATAAGGAATTAAATGAATGAGGAGATAAAGAAGGTCATCGAAGCTTAGCAATTTACAGAGAAAGGGACGGAATGACTGGTTGAGAGGATGATTTAAGTTTAAGTAACTCACCAAGATGAACACCTCCAGGAGGTGCTGCGGCAGGAAGTGCCATGCCAGCAGGTGCAACGCCAGTAGGAGGTACCATGCCAGCAGGGGCAACGTCAGGAGGAGGTACCATGCTAGCAGGTGCGAGGCCAGGATCAATCAGTGCTGCGCCAGCTCCATCTGATGTTTTTAAATTAATTTATTATATTTTTATTTATTTAGGCTATATTTATATTTTACTCTTTATGTTTTATTTATTTATATTATATACAGGGTGTTCTAAAATTCATTCCGTTAATTTCGCACACATATAAAGCACGAAATTCTAAGCAACTTTTCTATCTGACAAATTTCGATTTGAAGCTTATTTATTAAGTTATTGTTAGTTAAACATTATTAATTCTAGCCAATCAGAGCAGAGAGACCGAAAGCGGTGCGTGGAGGGAGCGCCCGGAGAGGGGATATTGGTTGATTCATTTGTTATTCAACACGTTAATATGCGAGAAAATTAAGAGAATCGGGAGATTAAAAAATGGCCGAAAAGGAAATATCAAGCCTTATTATTTCATTATTTAATTATTTAATTGCTTTACGCATTTTAAATAAATTTATTATTTAATAAATTAATACCAAGGATATCTTAGAAACCACTTCATCGAATAAACTGACATTTTAACAATAATGATTTTAATCCAATTGAATGAAACAGAATTTTGTAATTAAATTCGAAATGTTAATGTTAATTATTATATTAAAAAACTAATTATTTAGCTGTTTATTAAATAATTTTTTAATTTTTCTGAATAACTTGACAAATATAATTTTTTTTACTATATTATAACGCAGTCTATTTCATTTAAGTGGATTAAAAATGTTGAAAAGTTACTGTTAAAATATTAGTCTATTCGATGAAATTGTTCCTGGGATATCATATCTATTATGGAAAAAAACTCCGGGTATAGATTCTCTTATAATTAATTAAAATAGTACCCTAGTAGAAATCTGACAATAAATGTAACAATTTTAAGTCAGAAAATGGCCAATTATCATAAAATACCCAATAAATGCCCAATTAATCGCAACATTAGAGCTTTTTTAACCTTAAATGTTACATTTTTACTAGGGTTAATGCTACATATAAAGTGGCCAAAAAATGAAATTAAATTTAATAATAAGTTAATTGGCTTAAAAAATTAAGAAATGCTTTCACTTGTTATGAAAACAATTATTAGTTAATAATATTGAATTGTTTTTCCAATTTTAACCCAGGCTTATCCCCTTAATCAAATAGATATTGGTGATTTCACGACGAGTGTACATAAATTTTAAAATGGCACATGTTTCTTAGATAGACTAAAAATATAATCCACAATCTGCAAGAATTTTATTTCAAAATATTAATTTGTATCAGAGTTATGCATGTTTTTTCCTTTTTTTCCAATTTTCACCATACTGGAAGTATATCTTAAAATACCTCAAAGTAGGTCAACTTTTTGTATTACATAAGGTAAAAGTATCAGTGCCGGAACGGTTTTTTACTAGGTATGTAAATTTTAATTATTTTTAAGCAAAATAAAGAGCTATACCATTACTGTTTGTTAGCTTATGATAAATTATTAGCGTTCAATTCATATTTTTTCGGAGTTAATAATTAATAATTTTTCATATTAATTCTATTTTTTATGCTTATGTTGACTCTATTTATTAAATATGAGATAAAAAACTGTCAATATGAATTTGTACATAAGTTGGAACATTCAAAATAATTTTTTTTTATTAGAATTGTGTTTTTTATAGTATATTACACACCTAGGGAGGTAAAGTATTGGTCAGTCCATAGCACATGTAAATTGGCACCTGAGCCGAAGGCGAGGGTGGCAAACATGTGCTATGGGGTGACCATTTTACCTCCCGTGGGATGTATACTATTTTTCACCACCAGTAGGCCGAAAATAACACATTCCTTTTTCGGTGCCGGGAGGGAATGTGGTACTTTCGGTCTACGTGTGGTGAAAAATAATTTATTTACTACACATAGTAGACTTATCGAAGATGATGTAAAATATTAAAATAGTTATTAGTTAACGATTGCTAACAATTAGACATTTAAAAACTCTAAATAAATATTCAATATCTTAATGTTAAAAGTGTTCCACGAAGCGGACGAAATATAGAATTATGTACCAACTATGAAACATTTTTTCTTGCTGTTCCAATACTTATGGACATGAGAAAATGATGTACATATTTTGCAACAGTATAATTTATGAAGCAATTAGATATAAATTTGAATTTTAGTGTACATCATATGAAAGTATAGCTTTTATACGTAATATTATGTTTGTAAAGCATAATGAATTATGTTTAAATAGCTTCAAACAAGGCATCGGAAATCAGCACTATTTGTCATCAAAACCTTCCAAATTATTTGACTTTTGAACCTTTTATATTTTTTTTCTTGATTACATATATTTTATGTTCTTATATTTATAAATCTACATTTCTTAACTTATTTGAAATATCATTTATTTTTTCCATTTATAAAAGACTCAAAGTTTAGTTAAAATATAGTAATTCAATACTATATGTTCCACAATACGGCACTGTTTCGCAATTTGTACTTTTACCTTATTAAATGGGAAAAAGTTTAAAGCGCTCAATATAATTGTTTACCATTTTTACAAATACCTAATTTGCAGTAATAAAATTGGCTATCAAGTAGTTTTGATTTTGGACTGTACGACAGCATCAATATGGCTCTGATTGAATAACAGGTTATTGTTTGAAACAATAGCTTTTCAACAAAATTTGTTTTAATATGGGATTTTGATGCAAACCAAAAATATAATAAATCAATCATATTGTATTAGTGAAAAATTGAAAATAGACAGTTTTAGCACTCGGGTACCCATGTCATACTATCCAACAGTTCTATTCAACAATTATTATCCTGGATAACACTTTTTTCGTCTAATTATTTGGATACTACTATGTTTATTTAATAATATTAATTTATTGAACTTATATTAAATGTGTATGAATATGTAGCCAATGAAACTTGTGAATTGGATTTTTATAATTTTTTCACCAAAAAGTGTTTTTTAGGATTTTATTAATTAGGACAGATCTCAGAATATCTAAATTTAATTAATTATAATTAATATTACTTATCAATAATACTAAAAAAGATAATTTAGTGAAAAAGATATTAAAACCCAATTAACAAGTTATATTAGTTACATTAATCTTATCTTCAATTAATAATTTACTTAAATTTTCTTAAAATTAATTTTTGTTAGGTATATGATAGTTTTTTAAAATTTCATTAATTACATTAAATAAACATTGTATAATTTAATTAGTTAGGTTTAATAAAAAGTTTATTCAGGACAATAATTTGTTGGTTCTATGAAATGGGTACTCAAGTACTAAAACTGTCTATTGTCAATTTTTATACAATATTTTCACTTTATTATATCTTTGGTTTGAATCAAGATCCCATATTAAATCAAATTTTGTTGATAAGCTATTGTTTCAAAGAATAACCTATTTTTTTATTTTAACGACGCTCTTTTTATGCTCCCAAATTGGTGCTAATCAGCGATGGAGGTTATACGATGTCTTTGTTAAGAAAGCACTTTGAAAATACATTCCCCAGTGTGGTGCTTGTATCAATCGGCCGGGGCTGGGAATCGAACCTGGGACCTCCAGATTACGAGCCCGACGCCCTACCGACCGAACCATCGCAAGCCTCACAAAGAATAACATTTCTTAATTTTTTAAACCAATTTACTTATTATTAACTTTTAATTTCATTTTTTTGGCCAATTTATATGTAGCATTAACCCTAGTAAAAATGTAACATTTAAGGTTAAAAAGCTCTAATGTTGCGATTAATTGGGCATTTATTGGGTATTTTATGATAATTGGCCATTTTCTGACTTAAAATTGTTACATTTATTGTCAGATTTCTACTAGGGTACTATTTTAATTAATTATAAGAGAATCTATACCCTGAGTTTTTTTCCATAATAGATATGATATCCCAGGAACAATTTCATCGAATAGACTAATATTTTAACAGTAACTTTTCAACATTTTTAATCCACTTAAATGAAATAGACTGCGTTATAATATAGTAAAAAAAATTATATTTGTCAAGTTATTCAGAAAAATTAAAAAATTATTTAATAAACAGCTAAATATTTAGTTTTTTAATATAATAATTAACATTAACATTTCGAATTTAATTACAAAATTCTGTTTCATTCAATTGGATTAAAATCATTATTGTTAAAATGTCAGTTTATTCGATGAAGTGGTTTCTAAGATATCCTTGGTATTAATTTATTAAATAATAAATTTATTTAAAATGCGTAAAGCAATTAATTAATTAAATAATGAAATAATAAGGCTTGATATTTCCTTTTCGGCCATTTTTTAATCTCTCGATTCTCTTAATTTTGTCGCATATTAACGTGTTGAATAACAAATGAATCAACCAATATGCTTCCCCTCTCCGGGCGCTCCCTCCACGCACCGCTTTCGGTCTCTCTGCTCTGATTGGCTCGAATTAATAATGTTTAACTAACAATAACTTAATAAATAAGCTTCAAATCGAAATTTGTCAGATAGAAAAGTTGCTTAGAATTTCGTGCTTTATATGTGTGCGAAATTAACGGAATGAATTTTAGAACACCCTGTATATATATATATATATATATATATATATATATACTTTAAATCAACACTTTAAACTTTTTTAATTACCTGAAAAAAAATCCGCGGTACAGTGTTTCCAGATTTTTGAAAATTGATTTGTATTTTCTTTATTTATTATTGTTTTAAAGACTATAAAAATTATAAAGAAAATACTGACAATTTTACAAAAGTCTGGAAACAGTTCATGATGTTCCACGTGGACTTTTTTAATGCAATAATTTTAATTTTCGAATAAATAATTATTAATTATTTAAATATTACTCACCAATTTTGTAAATAAAAGAGGTATGTACTAAACACGCACTTTATATATACATTTACACATTTTAGCATTTTTTAGCTTAGTGTATTTCATTTATGTAAGAAATTAGAAAAAAACCACATAATAATTTTTTAAATTTACTATAAGAACTTGAAGAAATTTTTTAATTTAACTTATTATTAATTAAGGAACGCGCCTGACGTAAGTGTAGTAGACGTGCAAATTACAGGTAGCTAGTCCTTCACAAGTTTACTTTTATAAACGCTGCATTATTTTTCACTGCACAAGTTTTGTTTGATGTTTAATTTATGCATGTTTAAGAAAGCTGTAACGAAGAAAAAATTACTTGATTTTGAAATTTGGGTGATGAAAGAAGAAGCAAATAAAATACTACGTCATAAAATTGAAAATATTTTAAATAAGAAAGAAAGAAATTTTAAGTCTATGTGTTTCGTCTTGGGACCGTCCGCCAGAACTCATTAGTGGGGCGCAGACTTCTTTTTCCTTTTGGTTTATGTCTGGCAGCTTGTGGCCTTCATAATGTTGTCCTCGGGATTGATACACGGCAATTTGTCGTGCCTTTCCGAGCGAGCAACTTGCAATTCTTAGAGTAATTAGACGTTAGCTTTGCAAGACCGACAAAATTTCTATATTAATTCAAAAACTTTTTCCTGGGGGAGAAAAATTATATATTTAATAATAATAGGACTTTGGTTTAGAATTGTGTCCATAGTACACAATCTGATGTTAGGGGGCGCTATTCCATCCACAATCAGAATTTCCACCTTAGGTGTAGTTATAAAGGTTCCGTTCATTCGTTCTTACGATACCGAAATTTAAGTTTATCATTATTTTGATTCCGTAATATTGTCTTGTGTGTCTCGGGCAGGGACTGTCTGCGCCCCACTGATGAGTTTTGGCGGACGGTCCCAAGACGAAACACATAGGCTTAAAATTTCTTTCTTTCTTATTTAAAATATTTTCAATTTTATAACTTAGTATTTTATTTGCTTCTTCTTTCTCCTTTTGGTTTATGTCTGGCGGCTTGCGGCCTTCATAATGTTGTCCTCGAGATTGATACACAGCGAATTGTCGTGCCTTTTCGAACGAGCAACTTGGAGTTCTTAAAATTTCTATATTAATTCAAAAACTTTTGCCTGGGTGAGAAAAATTATAATTTTTAATGAATTAATTACCTTTTCGAAATGCCTTAATTGCAAAGAAAAAAAAGTTTTAAATTCATTGGTTGGTTACATATTGCCACTGAGTATTCCGCAAGTTCGACAAAATATAACTTTACAAGATCTTGTTAATTATAATTTAGGACGAATGAATTCTTTCGATATACGATGCAAAAATGGATGCAAGAGTACAATGCTTGAAAAGCTAAAGCTTGGAACGTTTAATTCATGCATAATATTGCAATTGAAAGTATTTTCTACAAATTTTAATTCTGGTGCGACTTTCTAAATTTCTAACTTACAAACTCGGAATGTGCCAAATGAAAATATTGTAATTGCGGATAAACAGTACAGGGTAAGAAGTGCAATATTTCATCATGACACAAGCTTATCGTCTGGTCATTACACAAGCATGATACGAAAAAATAATAAATGGTTACTAATCAATGTATTAAAAGTTACTCACACTTCTTGGCCAAAAAATTCTGTAGAACTATACTTAATTTTTTTAGAAGAAATAACTAAAACCAGAAATGTTCTATTAGAAGAAAAAAAAGTTTATTTAAGCGACCAAAATTTGTGTGAGAATAAAGTTTTACCAGTTGCTAAGAATAATGTAGCTACAACATATTCTGATATAACATTTACCAATAAAAATCAATATTTTTCTAAAGAGGTTCCGAATTGCAATGTTGTGCCTTTCAATTCTGCATTAGAAAAAACAATTTGCGAAAACCTAAAAACTAAACTTAGTAAGGGCATGCAGGAAAATCAGACTGTGAAAAAAGAGAATTATTTAAATAGTAATTGTAATAATTATCAGCAGAAAAAACAAAAACGTAAAAATTATAATCAAAATACAGAAAATATAAAAAAAGTTGAAAATTTTTATTGCCATACTACAAAAGAACATAATTATGTCAATATGCATATTGATGCAAAAATCGGTACTGAAAATCCTGAGCATAATTTACTCAAAAAAATATTAAATATAGATGAAAAAAATGTGAACCAGACAGTTGCAGATAAGTTTATAAAACCTCATCTATCACAGTCAACATTAGAAAAAAGTTGTAATCAATCTAGTACTGAGTTTTTACTGCAACAAAAGAATGACTCCAAAATTAAAACTGCTTTGCAAAAACGTAAATATTATGAAACAAATAAGGATGAAATTTAAAAAAAAAGAAAAATTCATTATGATTCTCATAAATTGAAAACTGCTTTGCAAACTGGTAAATATTATAACAAAAATAAGGATGAAATTAAAAAAAGGTATAATTTAAAAACAAACACAGCTAATATTGAAAGTAAAATAAATCTTTTAGATCGTGAAGTAAAAATGATTAACTCGAAAAATGCATTAGCAAAAAAAATTAAGAAAAAATATGCAGCTATAACTAAATATTAATACAAAAAATCTACTGCGATCAAAAGAAAAATTTATAGAAGATGTTATAGAAAAATGATTAGATACGTCATCTTTCACAGATCGTAGAATGGAAGCAGAATATTTAGTAAAAAAGGTTATATATAATAGGGATGACTACATTTTAAAAATAAAAAAGAAATTAAGAAACTGTAAAAATACGATAGAAATCTCAAAGATTCGATTAGGACACAAACATTGAAGAAAATATTGAGTATGTTTTGACGGCCTTATGTGGTGTTCCCAAACATGCTTCTGGCACAGAAGCTTTTTTTGCGGAAGCAACTTATAATTTTATCGATCAAGATTTGGGCATAATTATTTTAAATGAAAATGGCCAGTTTACTAATTTATTACCATTGGTAGAGTCAAAATGTAAAAATAATAATTGGAAATGCAAACTATTTGTCAAACACTTGATCCAGATATTTTGAAAGAACTTAAATGTTTATTTGAAAAAATACTTGATTTAACTTATGTAACTGGTTGTAGTTTTTTTTACAAACAATTGACTTGTGTACTTCAGAATTAGTTTTAGATAAAAGTGGTCATCCTCTTATTTGCTATGCTCAGCCGTTACTTTGTAAATCAAAATTTTTAAAATTGAGCACGTTAGCTGTGCATTATCCTAAACTTCGAACAATAAAGCGTCAAATATATTCGTTGAAACGACTTTATAAACATGTCGAAAATATCGATGATGTTTTAAATAACACTGATACAGATTCACTAAAGAGCATAGTAGCTGCTGCTAAATGTAACATTTCTTTCAAAAGATCAAAAAGTGAAATATGTTTAGACGAAAGCGAATTAATAAAAAAATATAAGATAGGAATTAAACAGTTTAACAAAATTGTTATGGATCCACCAAGAACTGCATGTGTTTCTTGCGAAAGACTGTGGTGTGACCGTAATCTGGATCCTGTATCGAAATATGCAGACAAAATGAATTTAATACCAGACGTAATTGGTCTTGACATTGACAACAATTACTGGAAAAAGCCAAAGCGCGAAAAAGAATCAAGATTTATCCTTTCAGAATTGATGGACAGTAAGGAAATTGAGTTGTACCTTTGAGAGAATTTGATTTTATTAAGTCTAGACTGACTTCTAAACATAATCAGTTTAGGTTAAGTATTCAATATTTGTTTTATTTGTTTATTTATTTATAATACGTCAAATTAATGCCGAAATTTTTCATGTTTTGAATGTGCATAATCCACGCTATAAATATGCGGCCAAAGATTTATTACACAATATGCAGAATGATGATGAAAATTTGAATATTCAAACGGTTTTCTCCCGTCTGCGAGGTACTGAAGCTTATTGGAAAAAAGTAAGAAATGATTTAGATTGCATGATGACAGAAAGAGGGCCTGTAACTTTTTTTGTTACCCTGAGTCCCAGCGAATGGATGTGGCCAGAGATGGCTAAATATATACGTAAAGTTAATAACTAGGAAAATGATAGCAGAGATACTACCGCATTAATTGCAGCAGATCCAGTATCAGCTGCAAGATATTTTCACAACAAGATGACTGCAATTTTTGCATATTTACTTTCTTCAGCTCGACCAATTGGTGAAATATTACATTACTATTACACTGTCGAATATCAAGGAAGAGGAATGCCTCATTACCATTGCTTATTTTGGATTAAAAATGCACCGGTTTGTGGAAAAGCTCTAATGAAGAAGCTGAAAAGTTCATTTTGCAAAATATCGCTTGTCGCGTACCTGATAAGAACGTATCTCCAGAGCTTTATAGACGAGTAACCACTAATCAGGAGCATAGTCATAATGATTATTGTATGAGAAAGACAGAAACTAAAACCGTAATCGTAAAAAATTGAAAAACAAGGGTAGATTTTACGATTTACCACGTAGTCGAGAAGAACAAAACATAAATGATTACATGCCTGCTCTTTTAGTTATTTGGGAAGGCAACAATGATGCACAATTCATCTGTGAGTCATCTTACATGTTAACAAATTATGTTTGCAGTTATGGGACTAAAGGTGAAAAAAGCATGGTACCGTCGCTGATTAGCACCGGTTTGGGAGCATAAAAAGAGCTACGTTAAAATAATAAAAAAAAAAAAATAGCATGGTAGATTTTCAAGAAATAAAAACCAATGAATCATTATGTAGCCGGCTATGGTCTTTCTCTTTGAGAGCTTTGAATCACAGAGAAATAGGAGGTATTGAAGCTGCTGATGCTCTTTTAGGCCACCCTCTTCATGGTACTGACCACAATACTGTTATTAGCTGGTTAGATATAAGAGAAGTAAGAAACAGGAAACTTAAGAAACGTTCAGAAGTGGCTAAGCTTCCTGATGATTCTACAGATATTTATTATGCTTCATGCTAATAGATACTTATGGTCCACTTAGACTCAAAGAGTTAGAATCGCTATGTTTATATGATTTTGCAAAATGGTATGATGTTATAAAGAAAAAACCTGTTCGAAAGGTAGAATATTACGAGCTACATCCGAATCTATTTTATAGGAAAAGAAAAAATACCTATTTAATAATTCATGATAAAAACAACCCTGATTCTAAACCTGAAGAATACTTTTATGCTTTGCTTTTATTATTTCAGCCTTGGAGAGACACTGATGAATTAAAGGGAAACGAATGTACTTACAAAAATGCATCTATTAAAAAAGAAAATGAATTAATTAAAGCAATGAAATATCACGATAAATTTAATGAGATCCGTGAAGCTAGAGATAACATGAATAAAATGATTCAGGAACAATTACAAAAAAATGACTCAAACAGTCAATCAAGTTCAAGTGATTTACCTGTAGGTTGTATCCCTATCGAAGTAGAAAATGCTATGAAAGACTTTCAAGATATTGCACAGAAGATTTTGAGGACACCTAAAGTCCTTCAAGAATCTATTACAAAGCTGAATCAAGATCAAGCAAGAATTTTTGAAAAAATTACATGTATACTATCGTCAGAAAATGAAATTTTAAGATTTTTTGTTAGTGGTTCTGGGGGTACGGGAAAGAGCTACGTTATCAAACTGCTGGTAGCGTGGAACAAGATAATTCTTTTGATTACGTTTCCTGCTATACCAATTCTTGCATCCAAAGTTTATTTTACTCGGTATCAATAAGAAGGGCTTTAACGCAACTTAAAGCTATTGATCCGTTAAAAACTATTTTCGATTAATACGTTTCTAATAATACAATGAACATTTTAGCTTTAAGAAACTATGTTGATCCAAAATATAGTTTATCAGAGCAGCAAGATGCATCAGAATTTTTATTACACCTGCGTAATAAATCTGCGTTTTTACAAAAAACATTACAATTTGATTCAACATATGTTACACGATGTCCTGCCTGTGATGACAGAACTGAAAGTACTACCTCAAATTATATTTTAAGGGCAGTCCGTACTCATAGCTTCACGGAATTTTGCGAGCAAAAGTGGCGCTGCCGTCAGATAAGATATTCGACAATAATTATGAACATTTATAGGAAATAGAGTTTCTACCACACAAAATCAGAGTTGAGCGCCATAGCTATTGATGTAATGATTAATTACATATTGCTTAGCTGATCGAAAAGTCAGTATTTTCGACGAATAGTGAGAAGTACGAATCAATTCTGAGAACACATACCGAAGTCACTTCGTACTTCTCACTAATCGTCGAAAATACTGACTTTTCGATCAATATGTAATTAATCATTACATCAATAGCTATGGCGCTTAACTTTGATTTTGTGTAGTAAAAACTCTATTTTTTTTTAATTGTCCAAAATTGTTGTCGAATATGAACTCAGTCTATCTGACGGCAGCGCCACTTCTGCTTGCAAATTTTCGGGTGGTGATATATTCAACTATACTCTACGGACTCCCCTTAATACTTAATTTATCTGAAACTACAAATAGCTTTTGTACCTTACAACCCGTCTTAGATTACAACATAGAAAACTAGTTACAAGTTGAAGGAAATTGTAAAAATGGTTGTAACAAACTTTAAAACATGGAACTAACATTAAAAAGTACTTTACAGATACTTCAATTAGTTATATTTACCGTTGAAAACAACAAAGACTCTAAATTAAATAATTATGGTATTAATGGAATTCCAAAGTCAATTGTGACTATTGGGAAAAAAATATAAAGTAATGACTAATTTCCCAAAAAATAACAAAATGTCTGACTTCATGTTTGAAATGAAAATCGTACTAAAATGCAGTTTAAAAAATGAAAATAATTAAGGTCTTAAATTAAAATCTTGTTCATATTTATTTATAAAATTGATTACATTTATATTTATAATTGCGTTATTGTTATTACATAAATTTTCTAATATTTTTCTAATATTTTTTATGTTCACATTCGAATATGCGTGTTATTCTTAGTTAGGCTATCTACTTACTTACTGCGCAAGAAATAAATGATTAAATTATGCTTATTACCTATTTAACCTGTGTAGTTATTTTATTATTTTCATAATATAATATAAATACACACACGCAAGCATTGCGATCGCGCAGAGAACCGCTTATATGCACACACACTCATAAACATAACATACGTGCACTATTGATACACTGTACGTAAAATGCGATTGTTCGGTTTTTCACGGGATGTCAAACCCATTTTAAACAGATCTACAGTTTTCAGCATAAAAATTAAATTGAAAATATTAAATTAGAAATCTGAAAACATTCATAAGGGCAGCTTAAAACAAAAGCGAGGGCATGGCGCTTCGATTAAAAAAAAATGATTATTTCAATAATAATTAAATAAGCAATTTTTGGTCGGTAATTATTAGTCAAAAAAAGCATAAATTTTCAACGTAAATATCATAATTAAATTATAAACTAAACGGATGGCATTCAGGATTTTTAAAAAAATTTATTCTTTTGTTTATAAAAAAATATAAAAAATGGCCGTTTTTTGAGTCCGACACCCCCTTAAAATTGTATTTTCATCCATGGTATCAAAAAATATTGTTATTACAAGTGTGAAAGCTGATACTTGACTCATACGTGTGTTACCTATGTACCCCTGTTCTGATAAACTCGCACTCGTTTGAAAACCAACGCTTTCACACTTGTATCGAAAATGACTATTATGGGCGCTTATTCTTATACACCTATTTAATTAATCATCTAGATAATATGACGAATAACGAATATTGCAGATAGTAGATATCGCGTATAACGAATATCCCGAATAACGAATAGAAATATAAAATATTAAATACGAATAACGCAAATAACGAATAATACGAATAAGAATAAAATTTTATTTAGATGAATAAATAGATAATTTTTAATTCGAATAATGCTCAATTTGGATATAAGATTTGGTTGGTTTAAAACATTAGAATTAGAATACTTTAATTCATCATTGTTTCAACTATAATCAGCATACAAGATGATATTAGTAAGTCAAAAGTAATTCCTGAACCACTTAACCAACGGTGGTGCAATTATTATTCTATTTACAGAGAATAAAAAAGAGAGAAATTTCTGTTTCATTAGTTTTGTAGAAATTTCTTTAGCAGAAATGAATAAAATTATTATAAATTTGTTTATTTACTGACGTAGGGCATGACAGGGCTAGGATATTATTCTGAAAAAATGATTGAATTCAATTTCATAGATTTCATAGATGTTTTTATTTTTAAAGATAAATACTTGTAGCTTCCACTTTGATTTCAGTACTTTCAATTGCAGAAATTTTTATCGAATGAATGCACTAATATATAAATGTTTAATTAAATAAACACAAATTTATGGTATGGTAAAAAATGCTTGTCGATTATTCCGATTTGATTTCAGTACTTTCAATAGTAGAAACTACTTATGAAGTTGAAGCAAAATTTATAAAATGTCTAATTATAAAAAACCAAAATAAGTAGAAAAAAGATGGGAGTAAGAATTAAAAATTTTTTTATCAGACATCGTTTTTGAAAGTGTGATTAGAAACCATACTGCGAAGTTTGACACCTTCGTCGAAGGTGTTTCATTAAGTACTTTCTAGATGTTTTATTAATTTTATTAATTTCTAGAGATACAAACAACAAATAAACGAGTAATTTAAAGTGAATGCCTAATAATAAATATTAAATGTATACAAGAGTCGCGCTTAAAAGAGGCACTTTTTGGAGCAGAAATATGTCAATTGTTTTTTTAGGCACGTTTCCTTATTGTATCATTAACAAATAAATTTAACAGTTGCAATACTCAAAGCATACCTTTGTTACTTTGCCTTTCTATAAAACTATTTTAGTTCAATTTATTGAATTTGTTATACTTAAACTTGAATTAAATCTATGATGAATTCTGTTTTTAAAAAGTGTCAGAATTTTTCGTTATTTATTACTTGCATAAAACAAATTGCAATTGTCATTCTGCACATAATATAATTAAAGTCCTATTTAATGGCAATGCATGTAAGCATCTTGGTTTTAAGAAGAAGAATAAACAATATTAATTATTTTATAAAATATATCAATAAAGATAATAAATCACAGTTAAATAATTTTAGATTTAAAAATCAAATAGATTTAATTCTTGTGCTTCCGTCACTACCCGCTTTTAATACATTATTAATGTTAATTTGATAATTAATGGTAGTACAATAAAACTATCGTTAATTATTAAAGAATTATAATATTTTAAGAACAAGTTTAAAAAAATAATCCATGTAATGTTGAGAAGCAAGAAATCAATTTTAAACTATGAGCATACAAAAATAAGGTTAAAAATATTCAACGAGTGGATATTAATATAAATTTAACACCAAAACATTTCTTCAATATTAAATTTTTTTCTAATCATAAATGAAATGAAGAAATAAAACTGTCATTAGTGATTGCAAATAAACGTGAATTTTATAAACTCAATCCATTAACAACTACCATTATACAATGTCTATGTCTATGTTAAACAATTTATATTTTATACTCTATGAATGAATAAATAACAATTTAGATTTATATTGAAGCATGAATATTATAGAAAAATTTAAATAAAAAACAATATTTCGACATATAACATTTATCGGGCTTTGCAAACCAATATTGTTTATTAAGCAAGGCTTATAATACTCTTACGTTCACTATGGTTGGCGGAAGTCTCAGAGTAAGCCTTTCCAAAAATTAAAAAAAATTATAAATTGGCGTTTCGACTACAGATATATATCTGTGGTCTCCTCAGTAAAGGAGCTAGAGGTTCCTTAGACGCCCGTCGTAAATGGAAAGCGACGTCAAATGAATGTAATGCAGCTATATTTATGCTTTGTACTCCATTGTTTCTCTAGCGGGTAGAGAGAACAGTGGAATCCCCCTGGTGGTAAGAATTCCCACCAACGAGACCATGACGTTTTTTCACCCGAAGTCGCGAGTTTTAAGATTAAAGATTATTTTGATATATAAAATTTATCGGGCTTTGCGAATTTTTGCAACCTTTGCGAAATTTACAAATTTATTTTACAGATTTATTTCAAATTTACCTTTACAAACCAATATGCTTCATTAAGCGAGGCTTATAATAAACTTCGTCTACTATGGTTGACGGAATTCTCAGAGTAAGCCTTTCCAAAAATTAAGTGGATGCCGGACTCAGAAAATGGTCATTTTTAATATTTTTTTATAAACAACAGAATAATTTTTTGAAAAAATCCTAAACGCCATACCCTTAAGCATGTTTTAAACAGTATACTCAAATTTTTTCAGATTTTTAAATTTGTAATTTAATTATGATTTTTTGCGTTGAAAATTCATGCGTTTTTAGATAAAGAGTTACCGACCGAGAATTGTTTATTTATTTATTATTAACAAATTTATTTTTTCTGAAAAAATCAAAACGCTATGCCCTGGCTTTTGTTTTAAACTACCTATATGAATTTTTTCAGATTTTTAATTCAATATTCCCAACATAATTCTTATGTTGAAAGGTGTAGATCCCTGTAACTTGGGTCCGACATCTCGTTAATAAAAAATTGTAAATTTCGCAAAGGTTGCAAAGGTTCGCAAAGTCCGATAAATTTTATATATCGAAATAATCTTTAGCGAACGTTAAATTTTCTATTTTCTTAAAAAATCAATATAATATATAAAAATTTAAAACTATAATAGTCAATATAATTTCAAGGCATTATTAGTGAAACATTTTTAATTTTGCAGGTATATTCTAAACAAGAAATCTTGATTCGTTTGATTTAATTACATGATAAATGATACAGGTATAGATGTATGTACGCACATATATATACTGGCGTTATTTAAAAATGTCCTAAAACTCATTAAAATATACTTCTACAATTTTTAGATCTTATTTTTTATCATAACAATTTGCTGTCTTTTACGAGGAAGCAATTTGCATTTGAGTAAATATCATAATAAGTTACTTTACCGTTAATCTCGAATGAACGGTCACTAAAATTGGGAACTTCGGTGTCATTTTCATTTAAATCATTAAAACTGAGAGCTACGGTTTCGTTCTCATTCGAATCGTTACAATCTAGATATAAGTTTAATAAATTTAGATAACATTTTATACATAAAATAAGAACAATTTAGAAAACTAGTTACACCGTTAATGTTTTAGAGAAAATTCTTGTTTATTAATTGCAACGAATATATTGGATAAGTAGAGTAACATAAAAGAGCCATGACATTTTAAAAGTATAAATTAAAAAAATGCTAACAAACACTTAAATCTTGAAAACTTTTATGCGATCTGACGGAGGAAAAGAAAAAAAAATTATAAAAAGATAGATTTTTTTAATACAAGCAACGTTTCGTTGGCGTGGTCTGCCAACCTGTTCAGGCTATTTATTAGACACAAAAAACAAAATTACAATTGAGAACGCACATATGAAAATACATTAAAATAAAAAAAATAAAAGATTTTGTACCTTTAATCGGATTATCGATGCGTCAAATGATCTGCTAAATGTTGTGTACATCGTCGTATTTATATATGTTGCTTGTATTAAAAAAATCTGTCTTTTTAAGATTTTTTTTCCTTTTCCTCCGTCAGATCGCATAAAAGTTTTCAAGATTAACACAATGAAGAGTGATTACGATATATACAATATTAAAGACATAAATTTATATAATAATAGATTTCATACTTTTGTTTTATAGTTGTCATTTCGAATGTAATTATTAAATAAAATTCTACAACTTCGATAAGTTTTGCTCTTATTCGTTATTAGGCCAATAGAATATGTTTTTTATTGTATAAAGAAATAATATTCCCTTTTTTATAGAACTTCTATTTGCCCGCCAGGCCAAGAAAACAGTTATACATAGGAAATTTTCCTGGATGCCAGGAAAGCTAGAAAAAATTCAGGAAATTACAGGTATACATTTGTAATATTTTTCTAAATAGTACTTACTGTTAATTATATTTAAGTGTCTATTGAGCAAACAAGCTTTGGCCGAGGCTTTGGCAGAGTTATTATTTTAATCGTTTGAATCTACGTCAGATTCTTCAGACTCAAATGTACAATCCTCGCGATATTTTTTAATAGTTTTTATACTGCTCAGCTCGACTATATTGGTATAAATTTATCTTGCGTTTTTTTATGATAATTATTTAAAATCAGTCAAAAGATTTTTTAAGTACCCGCGTAAAAATCAAAAAATTTGGGCCAAACTTGGCCCAAGTTTATGTTTATATCAAGTTTGGAGCAAGTTGGACAATAAGAATATGCCAAACGTTGTCTAATTTACGACCGAAGTGTAGGAAAACTTGGCACAAATTTGAAATACACTTTTGGTAAATTTTATATTAAGATAAACTATTTGTTTAGTGCTTAACAAAAAGATTTTGCAACTTTTGATGTATTTCTGCCAAGTTTAAGCAATGTATATTATAAGTTTTTATGAAATTTTTCATTTATGACCGAAATGTAAGAAAACTTAGCAGAAATTTATGATACATTTCTGGTAAATTTGGCACTAAAATTAGTGGTTAAGAAAAAGTTTTTACAACTTTTGATGCATTTCTGCCAAGTTTAGGCTATGTGTTTTTTATACATTTTTATGAATTTTATCAAATTAAATATTTATTAATAATAATTCTTTTACCTTTTCAAAGTGTATAATATAAATTTTTATTATAATTTTAAACTTTTTTTTATTGTTATTAATTTTAATGTTGAAATTAACATTTACTTTATTACACGTACTGCGATTGTACAGCACCAGTTTAAGCTTATTTTGAAGCATCTGGGAATTAGATCAAATAAATAATTTACACAAAATTTGAACAATAAGTTAATGGTATATTATAATTGTTATTATGCTTTTCAACTTATATACACATTTAAAATAATATATATGAACCCGCGTAAAAATGAGAAAGTTTGTCCCAAACTTGGGCCAAGTTTATGTTTGTATAAACTTGGCACAAGTTCGGCAATAAGACTTTCCCAAACTTGGTGTTTTGAATTTCCAAGTGCGGGACAAGTTTGCCCAAGTTTATCCAAGGTTGGGATGAATATCCGACTACTTGGGACAAATATTTTAAAAACTGAAAATTTTATTGAATAAAGTTTAGGAAACTTGGGACAAACTTGGTACAAGTTGGGTCAAACTTGAGACAAGTTAAAACAAATTTTTAAATAATTTTTTCTATTTTGTTAAAATTTAGATTTTAAAGTTGCATTTAGGGCGTACAAGATATTTAGCGTAAGTACGAATTAATTATATTTTAATTTGCAAAATTATATTCACCAAAATAGCAATTTTATTAACTTTATCAGTTACACAGAAAAATTTAACTGAACGAACATTACAAACATTTTATTATTTTCTTTAAGTAGGTAAAACACTCAAAGTACATTCGTGAAAATAAATTATTTTAAAAAGATGCATATAATCTTTTTAAACTTATATTTTTTATTGTTGCAAACATAGATAATGGGTCTAAAATTAACTTTTAAAAATCTTTGCAATTTTTTATACAAGAAAGTATTATTTTTTAAATTAATTATAGATTTCTATATACATAGAGTGTACACTTAATTTATTACTTACTCAGTTAACTTTGTTGGAATTACAACATATTCTGAATTTTCAATATTAAAATAGAAACAAACGCATTCAATAGCATCGATATTAATTGTTCGCAAATTATTTTCTGATTTTTTACATAAATAAATGTTAGGTACGTAATTACCAACTAAATTGCACAGAAAAGCATGTTCTAAATCGCATTTAACAATAATTGCATAAGTTTTACATGTTTCATTGCATTGATCATCTTCGCACTTATGAGAAGTTACAAAACAATTTAATATACCATAGCACTTTTCACCATTATAATTGTATTTTACAAAATTAGAGTTTGATTTTTTTCTTTTGATATCCTGTTCACTTTCATAATACCTTCCTTCTTTCAATAATCTATGAAATATATAACATTTTGATAAATTAAAATTTTCTTCTTCAAAATCATTAAATAATGCGTCTAAAATTTCCTGAGGTAAATTTCTTCGTTTAATCAAACGCCCAATTGCGTAATTTTTATCTTTAAGATATGTTGTCTTATGTCGCATAATTCCCGAGTTTTCTACTTTTTTACAAAAAAATGTAGCTCCACTATCAGGTCTTAAAATTTTGTTTTCTAATTCTTTTAGTGATAAAAACAGATTTACGGTTGAACATATCTGCAATGCAGGGTGACGCGATCCATGAACAAAATTTTTTAATATGCCGTTTAAATTTTCAAAAGGAAAGCAGCTTGTTACCCACAGCGGCCCGAATTTTCTAACCTCGTTTGGTAAATGGAGTAGAAGATGCACGTTGCATGTCATATACCTTAATCCGTATAAATTTTCAAATCGCACAACGTATTCTTTTAAAAGTTTCTCTGCTTTTTGTATCATATCTTCGGAAATACTTGAAAGGTTTAAAATAATGATTGCATAAACCAAAATCGAATGATGTTCAAAATATTGGGCCATCATAATATCTTTTAAAACTGGTAAACTGTAAATTAATAAAAATATTACAAGCTCTGTAGCTTTCCAGTATGCATAGTCTGTGACTTTTCTCGGCTTCCTAGGAACGAACGACGGTAAATTAAGATTCTCTATTCCGTTTACAATATTTACAAAAGCAAGTAAAGAAAATCCACAAGTTTGATATTCTGCATCAAACCAAAATGACAGTAGCCTTTTAGACACACCTTGAAATATATTGTGCATCTCATCTACTGCTGTGCATTCAATGTAATTATAAGAAATTTTGTCTAATACTGTAGGGCCTTTAACTCCAAAAACTGAATTTCCTGTTTCATATGCTTCTATAGCGAATGCTCTGCATTCTTCTGAAGACCTCATTTCTAAATCTTCTGTAAAAGGGTAGACAGTTACATTTTGTTCCCTTCTTGTTTGTATTTTGCAGTTGGGACAACCATAAGTTGAATTGTACTGCTTAATGTTTAAGAATAGTGCTTTAGCGCACAGGTCGCATGTACCGCTTATAATCATCGCTTTTAAGTTAAGAAGTTCATCAGAATTCGAGACTTTAAAATTTACACCTTGATTTAATTGTTTTAACTCATTTACAAAAGCACCCATAAATAAATTTGGATCAGGTTTTTTCGGACCAAACCACAAACCGGCTAATAAAATATTTTCTTTCTTTATTCTAAATTTATAAGGCAATTCGTTAATCATTAAAAAAACGGCCAAATACTCATTTTGCTTGAATTAAATAATGGAACTCCATCCGTATTCCAAGTAAAAGTAATACAGCAATTATTAAAAACATCATTTGGTAATGAATTGTAAATTAGTCCGTCAAACAAGTCTTCATAATTTTCATTAATTTCTTTTCTGCGTTCGTTAGGATAATTTAAATTATTTATGAAATCTGTACGCTTACATAATTTTGATATCTGTGCAATTATCGGAATTTTTAAAAAATAACTAATATTATCGGAATTGTTACAATTTTGGCAATAATTTTTTTCTAGATTTAAATAACAAATATTACAGTAATAATGACGTATTAATGGAGAATTTACTTTTGCAAAAAATTTTTTCAACTTATAAATACTTTTCACGCAACTTTTTGGTTGGATACAATGAATTGCAATTAGATCCAAGATGTATGCCAATAAAACTCCTGTGATTTTAAATCGAATCGCTACCTTTAAAATAGAAATAATACTTTCGCCAACTGTAATTGGAGAGCCAGGATAGAGAGGTGCATTAGCATTTTCAATAATTTCTTCCTCTTCTGAATCTGTAGAAGTATCATTCGACGAATCATCATCCTCGCTTTCCATTGACGTTTCATCAGAAGTTACATTTGAATATTCACTTTCAGACAATGAATCAGAGCTCGAAACGACGAATTCGTCCTCTCGTCTAAGATCTAATTAAAGAGAACAAGTATTGTCTTAGACTACGATTTTATGTGTTCTATCATACTAAATAAAAGTTCGAAAATTGAATGTCCATATCGCGAAATTTGTTGAAAATCTTGAACTATATATATATATATATATATATATATTACATGTACATATGAGTTACATAAAAATAATGTAATCGACAACCATTTTATTTTGTAATTTGCATGTGCTTGTACTTGCATTTCACTTATTTAAAAAATTCATAAATACACAAATTTTTCATTCAGCACTTTGTTATGTATAGGTTAATTGCAAAGAATCATATATATATATATATACAGATATATACATATATACATATAGACGTAACAGTCAAGAAATAGTCTGTTAAACATACCGAGATATTCATTATGAATTTCTTTATCAATAATTTGATCTTCACTATCGCTTTGAAAATCGTTTGCATCAGCAGTCGAATACTCATCTATTGAAGAAACGAAGTAAATTAGATTTGTCAAAAAATATTTAAAAACGTGAAAAAATTATACAAATTTATGCAAATAATTAAAAAAATTCTTCTATTATTTAATGCAGCTTTTTATTTTATGGCAAGTTAATAACTAATAGTATATTTCGTAACACGTTTGTAAAAAGTTACAACCGTGTGTGCTAAAAGAGCACGAGGTTCGACGAAACCGGACCCAGTGTTTTCTGTCACACCAGAAAAAATGTAAACAATGCGTAAAATGAGATTTTACGCCCCAGTGTTTTCTGTCACACCAGAAAAAATGTAAACAATGCGTAAAATGAGATTTTACGCATACTGTGTCAAATTTTTTTTACTTTATGGCATGTTTATTAATAAAACTTAAATATAGTGCATTATGCAACCGACGGAGTGAAGCGAGCACAGTGCGTACTTAGCCTACTTAACTCTTATAGTGCATTTTCACCACCTGCCGTATTAACTATTGTTTTAAATATCCCAGTCTTTAGACTAAAAGCGGGGTATAATCTCACTATTGCACGCAGTATGGTGAAAAAAATATTATTGTAAGTAAAAAAAACAAAATGCAATTATAAAATAAAATTACCGAAATCATTGTCACAAGTTTCACTGTTGCTGCTACTGCTACTGGAACTTTCACTAATATTGGAAGTATCGCTCTCGTCGTCAGAAGATGAATTATTGGTTATTTTTTCTTGTGCTGCGATTCTGTATTGCGATAATTTACAATAATCTTCAAAATTATTTTTTTTCTCCGCATCTCCGCATTAATTCAAATATTCACAGAATTCGTATACAGACTTCGACGATCGGTGTTGAGCGCAAATCGAATTCAAATATCCAAATGTTGCTATGGATACCGATTATTCGTGCATTTCACACTATTGACATATGTATAGTATTATATGTGTAGCAAAAACAATCGTTTGATAAGAGTCGTCAAAATATTTATTACCCAAAACAATATTGACGGGAAGGAATAAAATTACTGGTGAGTTATTAATATTTATTACTCATAGGGTATTTAAGATTCATTAACGTATTTAATTACTTTGAAGATAATGAAAGATTGTAACAAATAATTCTTTCAGATTTGCTGATACTAAAATGAGCAAGTTTGTTTTAATATTGTGGAAAGATACACGGGAAAGCAGCGTAGTGAGTGATAAGGATGTCCGCATTATCAAAGATTGTGAGGCCAGTGCGAAATGGGGCGGAAAATGGTACCCTGCTATAATAATTCAAAAAAGTGGTAAGTATTTCTTTGAGGTTACACACACACACACACACACACACACACACACACACACACACACACACATATATATATATATATATACAATTTACGTAATTTAATATAACTTTTTTTACTTTATAGATAGTCAAGATTATTTAGAATCTTTGACGGTGACCACTACTGGAAAGGTACTGACTCCAGAAAAACGACATTCCGTATCACCGAACTTACTATTAAAAAAAAAGGTAACATAAATCTAAGGAAAAAGCAGCAAATAATTTAAAGAAAGCAGCCTCAATGCAACGAGATGCAATGGTTATGAACATGTCGCCAGTATTTTCAAATAAGCCTACCTCTGTTAACCCATTACAAGAATCAACAATATCTTATGGGATGCCCCCTCTTTCTAATAAGACTTCGTGTTCCAAACCTATCAATTACACATCTAATGAAGAATTCAATTTTGAGTAAGTGAAATAAAAAATTTTATTAATACTTCCTATACATCACACAAACGTGGGTATTTGAATGACAAATGTTAAATTTCGTTTATTATCGACACAAGCAATATATATATACACACATATATTTTTTTGTCAGCATTAAAAGAAATTAAACATTTTAATGGCTTTAAATAGACAATTAAAACTTTTATATTTTTCATTCAAATACCCTCGTTTGTGTGATGTAAGTTTAGGATCTATTATCTCCCGATCGATTATCTCCCGCACGTCGCACAAACGTGGGTATTTGGATGAGAAATATAAAAGGTTTTACCGTTTATTTCAATACGAATCGAATTGTTTCTAATGTATTCTACCTAATTCATTAAAATGTTTAATTTCGTTTAATGCCGACAAGAAAAAATACATATACAAATATATTTGTATATTTCCTTGTCGATATTAAACGAAATTTAACATTTTAATGATTTAGGTAGAGTACACATGAAAGAATTCGATTCGAAAATATTTAAATAAATAATTAAAATTTTTATATTTCTCATTCAAATACCCTCGTTTGTGTGACGTGAGTTTGGTACTTTATAAATATATATATATATATATATATATGCAGGTGTGTGTGAACATATGTATTTGTTTTTTACAGTAAGGTGAATGATAGCTCAGATCCTGAATTGGAAAATGAAATTCATTTTGTACCACCAAATAGAGAAAAAGACAATCAGACGTGTATATGTGCAAATTTAAATCACAGTAAGTACTTTTATTGCTAATTATATTTTTTTAAAACTTAATTTACAATAATCATTTTTTAATTTTACAGTTACAAAGGAAAACTTAGAAAAATTAAATCAAATATTGGAGCTTGCGAGCAGTTTGTGCATTACTGAAACTAATGTAAATATTGCTGGAACGGATGGAATGGTACACCAATATTTATTATTTATATCTAAAATTTGAAAACTTTTATTACATAATTATTAATTTTTATTATAGGTGCAGTTAATGCGAGGTTCAAACGTAATGGTTAATCGGCAAAAAGTTGAGTACCTCAAAACCTTTTGGCGAAAAAAACCAAGGGAATTTGTGAGGCGATTGTTAAAATTGATTGTAGGAGAGAAACAGTTACAAGAAATGTCAGCAACAGGGAAAAGATGGATGCCAATTCCAGAAAACGTTTATGTAGCAGTGCTCGGTAATAAACAAATTAATTATTGCATAGTTGGATGATTGTATAATTTATTAATATTAATTTTTTCCAGATTACGTAAATCAGAGTGTTGAAAAGAAAAAACAAAGACTGGAACCCACGGAATACAGAAAAATTGTAACGGCTCTATGTGCAACCCTCAGAAGTGTAAACAAAAAAAATGTGAGAGTTGCAAATGAAAACGAAAGAAACATTGAAAAACCTGCGAAAGATATTGAAATGACTAGGGATGACAGCGATGAAGAGTTAAAGGATCATGAGGAAAAAGAAATCGGATACTATGAGAATACTGTTAGACCAAAGAAGAATTTAATAGAAATCGAGAAAAAAGAAAAAGAGAAAAAAGAAGAAGAGAAAAAAAAGAAACGACTTTATGCAGAGAAATTACAAAAGAAATTAGAAGAATAATACTTAGAAAAAATAGAGAATTTAAAAAAACAATATTGTGTAGGTGATAATGCGTTTGAGGCAGCGGGAGAAGAAAAAAAAGAAAGCTACAGAGAGAAGTGTACGAGTAACATAGTTCAATGTCCAATTAGTACTTAATAGTATATTACGATACTAGTGCGAAAAAGTAGATTTCTCGTGTGACGTTTACGTTGACGTGGACAGGTACACGAGACGAGAACCTCCTTCTCGCACTTGTATCGTACTATAATTTTCGATACATCGTCAGAGAAGCTCAATTTTGTCTCACAAGTCGTATCGAAAAATACAGTACGATATAGGTGTGAGAAGGAGATTCTCGTCTCGTGTGCAGTTCCACCCTCGCCTCGCTCGGGTGTAAACGTCACACGAGACGAAAATCTACTTTCTCGCACTAGCATCGTAATATACTATTTTGCAAATGATAATTTATATTTAATAGTTTGTTAGTTACATATTAAATGGATTTTAAAAGGTAATTATTGTATCAAGTTTCTAAAAAGACGTGCAGATTAAAATAAAATTAATTTAAAAAAATGTAATAATGCATGCTTTTTACATTATTTATAATTAATTATGATTGTAGTATCTTTGGTAAGTAAAATTGGCCCTCACTTATAAGGTGCTTCACACTACGTTTGCAATCAGTTTTTCTAGCTCTGTTACATTCTTAATAAATGCGAAATATTCTCTTTCACTGTTTAACTGATAAGGTTAATAAAATTGCTATTTTGGTGAATAATATTTTTCAAATTAAAGTATAATTCATTCGTACTTGCGCTGAATATCTTATACGCCCTAAATGCAACTTTAAAATCTAAATTTTAACAAAATAGAAAAAATTATTTAAAAATTTGTTTTAACTTGTCTCAAGTTTGTCCCAACTTGTACCAAGTTTGTCCCAAGTTTCCTAAAATTTATTCAATAAAATTTTCAGTTTTTAAAATATTTGTCCCAAGTAGTCGGATATTCATCCCAACCTTGGATAAACTTGGGCAAACTTGTCCCGCACTTGGAAATTCAAAACACCAAGTTTGGGAAAGTCTTATTGCCGAACTTGTGCCAAGTTTATACAAACATAAACTTGGCCCAAGTTTGGGACAAACTTTCTCATTTTTACGCGGGAACGTATTTAATTTTATTATATACATCTATTTAAGTACATTTTCGCTTATATTTGATGTAACTACAACATCAATTTTCAATTTTAAAGTAGTAACACATATAAGAGTATCAATATAAACAGCTGTTAAATTATTGTCAAGTATTTTGCATGTATAAAAATTAGGAGTATAACTTCCAATCAACGTGGAAAAAAAGCGTTTTTTAATTCGCACTTGTTAATAACTGCGTATAAGATTTGCATCTACTGTCACACTCATTATTTTCGCATTCATGCGAGGTTATAAAATACAGCAGGATTCCGAAACAGTGGTCACCGAAGCAATCATACTTTATAAATGTCGAATTTGTTTTCTTACGTCTATTGTATAATTTTGATTCATAATATCGTCCTTCTTTTAAAATTCTATGAAAAACTTGACACTTAGATATACTAAAATCTTCTTCTTGAAAAGTATTTTTTAATATATCTATAATTGGCGTAGGTATAAATTTCGGTTTTACAGAAGTACCTATTACATAAATATTTTCCTTCAAATTATTTAATTTAAATCGACAAGTTCCTGATTTATCAATTCTTTTACAGAATCTAAAAGCTTTCCTGTTAGGTTTTAAAAGTTTGTCTTGAATTTCCGTTATTGACAGAAATAAATTTATTGCCGAACAAATCTGTAATTCTGGATGTCACGGACCATGAACATAATTTTTTAAAACGCCATTTGAGTTTTCAAACGGAAAACAAGTCATGGTCCATAGTGGTCCAAATTTCTTTACGTTATCGGATAAGTGAAGTAGAAGATGTATATTACAGGTTGTGTACCTTAACCCATGTAAATTTTGAAACTGAAAAACGTATGTTTTTAAAAGTATTGTGGCTTCATTAATTAATGAATTTGAGATGCTTGATAAATTTAAAATTGTGATTGCATGTTCTAGTAACTGATGGTGATCAAAATATTTTTTAGCCATTATACCTTTTATTACAGGTAAACTATAAACTAATAAAAAAATGACAAGTTCAATTGCTTTCCAATAAGCGTATTCTGTAACTGGTCTTGGAAATCTAGGTAGGAACGAGGGAATGCTTAGACTTTGTATTCTACTATTAATTATATTTACAAAAGGAAGTAGTGAAAAATTTTGAAGTCGATAATCTGCGTCAAACCAGAAGGAAAATAATTTCTTTGTAACTCCTTGAAATACATTATGCATCTCATCAATAACGGTCGATTCAACAAAATTATACACAATTTTGTCCAAAACTGTGGGCCCCTTGACATCGAATACTGAATCTTCTGTTTCGTGGGATTCCAAAGCAAACTGTCTTGATTCTTCAGTTGATCGTAACTCTAAATTTTCAGTGTAAGGATATGCAACAACGTTGCATTCTCGTTCAGTACGAATCTTGCAGTCAGGACAACCGTAAGCTGAATTAAATTGTTTTATATGTAAGTATTATCGGTCACACCGCGCACTAAATAATTTACTTTTAGAATAAATAAATTATATTGTTTTATGTTCATGAAAAGTGCCTTAGCACATAAGTCACACGTCCCACTCATTATCATAGCTCTTAAATGTAGAGTCTCTTGGCAATCAGGGATTTCAAAATCAACTCCTTGATAAAGTTGGTCTAATTCGTTTACAAAGGCGTTCATGAACATGTTTGCATTAGGCTTTTGGGACCCAAACCATAAACCCGCTTAGAAAACATTTTCTTTTTTTATTCTTAGTTTGTACAGCAGCTCATTAACGACTAGATAAAATGGCCATATGCTCATTTTGCTAGATTTGAATAGAGGCACTCCGTCCGTATTCAAGGTAAAATGTAAGATTGTTTCCATTAGCTAGAAAGTCATCTGGCAATGAACTGTATATTGTACCATCATAAATATCTTCGAAATTTTCAAAATTCTCTTTTACTCTTTGAAATCCATAATTAATACTACAATAAAGGTATAGCCTGATGAGGATGGAGGACTTCCATCGAAACGTCGCCAATTAAATAAATTAAATGGTTAGTTCACTAAAAATCGATAAAAACGCCTCCTTTTGAACCAACTGCGTGGACGAATAGAACAAATTTATATCATAATTAATACTATTTCTAAAATCTTTCCTTCTTAAAAATTTTGCTAATTGTGCGATAAGTGAAACTTCTAAAAAATAACTAATATTATTACTATTATTGCACGTTGGACAAAATTTAGCTTCTACTTTTGTATGACATAATGTACAATAATAATGTCGTATTAAAGGTGAATTTACATCTGCAAAAAACTTTTTTAATTTATAAATACTTGTTACGCAATTATTAGGTTCTATGCAGTGCATTGAAATAAGATCTAGCAAATAGGCCAATAAAACACCCGTGATTTTAAATCGCAATGCTACTTTCAAAATTGATACTAAGCTTTCACCGGTGGTTATTGGAGCTCCTGGATAACGAGACGCATTGGCATTTTCAATAAATTCTTCATCTTCAGAATCAGAGCTTAAGTCTTTAACTTTCACTATTGTCAGATAAATAGACACTGGTAGAGGAATAGTTGCTGTTTTCATCAAGTTCATCTACATGCAGAATTTTACTTATTTAGTTTAAAATATTATTTTTTACGATTTATTTTTTTAAAGATACGCGGCTTGGAAGTTATAATTTATCTTACAAAGCTAATATTTACAAGTTTGCTGAATTTCGATTAACGAGTTGCCAACGTCAACTTTTATCCTCCCTACCTTATTGACACTGTCATAATTATAAATAAATCAAAAAATGTAGCACTTTATATTAAAAGGAAAGTTGAATACCCTTTATTTATCCATAATGTGTCTGCTGAATTTCAGACAAAAATATCACGTGTTTTGGAGAAATCCCTTATCAAAAACGTGAAGTTAACCTAACAGGGTGCAAAAACTTAACATTTTTAGAAAGGGATTTTTCAAAAACGGAATAATATCGTTGACTGAAAACCAGCACATAGACTAGAAATAAACGCAAAACATATAAAAACATCTTAATCACAAATAAATTGTTTAGCATGATAAAAAGCAAATTAAAAAAAAAACTATTCCTTCAAAAAGGTTTGCAAGAGTACTTCAAGATAGATTTTTGAAAATGATTTATTATCTTTCATTACGAAGTTATGATTATACATTACAAGCACCGCTTTTTTAATAGTATTATCGAATTTATGCAACAAATTTAAATTTTGCTTATGAAACTAATCTGCAAAAAACATACCCGCATTTTCTTCTTAATCCTTGCTCCTCTCGAACATAACTTCAATGTTACAATAATATGGTACATCACTACCACGGACAGTCGAATAATTTTCTAAATGTATTATATACCAACATGTTTTATCTAAATTTTTATTATTTAAAATAGTTATATAAATTATTTTTATACTATTATTGTAAATTACATTTATAATAATTCTTTAATAAAATTGGTCATTTATTTACTACAATATTTAGAATATTTAAATGAATAAAATAATTTAAATAGCTATTGTCGGTATAGTTAAAGGAACTGTTTTTAACATAATTTATAATAATTCTCACCGTAATCATTGCAGCTATACTTTCGTCACTAGTGTCGAATCTCGAGTTGGAACTATTAGTATTACTGCTTAAAATACTTTCGTTGTCAGTTTCTACTTTTTCTAAAGAAATTAATCTATATTTGGATGCTTGCGAATACTCTTCTAAATCAACTTTTTTTCTACGCATTTTTTATGATTCGATAATTTAAATAACCACGAATTTTTGGCGGGTTAATTAAACTTTTGTTTTTGAATGTTATTCTTTCTGAAACACAGCTTACTTCGCATTGTTTATGACAACGATAGCAACGTAAAAAATTTATATCATTAAGTTAAAGCAAAGGTTAAGTTTGAGTATGCGTGTTTTAAAAAAATATATTGCATATTTTAAAGTTTATTTATGCAGTGATTTTACTGCAACTACAATTTAGTAAAACTAAGAATTAAGTTTTGACTAATAAATTAAAATATAACCTAAGATTATGACAAATTATTTCGCTTTAATATTGTGGACAAAATCACAGGAAAGCAGTGTAGTAAGTGAAAATGATATTCGAATCGGAAAGGATAAGATAATAAAAGCAAGATGGGGTGATAAATGGTATCCTGCAGAAATCATTACGAAAAGTGGTAAGTGGCTTAAATATTTTTGTTTCGTACAATATTTTTTACATAATTTCTTTTTTCAGATAATAAAGAATATTTGGAGACATTAACAATCACTATCACTGGTGAAGTTTTATCGGCAGAAAAAAGATTGTCCGTATCACCAAACATATTAGTATCTAAACGATAACACAAAGATCAAATGAAAAAGGACAATGCGATAAAAAAACATATTGCAATGAAATATGACGCAGCGCTTTTAAAAAGCTCATCAATTTTTGATGCTAAGTCTTTACTAAGTAAACATCATATTGCTAAGTAAGTATTAATTATTTTATAGTTTATAATATAAATATATAAAACATTTGTAACAGTTTTAAGGATAATAATTTAACTGATGTCGATGCTCTGATGATAAATCATGAAAATGAATCTGATAATGAGATGCAGTCATTTGCAAAAGAAGAAAATACAGCACCATTTACGAATGATGATAAAAAACGCACTTGTTTGTGTCACAAGTTGGACAAAAGTAATTAATGTTATATATATATTGATATTTTTATAATATTTTATAATATTATAATAATAATGTTCTACAATTATACAGTTACCGAAGCCGACATAAATAAATTAAGTATGATTCTAAATTTAGTAAGAAGTCTTAATATTCCAGAGAATAGTGCACCAAATACTGAAAGCACAGAGCTATTTAACGTCACGGAGACTAGCGATATGGTAAATATGATTGTTGACATTAACATAACCTTTTTCATCATATTTTCAGACACTATCACTGTAAGCAATGTAATTTACACATACTTACTCATACACGTATACACAAGCACAGAAACATTTATATAAGCAACATGTACGCTTAAATTATATTTAATAATTTTCATTATATGTTATATAGGTGGAACTATTGCCTAAATCTAATATTTTCGGAAATAGACGTAATATAGAGTTCCTTCGAAACCAATATAGGAAGCCACGTGAGTTAGTTCGCGGAGACTAATGAAAATGATTGTAGGAGAGGAAAAATTAAAAAAAATGTTAGCAACTGGAAAGAAGTGGCCAGCAATTCCAGAGAATATATATACGTTTATAGTCGGTAAAAAAATATATACTTTATTAAATCATTTAATAAAAAAATATAAAACAAAATTTATTTTCATTTTACTAAAGAATTCGTCAATAAGAATGCCACGAAACGAAAATACACGCTGGAACCTGCGGAATATAGAGAAGTTTTAACGGCTCTTTGTGCAACGTTGCGAAATACAAAAATAAAAAATATCAAAATATTAAATAGTAAGTCTGACAATTTGCTTCAAGGGTCAAAGAACAACATGGAAAATAAAAATAAAGAATTATATTTTGCTATTTCGGATGAAGACGCATCTGGTAGTGAGAAAACTTGTAACAAATCTCCAGTGAGAGAAGAAAATGAAAATCTCAATGTAGTCAGAAAAAAAGATTGCACGCAGAAAATCTGCCAATAGATTACTTACAAAAATTAAAACAAATACAGGAACAATTTGGTTTTGAAAATGAAATTCCTCATTCAAGTGAAGTGGAGAAACGTAGAAAGATTTAAAAAGAAAATACAACCTTTTAAATAATGAATATGTTAAATTTAACCGAATTCTTTTTACATTATAATTTTGTTACACGCGTTTAATTTAATCAACATAAAAGTTTAATTTTTCATTGATAAAGTATTTTAAATATGTATGTAAGTTAAAAAGCATATACTTATACAATTAAAATGTACTATTAACCTATTGTTCAAATTTTGTGTGAATTATTTTATGTATCTAATAATACTTAATACTTAATAATTATTAATACTTAATAATAAACTATAATAAACAAGTGCTGTACAATCACAGTACGTGTAATAAAGTAAATGTTAATTTCAATATTAAAATTAATAACAATTAAAAAAAGTTTAAAATTATAATAAAAATTTATATTATACACTTTGAAAAGGTAAAAGAATTATTATTAATAAATATTTAATTTGATAAAATTCATAAAAATGTATAAAAAACACATAGCCTAAACTTGGCAGAAATGCATCAAAAGTTGTAAAAACTTTTTCTTAACCACTAATTTTAGTGCCTTTACCAGAAATGTATCATAAATTTGTGCTAAGTTTTCTTACACTTCGGTCATAAATAAAAAATTTCATAAAAACTTATAATAAACATTGCTTAAACTTGGCAGAAATACATGAAAAGTTGCAAAATCTTTTTGTTAAGTACTAAACAAATAGTTTATCTTAATATAAAATTTACCAAAAGTGTATTTCAAATTTATGCCAAGTTTTCCTACACTTCGGTCGTAAATTACACAAAGTTGGGCATATTCTTATTGTCCAACTTGCTCCAAACTTGATATAAACATAAACTTAGGCCAAGTTTGGCCCAAATTTTTCGATTTTTACGTGGGTATACTGGTTTTATCTGCTTTCCAGTGGCTTAATTCACGTTGGTTAGTATTCGACGAAGCGGAATCTATCACTGGAAACGAAACTTATTTATTTGACTATTATATTATATGTATATGTTATTAAGATGTTATTATTTGCATTATTACACTCTAAATCCCAAAGTACAAAAAGTGACACGAAAAAAGTAGAAAATATACTAAATTATACTTTAAACAGTATAAATTAAAGTTTTTCAACTTTTTAAAATTATAATTATTACAATTTGTACTTTTCGGAATAAAACAGTCATGTTTTAAACTTTTAAAAGTTTACATTTAAGAATTTAAACTTTCATAAACGACAATTTCATCAATTTGTACATTTCAAAATTACAAATTCATTTCGCTGTTTTTAAATAGACAAATTTAATAATTTTTACTTTCGAAATGGGTAATTTCAGTAAATTGTACTATTCAAATGTGCAATATCGTATTTTGTTTTTTCTATAGTACAAATTAATTAAATTGAACATTAAAGAAGTTTAAATTAATTAATTTTTACTTTTTAAAGGTACAAATTAATATTTCGTTCTATTTAAAGTACAAATTAATGAATCTAAACTTCCTTAAAGGATAATTTCGTTAGTTTGTACTTGTCAAAAGTACAAACTAACGAATCTTGTTTATTCAAAAGTATAAAATAATGTTTTGAAACTTCATCAAACGTTGAAATTTATTAGTTTGTACTTCATTAAAGTATTTTCATATTGTTCATTCCACGTTGAGTTGTCTGATCAAAATAAAAAAGAAAGGCATCTAATTTTAGGTACAGACTGGAAATATTTTCCAAAAAACATAAAAACATTTTTAGTTAATAGTATCCATCTGTGTTTACCGCTATTTATCTTAAAATCTATCAACTTTTACTATAGAATCCCGCGTAAAAATGGTAACTATTGCCAAAATATTGCAAAATAATAGCCAATGGTTATTGCCAATATATTGCAAAAATATTGCAATAATAATTGCCGAAATATTGGCAATATATCACCAAAAAGCATCCGGCAAAATAACAGCAATAGTTCATAAGTTTTTTTTAAATAAATATTTTTAAATTTTAATTAAATAATGATTTAATAAATGTTTTTAAGTATTTTCTGAAATTTAGTAATCATAATACGTGTAAAATTACTAATTAATATATTATAATTTCTTTTAACATGATTTTATTCAAATTCAATACAATTAACTGGATTAATTATATAACAATTCACAGTCAGTACAAATGTGGTAACAAACATATAATAAATTAATTACATTAACTAATACTTCTTCATTTGCTTGCATATTACATTTACTTATAAAGTATATTGGTTTGTTATCTATATTTACATGGAATGGAATTAAATACTTTTACAATTACAGTTATTGGTAACACGGAAAAAATAACTTATACTTCCAGCGCATACATTTGAACCGTTTATAAATTTAACAAAAAAGGATTTTGTCTTCTGGATTTTTTGATTCCTTTCGGACGTAAATAGTATATTATTTTTAAAAAGTTTTTTAAAATAGAAAATATTCATTCCTACTAAATTATGTTGCAATAGAATTCTATTAGCTTCATCTTTTTTTTAGTTTTTTGTTAGTTTGAAAGCATGTTAGTTTTAAAGCGTGCTTCGGCGACATTAGAGTTTTTAAAAAGTTACGCACATCACTATTATCTGTAAGCCATTCGTCTTTTAACGTAAACAACTGTACATATAAATTTAAATTGCTAACAATTTGAATAGTTGGATATTACTACTGTGTACCAGTGCTTTAATTTTCCCGTTTAAATTTTCTAAAGGAAAACAAGAAGTGGTCCACAACGGGCCTAAGCGTCGTACAACAGTTGGTGAATGTAGCAAGCTATGTACGTTACAAGTCATATACCGAAGACCGTACAAATATTCAAACTTTCGCACAAATTCTTTTATTAATTTTTCGGCAAAATCTACTTGCTCAAAAGATATTTTTCTTGGCACAAGATATATACTACAAAAACAACCAATTTATAGTGTTTAAAATATTGTTTTGGTAAAATATTTTCAAGTACCGGAAGAAAATAATAAAAAAACCAATTTTGACGATTTCCAGATTCGTATGCCGTCGGTATACCACATAAATGATAAATTATTTATGTAAGATAAAAAGTTTCCATTTTGAGATAATTTTTTGTAAATGAATCCGTCATATGTATCACAAAACTTATTTTGATATTCATTTAGATTATTAAATTTTAATTTTTTGTAAAACGCTGCACGATTAAAAAATGATTTTAATTGAAGTATTAAGGGGGTGCCATAGTGAAAAACTATCGACGAAGCGTCGGTAATGTAGTAAGCTGAAATGTACTAGTAGCGCCACCATCTGTTGGAAAATTATATTAATCTATAACCTCACAGTAGATGGCGCCAATAGTACATTCCAGCTATCATATTCATTCACAAATAACCTTTGTAGATTGCATTATTTAACACAAAATATGCAGACGATGCAGGAATATTTTAATCAGAATTTTTACAATGATCTTTTTGACAACAATTGCTATACACTTTCCATGCAGTCGTATTCTGCATTTTGATACGCAGACGATGCAGCAATTTAACAACTTAATTTTTACAAACATAATTTGACATTTATTACTAGATTTTCCGTGCAATCGTTTTCTGCATTTTGATACGCAGACGATGCAGGAATGTTGAAACCAAAAATTATTACAATAATCAATTATACAACTATTGCTATACATAATTCTATGTGATCGTTTTCTGCATTTTGTTAGGCAGACGATGCACAAATTATTACCATAAAATTATACAATAATCATTTTGACAACTACTGCTATACATTTTCCATGCAATCGTTTTCTGCATTTTGATACGCAGACGATGCAGGAATTTTGAAACCAAAAATTATTACAATATTTAATTATACAACTATTGCTATACATAATTCCATGCAATCGTTTTCTGCATTTTGATACGCAGACGATGCAGGAATTTTGAAACTAAAATTATTACAATAATCATTTTGACAACTACTGCTATACATTTTTAATGCAATCGTTTTCTGCATTTTTATCCGCAGACGATGCAGGAATTTTGAAACTAAAATTATTACAATAATCAATTATACAACTATTGCTATACATAATTCTATGTGATCGTTTTCTGCATTTTGTTAGGCAGACGATGCACGAAATTATTACCATAAAATTATACAATAATCATTTTGACAACTACTGCTATACATTTTCCATGCAATCGTTTTCCTGCATTTTATACGCAGACGATGCAGGAATTTCGAAACCAAAAATTATTACAATATTTAATTATAAATATTACAATAATCAATTATACAACTATTGCTATACATAATTCTATGTGATCGTTTTCTGCATTTTGTTAGGCAGACGATGCACAAATTATTACCATAAAATTATACAATAATCATTTTGACAACTACTGCTATACATTTTCCATGCAATCGTTTTCTGCATTTTTATCCGCAGACGATGCAGGAATTTCGAAACCAAAATTATTACAATAATTAATTTAACAACTATTGCTATACATAATTCTATGCAATCGTTTTCTGCATTTTGTTAGGCAGACGATGCACGAATTGTTACCATAAAATTATACAATAATTATTTTGACAACTACTGCTATACATTTTCCATGCAATCGTTTTCTGCATTTTGATACGCAGACGATGCAGGAATTTTGAAACTAAAATCATTACAATAATCAATTCAACAACTATTGCTATATATTTTTTTCTTTTAGTAAAATGTTTTTTCTGCCCTCCGTCCGGAAAGCGGCAACTTTCCGGCCGCTGCGCGAATTGAAATTGCCGTTTTCCGGCTACGTCGAGCAGAAAAATAGTATACACACCTTGGCCAGTAAAAAAGAAAGCCTCAGATCACATGATCGTCCACCTCGGCTTTGCCTCGGCCGACAATTACATGTGATCTGAGACATTTCATATTTTACTGGCCATGGTATGTAATATACTATTGACAGTATTACTACATTTTTTATGCATTCGTTTTCTGCATCTGATATGCTGTTCAATGCAATTATTATGTGAATTACCTTATTTTACCCAAATCTACTTAATAAAAATTTATGTTGGCATCGTAGCTAAACGCTAGCTGGTGTTGACATGGGCATCGCAAACACTAGTTAGATGCAGGACTAGTTGGCTAGTAGACAGCAGATAAATAAACGAGCCATTGTCATCGCAGTCTGCATTTAGTGGAAGATTCTATAAATGTTGTACTAAACTTCAATCCTAATCCGACCACTGACAGGGATGTACAAATGTACTTAGACATTAACCTGGAAGTACCTAAAAAGTTTTTTTACATGAACTAATCATTCACACATATAAAAGAAAACGATGCAATAATTGAAGAGTAAGAACAGTAACCTAATCTACCAACGCAACTCTCATAATTACGGTCAATCGGTTAATTTTTCACTCACAAGATAGTCCTACATCCTTCACACATAATTTGATTGCACTTCTTTAGGTAGAGAATAAGATCTGCATAATGGTTTGGCGTTGGGTATTATTTTCAAAGACAATAATATGTATGCAATCAAACATAACCTTTATTACGTGCATGCAAGGAGTACCTGAAATTTCTCGTATATGGACTGCATAATTACTAATATAGACAAAATCCGGTGCATTAATTGAAGTACTTGGGTTTGGTAGATGATTAGTGGACGTAAATAAGGACAGTAACCACCCCACAGGTAGAGATCCTATGGCTACTGTAATCAGCAGTTAGATGGAAATTCCATTGCTATTATAGACAGCTGTTCGAGGTCCAATTGGCAATTGTATTCAGCATTAGCCAGAGGATACAATGACATAGGTCCACTGTTAATTCGAAAATTTCATGGCTGTCGTAGCTATCTATTAGTAACAGGAGGTTACTTGGATTAAGATAGACCAAATGAACTTCAATCCGGATCCGACTACTGACAGAGATGTACAAATGCACTTTGACGCCAACCTGGAAGTATCCAAAAAGTTTTTTGTACATGAACTAAACATTCATACAAATAGAAGATGATCAATGCAATAATTGAAGAGAAAAAACAGTAACCTAACCTATAAACACAACTCTCATAATTACGGTCAATCAGTTAATTTCTCACCTACAAGATAGCCCGACATCTATCACACATGATTTGTTTGCAGTTCCTTGGGTATCAAACATAACCTTTAAGTCGGACGCCATCAGACACTGGATAGCTGGGTATTTTTCTTACACAAGAGTAATTGTATGAACTCGGCAACATTGATGTAGTCAGAAAAGTCAACATCCAGTATTTCGAAATTTTCACAATATACCACAATGCTCACGAAAAAACACAACAATGTTTACAAGCCGTTTTGTTATCCAGCTGAAACGGTCACGAGCAACGTAAACATAACTAATATCGACGCGGGAAGCACAACTGCGCATGCGCGCACGTACTCTAGTCGAACGAGATACTGACGCAACTCGTTCAATCGACACTCGCGCCTTGATAAAAGGCCCCGATTTCTTATTAATTTTTACAAATTTGTATAACATCTACTAATGCATAGCAATCTACTACATAACTATCAGAATTAATTAAAAACTATTATATTTAAATAATTTAAATAATAAAATATTACTTATGTCGACTGTAGTATAACTAAATTAATTAATATTTTTATCGGTCTTACAGTCAATTATATGGGCAGTCAGATTGCCCCTACTTATAATCACCCCCGAAGAATCAATAAAAATAATAAAAATAAAAAATAAAAAATAAAAACACTAACTGAAAATAAAAACAAAATATTAATAAAGCAATTTGACTGCCCCCTGCACCAAAAATCTAACCCCAAATATGATGTCCGACGTTTCGAGCTCGCTGCTGCTCCTCATCAGGGACTGAAATGAAAAACTATTCCACACGATATTTATACCCTCAAAAAAGCCTCCCCACTCCAAGGACCCACACCTAAATAAATTCACACCAATAAACTAAGTTAAGTTAAGATAGGATGATAAATCTTATTTTATTTACTAGGGTTAAATATGATAAAAGAAAATATTTAAAAAGAAAATTTGAATTATTATTATTATATAAGAAAAACTCTCATTTCAATTAATTGAATAATTCTGAGATTAATGATAATTGGTTCAAGAATCTTACCGATAGTGTTATACCTAGGGAAGTGGTGAATATCATGTCAAGGGGTTCTAGGTTTGGTCTACCATATTTGAGGAGGGATCTTCCCATTAAAGAAATAGTTGCTGATGTTGAAAGTAGAATAATAGGTTTTGAAGAAAATTTGAAAACTAAATGAAGAGGATCTTTGGTCAAAGTGGTAGGTAATTTTAAAAAAGAAAGTAAATATGATAATTTTTTAAATAGTAATTTATTTCGTGAAATAAAAATAACTAAGGATTTCTTGAAGGAAAATCCAGAGATAATTTTTCAGAAAGCGGATAAAGGTAATATAAAGTAGCTTCGTATAAAAAAGATGTTATAGATCGGATTAAGCTCCTTTTGAATGATGACACTACATATAAGAAAATTAGGAATCCACATATCAATAAATTGCAAGATAAATTAAGGGGATGTCGGACCCATAGCTTCCATCAAAAGCCGCTCGATCTCGCGGCTTCGAATGGCGCTGTAGTCAGGTGTCGATTTCTACGATAAACGTACTTAAAACATAAATTATAAATTTTACAGCTACATAGAGCTGTTGAAAGATACTTTCCCCCCTAGCTATGACTAAACTTAAGGTAATTATAATATTACTCTTGGCAGCAAATGTTTATTTTTTTAAAAAAATGTGAAATACGTCTCATATTCAATGAATCTATATCTGCCGTAATGCTACATGCAACGTATTTCACATTTTTTTAAAAAAATAAACATTTGCTGCCAAGAGTAATATTATAATTACCTTAAGTTTAGTCATAGCTAGGGGGGAAAGTATCTTTCAACAGCTCTATGTAGCTGCAAAATTTATAATTTATGTTTAAAGTATGTTTATCGTAGAAATCGACACCTGACTACAGCGCCATTCGAAGCCGCGAGATCGAGCGGCTTTTGATGGAGGCTATAGCTCCGACATCCCCTTAAAGGAGTTACTTTCTTGTTGGAGAAAGTAAGATTATATTGATGATAAAACTTTTAAATATTTAAAATGTGAAAATGGTACAGTAGCAAAATGTTATGGGCTTCCTAAGATTCACAAAGAAAAGCTGACATATAGAATAATTTTATCATCTATTAATTTTCCTACTTATAAACTTGCTAGATTTTTGTCTGATATATTAGTTAATGTAGTTGGTAAATCAAATTCTAATATTAAAGATAGTTGGAGTTTTTATAATATGATGAAAGATATGATTATTCCGAATAATTGTAAAATGATCTCATTGGATGTTTTTTTTTTTTTTTTGTTATTTAACGTCGCTCTATTTATGCTGCCAGGACTATTCAGCGACGGAGGTGAACGGTGTGTCTGTAAACAAAGCACATGTAGTTGAAACAGTGGTGCTTGTGTCCATCGGAAGATATCATCGGTCACTGTAATTAGTCTAATAATTACAGTTTCCTGTCCTCCCGATGGAACCACCGCGATCCTCTTTACATCTTCGCGTCCCTAACGTTCCCTATAGTTCAGATGCCCGTGCCTCTCATGCACTGACAAGTGCACGAAACGCACGCGCACCTGAACTGCCGTCACATTATAGTGACACGCCGAGCCACTGAGTCACGGTGTTCGAAAAATGCACATGAAAAAATTTTCAGAGGTACGCGTCTGGGATCGAACCCACGACCCTCGGTGCGAGAGTCGGCAGCTCTACCCATGAGCCACCGCGGCTCCTCATTGGATGTTGTATCTTAACCAAAGCACTTAATTTAGTATTTAATAATACATTTTTTTCTTTTGATAAAGATTTTTATGAACAAAGATATGGATGCCCAATGGAATCACCGTTGTCACCTGTAATAACTAATTTAGTAATGGAAAAGTTAGAGGGTATTGCTTTGTCAAAATTGAGTTTTGAACCAATGATTTTTAGTAGATTTGTTGATGACATCTTTACGATAGTACCTGAATGTTTTGTTGATGAAATGGTTGATGTTTTTAATTCAATTCATGATAGAATTAAATTTACAGTAGAGGTTGAGATTGATAAAGAATTAAATTTTTTAGATATTAAAGTTATTAGAGATGATAAAAATAAAGTTAAATTAAATTGGTATAGAAAGCCTACTTGGTCGAGTAGATTTTTAAATTTCCGTTCTCATCACCTGTTCAGTGACAAGATTGGTGCGTTGAAAGGTGTTATTGACCGTGCCGTTGGACTGTCACACGGTGATTTTAGAAAAGTAAATTTGGATTTAGTTAAAAAAACTTTTGTTAATAATAATTATTCGATAGATTTGATTAATAGAGTGATTGAAGAGAGAGTGAATCAAATTTATAATAGTAAATTAAAAGTTAGAGTAGATATTAAAAATGATGCATTTGTTGTTATACCGTATGTTACAGGTTTATCTGAAAGAATAAGAAAAGAATTTAAAAATCTAGATATTCAAGTTTTCTTTAGAAATATTAATAATTTAAGTTTTTTGTTTAATAATTGTAAGGATAGAGATAGAAAAGATGATAAATCTGGTTGTTTATAAAATAAATTGTATTGATTGTGATAAATGTTATATTGGTCAAACTAGTAGATATTTGAAAAAGAGAATTTATGAACATAAATATAGTTTGGGAATGTATCTATCACGTCAGGTTTGAAAGAGCATTGTTTAGATTTTGTTCATTCATTTGAATTTAATAATGTAGAAATTTTAGAACAAAATATTATGAATAAATTTAAAAGAGAAAGTCTTGAGAATATTCATATATTTAAGAATAATAAGAATGTTAATTTAATGTTAGAGTCAAGTAAATTAAATAAGATTTATCATCCTATCTTAACTTAACTTAGTTTATTGGTGTGAATTTATTTAGGTGTGGGTCCTTGGAGTGGGGAGGCTTTTTTGAGGGTATAAATATCGTGTGGAATAGTTTTTCATTTCAGTCCCTGATGAGGAGCAGCAGCGAGCTCGAAACGTCGGACAGCATATTTGGGGTTAGTAGATTTTTGGTGCAGGGGGGCAGTCAAATTGCTTTATTAATAATTTGTTTTTATTTTCAGTTAGTGTTTTTATTTTTTATTTTTTATTTTTTATTTTTATTATTTTTATAGATTCTTCGAGGGTAATTATAAGTAGGGGCAATCTGACTGCCCATATAATTGACTGTAAGAACGATAAACATATTAATTAATTTAATTTAAATAATACGTGAAATTTTTTAAATTATGCAATATTCAACCTCACATAACGACGAATATAGCCTACGCGGCCGGCTAACTCGACGACTCGACCCGCGAGTCGGCCGCGTAGGCTTCCAGCTGACAATTTTTCGTGTTTTCAGTACCGAGTAAACTTGATCGTGCAACGGCACACGAGCCGCGAGAAGTTCGTCACTAGTTATCCGAACATTGCGCGTGCGCATGCGCGTACGTACTCTGGTATAGCGAGAGTTATATATACAGAGAGAGAGAGAGAAAGTTGGGTAGAGCGAGTGATTGATAGAGGGAGAGAGGGAGAGAGAGAGATGGGAGCATGCAAGACAGCCGTGGCCTTTAAATAATAATATTTTGTTTTTTATCGTATTTGTTTTCCATTGTTTCCCCGATTAAATATGCTAAGAATGTCGTCATTCTGCAATACATAAGCACGACTTTTATTCTATGTCTTTTATTGATATAAGGCTGGTATATGAATTATACCTACTTAATATTATTAATAACTAATATATGTAAGTGTAAGTATCTATAGTTTATTGTAAAAATCATTAAAATATCATATTAATAAGTTTGGTATACACAAAAAGTGTGAAAACGTAATCATGTGCGAGCGTGAGTGCGTACATCGAGCTTGCAGTTGTCATTTCAGTAAGCGTCAAATATGCGCCACGCTAAATTTGCAATAACTTTGTAACTATAATAGAGATATTTCAACAAACCAAAATTGAGCATATTTGTCTTGACATAAGCTTTTTTTCATCTGGGTTAAATATTGTAATTATTATTAGAATCTATTATATACCGTTATAAACAAATTAGTTTCCATATTTTTAGCTTAATTTATTGCTTTTTGCAAGTTATAATAACAATTAATGCATGCATTTAATAACTTTTTTTCTTTTGCATGTTAGAATAATAACTATTTTATCGAAAGCAAGTTATAAAATTCAAAAATTTGTATTTAAACCAAAGTTATAACCGAAAAAGTGAGCGCGCATAACGAAAACGGGATTTTTTTGTATTAAATTTGCAATAACTTTTGACCTAATCAAGATATTTAATCAAACCAAAATCGAGAAAATTTGTAATTAAAATATCTTTGTTTTTCTATAGATAAAAGGTTTAAATTATTGTTAGAGTAGCTTGTGACGCGGTTTAAACAATTAATTTGTTAATAACAATTTATCTACAACTTTTTCAGACTTCTACCCAAAAAATTTGGATTTAGCAGGCAAAAATGCTTTAAAAATACTTCAGTAGAGCCGTAGCATATGAAAAGGCGACGACGAAACCATATCTGGCGCCTAGACTATCTTTTTCCTACTATCGTGCGCAAAGTTCGAGTTTGCGCACTCATTTGCGTGCGCAAAGTTCCACTTTCCCACACGCTATAATTTCTATAATTGAGCGTGCGGGAAAGTAGTTGAGCGTGCGGGAAAGTAGTTAAGCGTGCGGAAAAGTGGTTGAACACGTAGGAAAGTATAAGAAGTTGGGCGCAATACAATATGTATGAATATGGGCACGTAACTCGAACGCCGATTTGTTTACGTCTTGTTACTTAGCAACATCTTATATTTATAAAAAAGTTAAAAGTTTCAATCTTAATTTTGACGTCTCACTTGCGGCTCTATATATACGTATTTATATGTTCTGAATAAGGATGACATCAGTAAGTGGGGTCGACAGTGATAGTGACGATGTGTTCGATAATGTGCCACCGGAATAGCTTGAAGCAGCAAAAGAAATAGCTTTGAATACGTTGCTAAATATTTCTAAACAAAAATATACAAAAGTTTACAATGAGTTCAAAAAGTGGCGTAGTACAAGAAATACGAAATCATTTGCAGAGTCCGTTTTATTAGTGTATTTAAACGAAATATCAACAAAATTTAAATTTAAATGTTAAATTAACGGTTTTTCATTTTTTTAAGCGGGGGGGCTCCGCCCCCCCGAACCCCCCCGCCCCCCAACTTTCCCTCCGCCCACGCGGTTCTACTCAAATGTGTCGAACTTTGCGCACTCAGTAGGAAAAATAGTATACGATACTCGTGCGCTCGTAGGTTATCTCGCACTCGCTTCGCTCGTGCGGGAACAACCTACTTTGCGCACTCGTATCGTAATGTACTATTCTTAATCTACAATGGAGGATGTACAAAATTTACTACTGTTTAACAGGGATATTTCGACTGAGATAGACTATATGTATTTCTATTTTAAAATGTTAAATAAGGTCAAGTACCCAATCATAGAGCAAACTCAAAATTGGGAAGTGACGTAGCGACAAACGCGTAATTAGTATATAAATTCCTAAATGTAATAAAAATAACTGTTGATAATAACAATTTACACTTGATAAAGTATAAATAAGTATTCAGACGAGGGCGTAGCTCGATTCTTTATACACAGTTACCGACATTTCTGTTTTGCATTATATTCTGAAAATTTGGATTTTTTTCACTTTGCTTTGCTGAGCACTCTTCTTTAAATCACTGGCTAGGGCGCACAGGTAAGAAAAATTAGGAAAATTCTGTGTTCTCCAAATAAAGTGCAGAACTACAATGTCGGTATCCGTGGGTACCGCTTGTAGTTACAAATATTTAAAAATTATTGTTTAAATTTTAAGAGGTTATATCGAATCAATTTTTGAAAAACTTAAATTGCAGGTGATATTTTTAAGTCAGACCAAGTGTATATATGTATTTATGTAGGATTATAAATAATATACAATACGTCATTCTGTAATTAAAAGCGCATAATTCACAAAGTAAGAGTTGATAAGCTTTTTATTATTCTTTTTATTCAACGCTTTAGCATACTTGAAATTTATAGAAACAATTTAATATAAATTTTACAAAAAAATACAATAAAAACAAATTAACATAATAACAAAATTTTTAAAAAAAATACGAAAAGTTTTCTGGTTTATTACTTTTTTATTAACCAAAAACTAACAATAAATTTAACAAAATAAACGAACAATTATTTTTCACTTGAATTATTTTCTTTCTGTTCTCCTTTACTGTACGTACGGAATAACTTGTATCGTTCTCGTTGCAGCTTCACTTTCGCTTTCTGCTTTTTCAGACTTATAATGCCCAATTTTAACTGCCTTTTCTGATTAATATAAATCTGAAGTAACTTTCTTCTTTTAAAAATGTATTGAATTTATAAAAAAGAAATACTTTAGTTTTTCAATCGAATAATATCAATACATTCTGTTCCCTAATATAGCGAAAGATGGTGATGTGGACTCATCAGAATCTGTTTTTATTATTGTATTCGAAGTTTCTGTAAATAGAATAAGTATAGCGGTGTATAAAATTTGATTGCCGCGAAATAGTGAATTTCTCAATCGGTACAAAAAGGCTTTATTTAGGAAACATGTTTGATAAAGAAGCTTTTATATACCCATTACAAAACATCTTTGCAGCGTGAGATACCGAAAAGAAGCAACTAAACTGTGATTTTTAGGTTATAGCGCTGTAAAATATTATTAATTGTGACATGCGATATGACCAATGTCAAACATGTGCGCACTTACTTTTAAATTATATTAAAAATTAAAATTGATTTTATCTTTTTCTAAAGTTAGTGATTCTTGTGGCTTAATCACGCTCTCGCTTTTTTCCTCCAATAAAGTGTCTGTAAAAGAAATTTACAAAATAAACAAAATAAATCAAATTATATAATTAAGATCGTATATTTCAAAGCAAGTGCATGAAAAGATACAACCGTGACTGATTCAATTAAAGCACGTGGTTCGACATAATGAGTTTCAAATGTTTCTCGATCACGTAAGGTTGTAATTTTGAACATTAGAATCGCATACTTTACGATACAAGTGGCAGAAGAAGCCACGATTTGACGGTGTGTATTTAATACCCAGGCATAGCGAGTATGCTCCTTGATACACTCACTTATATCGAAAAGTACTATTAATTTTAAGTTATGACATATTATTTTTAGATTACATTAAATATCTGATCAATTTATTACCTGTATCAGCTACTTTTTCATTGAACATCTGACTTGAATTATTTTCTTTTAAAATTTTATAATAGAATTAATGTATTGCAATTGTAATAATTTGGTAGTTCTTATGTATGTATAACCGTATGTATATGTATTACGTAATATGTAATTATGTATGTAAACGATTAAAGATAAGCATAAAGGAATTAAATAAAATTCCCATATTTAATTACATTCCCCAGTGAAAATTTTAAATATATTAAAACGTATCAATTTGTGCCGAAATGTATCAAAGTGTACCCAAGATGAATTAAAATATACTAAAATGTATCAAAATCTGTAAAAGAGTATAACAAAATATGTAGAAAAATCTTACCTAAAGCCTTTTCACTTATTAATTTTGCCGCCAGGTAAGGTCTATCATGATTACTATCTGCATAATTTGTTGAAGTCATATTTATAATATTTGATAATGTGCTACACATCGTCATTTTATGGTTAGCGTACATTTTTTTAAGTTGACTAATAGATCGCTAAAATGATCAATTAATAATAGGACTACTGTATTGTTTAATTATATATCCAAATTTTTTATTGTAATTCATAAATTATAATTATAAATATGTGTATATATATATATATATATATATATATATATATATCTGATGTGACATCAGATAAAGTAATATAGAAATTTTGTCGGTCTTGCTGAGCTAGCGTCTAACAACTCTAAAATTTCTATATTAATGTAAAAATTTTTGCCTAGGCGAGAAAAATTATATTTTTAATAGTAACAGGACTTTGGTTTAAAATTGTGTCCATAGTACACACTCTGACATTAGGAGGCGCTATTCCATCCACAATCAGATTTTCCACCTTATGTGTACTTATATAGGCTCCGTTCATTCATTCTTACGATACCGAAATTTAAGTTTATCATTATTTCGATTCCATAATATTGTCTTGTGTGACTTAAAATTTCTTTTTTTCTTATTTAAAATATTTTCAAATTTATAACTGTATTTTATTTGCTTCTTCTTTCTCCTTTTGGTTTATGTCTGACGGCTTGTGGCCTTCATAATGTTGTCCTCGAGATTGATACGCGGCGAATTGTCGTGCCTTTTCGAGCGAGCAATTTGGAGTTCTTAGAGTCGTTAGACGTTAGCTCAGCTAGACCGACAAAATTTTTATATTAATTTAAAAACTTTTATCTCGGCGAGAAAAATTATATTTTTAATCAGATAAAAGTAATTGAAATTGCACATATTTGGATATATAATTAAACAATATATATATATATATATATATATATATATATATATATATATGTGCAATTTCAATTACTTTATCTGATGTCACATCAACCCTTTCATTAAATTCATTAGCAAATAGTTGCCCAATTTCTTCTTTTTCTTTCTTTTCAATCGCTGATCGACCATTGTTCTCTATTTTTCCCTTGTATTTTGGAAGTATCGAATTAAAAAAAATTATTTTATTATCATTAGTAAAATTACTTTTTCTCTTACTGTTAAAACTATTTGCGTCCATTATTGAAAGTCTAAGTACATACAATAAATCTTGACAGCTTGTTACCTTGTTGTTTAAAATTATGATGTATGGTTACAATGACTATTCTTGATACAATCAATTTTAAGCAGGGTGGGACTAGGTCAAGGGTTATTTTACTTAAAAACAATAAAAAAGAGAAATTTCTGTTTTATTTTTAAGGAGAAATTAATTTTGCGCAATTGAACATTATTATAAATATTATTGTTTATTTATTACTGTATGACATAACAGGGTATAAAATAAATTTTAATGTAGTATACCTTTTTGAAAAAATGCTTTAATTTTCAACTGAAATACTTGCTGATTCGATTTTGATTTCAGTACTTTCTAGTGCAATATTTTCTTGTAAAATAAAATAACAATTGCAAAGTGTGTTTGGAATTACACCATACTTGCAAAAGTTTACATCTTCGTAGAAGGTGTTTTTTAATGTTTAGTTATTGGATTATGTATGACATAAGATTGCAGGTTACAATAAAATAAAAAATAGCAAGCCAAATAAGGTAATATACTTTTCTGAAAAATGGTCTATACATTATATTGGAAATTTTTTTTTTTTTCATCCAAAATAATCAAATTTTACCCTTATGACTGCAAATTGCAATTAATAAAACGATATTTTACTGTTGAAAAAGGTGTTTTTTTATGAATTTCACCAAACTTGAAGTAATTTTATACACTTTAAGGATTTTCGAGTCCTTTTATTTGTATTTAAGAAAACAAAATATATATTTAATAATTTTATTTATATATTTCCTATCGGTTGCTCAATGTGTCGAACTTATTGATGCACATCAGTAGAAATTATACGATAATCGTGCCCCTCTAGTTTTCTCCAATCGCTTCGCTGGTGCGGGAACCCTATTTGCGCACTCGAATTCGTAATTTACTATTTCTCTTACTGTTAAAACTATTTGCGTCCATTATTGAAAGTCTAAGTACATACAATAAATCTTGACAGCTTGTTACCTTGTTGTTTAAAATTATGATGTATGGTTACAATGACTATTCTTGATACAATCAATTTTAAGCAGGGTGGGACTAGGTCAAGGGTTATTTTACTTAAAAACAATAAAAAAGAGAAATTTCTGTTTTATTTTTAAGGAGAAATTAATTTTGCGCAATTGAACATTATTATAAATATTATTGTTTATTTATTACTGTATGACATAACAGGGTATAAAATAAATTTTAATGTAGTATACCTTTTTGAAAAAATGCTTTAATTTTCAACTGAAATACTTGCTGATTCGATTTTGATTTCAGTACTTTCTAGTGCAATATTTTCTTGTAAAATAAAATAACAATTGCAAAGTGTGTTTGGAATTACACCATACTTGCAAAAGTTTACATCTTCGTAGAAGGTGTTTTTTAATGTTTAGTTATTGGATTATGTATGACATAAGATTGCAGGTTACAATAAAATAAAAAATAGCAAGCCAAATAAGGTAATATACTTTTCTGAAAAATGGTCTATACATTATATTGGAAATTTTTTTTTTTTCATCCAAAATAATCAAATTTTACCCTTATGACTGCAAATTGCAATTAATAAAACGATATTTTACTGTTGAAAAAGGTGTTTTTTTTATGAATTTCACCAAACTTGAAGTAATTTTATACACTTTAAGGATTTTTTTTCAGCTTAAACAATAAAATTTATAACCATAAACATTGGAACGTCAAATACTAACTTTTTTGTTAACTCTTACAATTTGTTTTTAGTCACGAAGTTTATTAATTTTATTTGAACCGTAATATCAAATGTTATTTGACCTCATCCATGGAGTAAATTTGTACACGTATTTAGATATAGACAAAAACTAAATACAATTTTTTAAACATCATATATTTCGCTATTTATAAAAATTAGGCAAGTTTTAAATGTCAATATCTCTGGTTCAAATGAGTCGGTTTAAGCGTACTAAAAAATGATTTAAAACTTTCGGAAAAACGAAAAAAATGTATCTTAAGTTATGACCAATTGAATATGACACTAAAATTTAGCAAACACCGATGCATCAAAATGGAAATTGCACCCGAAAAACGATTGAAATCAGGATTTTTATTTTTAATGTTCTCCACGTCATTTTCTTTGCTTTTTACTCTACTATCAGAAAAGTCCGGTAATAATCTCAATCGCTTTTCGGGTCTTTTGTTCATGCAAGTGTAATGTACTTGGTTAAATTTTAATATCATATTCAATTGGTCATAACTTCTCAAATTTCAGGACTATTCAAGCAAACCAAACGACATTATTTTCGTCTTTCCGAGAATTTTCAATCGCTTTCAAGTACACTCAAAGCAATTTGTTCGAACTAGAGATATTGGCATTTAAAACTTGCTTAATTTTGATAAATAGCGAAATATACGATGTTTTAATAGTCTCTTTTAAAAATAAAAATATACCACCGCGAAATTTTGAGAGATGTTTTAACTACTCGATAGGACACTCTCTAAATTTTGGTGTAAAAATAGGCTAATGGATTTTTTTCTAATTACGTTCGAATATTTAAATTTATCAAAAATGAGCAAGTTTTACGTGCTAATATCTTTGGTTCCAGTGAAAGAATTTGAGCGTAAATTTTAAAACAATTAAAAGCTTTCGGCGATCAAGACGAAAAAAATGCCACCTGGTTTGCTCGAAAAGACCTAAATCTTGCAAAATTATGATCAATTGAAAATTATGCCAAAATTTAGAAAAATAAGTTGCACTAAAATGAAAATTTTCCCTAATCAACAGTCGAAATCATTACCAGATTATTGTATTTCTGTCAGTAGAGTAATAAACCAAGAGAATGCTGACAAGAAGGTCCAAAAGTATGAAAAACTCTCTGAGATACAATGTTTGAAAATAGCCAAAAATAGACCGTTTTTTAAAGTTCAAAAATTCCAGGGGCGCCGTTTTTAATTTTGAGGCCTAAAATTTTGGAAATCCACGTTTTGTGGCAAAATATAACATAAAAAAAATTCAGCGACAAAATTGGAGCTGCCACCCGCGCACCCTTTTCGCCGAATTCGACTGGAATTACGCATATATACATATATTTTTTTAAAGTATTTTTTTGTTTTCAATTACATATGAACATAATTATTTGAATAGTAATAATTAATTTTAGAATATAGACATCAGCTGAGTAATTTTAAGCAAAAATACCAAAATAATGGAGTAGGTATTTGCACCAAATCCATAATTATATGACTCGTTTATATAAATCTCTTAAATATTCATTTCTGTAAAATACGTAAGAAACACAATAACTAAGTGTCGCATGAAAAAATTGTCTACCATGTTAAATGGAAATCAAAAAGTAAAATAAACTTATAAATGTTACAAGTATGAGGCAGCTTTTAAGGCGATTAGCGAGGGAGAATGGATAATATGTATGGCGTATAAGGATGATACGTTTAATTGTTGAAATTCATTTAATTTTTTTATATACACCCGATTGAATTATATGAAAGCATAACGGTGGGAAAAGCTTAAAACGAGATACACAATTACCGACATTTCTGTTATGCTCTTTACTCTGAAAATTTCTGATGTTTTTACATCTACTTAGCAAAGCACCATTCATTACATCACTGACTATGGCGCTTAGATGAGAAAATTTGGAAAAAGTTGGAATGCTCGAAATAAACTGCATAAGTGCAATGTCGGTATCCGACCTCCTCTTAAAGTATATAAATAATTATTTACGAAGCTGGAACTGATAAATCGTACCTGTAAAAGCTATAATTTTTCTACTAATGCAACCAATAGATTGTTTTATCTGATTTATTGATAAAATCGATGACAGAAAATCAGTGCAGCATACTCTATAAAGAATTATTCAAAATTGCACAGTTCTTTTTTCTTTTGTTAAACTTAACCATTATTGATAATATGGTGATTGCGATTTATAAAAAACTGATCATTCTTGCTTTATTCCTTCTTTTACACCCTTCTTTTATTGCTTTCACAGTACAACATCTGCAAAAAAAATTATCACAAAGTATCTTTCCTTTAAATTTAATAAAAATCAGATAGTTAACTTAAACATAAAAATAATGTATACTTGTCTGATCATGAACCTGATGAAATATTTATTGACGCAAATCCACCTCGATATTTTTACATATTTAATTAAACCTTTCAATACTAAAATTTGTCCAACATTCACGTTGTTTTTATAACACTTACTACATAGCATTCGTGTACTAATGGGAGATTATAAATAAGCTAGACGATGCGACGAAAGTATATGAATAAATATTTAATCAGGTTAATAATCAGATGTGTATCCATTATTTTTGTGTTTTACGTTGACTATTTAATTTTCAATGAATTTATAGGGAAGATACTTTGTGAATTTTTTTTTGCAGGTGCTGTAAGATGAAGGTGAAAGCAATGGAAGAACAGTGTAGAAGAAAAAATAAAGCAAGAATTATCAGTTTCTTTTATGAATATGTTGCCGTTACCTTGTCATGAAAGATGGTTGAGTTAAAGAATAATATTATTTTCTTACCTGTGAACCTGTAATGAAGTAAATGGCAACATAGTTTTATAAAGAAAAACTATTCAAGCATTTTAATGATTATTCATGTATGAACATTTGAATAATTATTTATAGTTATGCAGCACTGATTTTGTGTAACGGATCTTATCAATGAAATTTAGCAAGGTAACTAAAATATAATAAATTGAAGGTAAATGAAAATAGTTTTAGCACGGATAATGTAGATAAAACGAATGCAAATGTTATATTGGACGTAGCCAGTAAGAGAGTTGTCGAGGAGCATCTAGGCATGATAGCAGGATCGCTGCTTGAGACATTTTTACAAACTTGTAATCTTGATATTTTTCCTCTTTATATTATTATTATGTACAATTTTTTATAAGATACATATATTAACATTTAATAAATATGCATATACATAAACATTAACATTTATAACAATTAAAATAAACTAAGTAAAACATAAAAACAATATTTAAAACAAGAACTTTGTCTCCGCTATCCGACTGCTTGACTTCTTTTGATTAAAGAACAATTTTACTAGTTTTTATCTAGTTTTAATTTTATTTAGTTTGAGGCCTCGAAGCACTATCCGGCTGAGTAACATTGCACATGGACCAATCGATTTTAAGAATCTCAGCTATCTTCTTGGGTTCGGGATGTTCTGAAAGATTATCATTTTGTATTCTACTAGCTACATAACCTACAAGGAAATTCCATTTATCTCAAAACACGTATATTGTACAGTTATAAAAAAATACCTGTGCTAACTGGATAGCAGAAATCAATGTTCCATCAAATACTGTACTAGTTTTTTCCTCACCTCTTGACCACTCTGTTGTTCACTGGTACAAACAGCATTGTCTTCTCGCTCATCGCCTACATATTCATGATGTAAAGTTTCTGTTACAATCCCATCATTCAATTGTAAGTTCAAAATTATGTTATGCAATACGCAGGTACATTTTATAATTTTTTCTACAATTTCAGGACTGTTATTAATAACAGTGTAAAAAATTCGCCACTTTTGGCATGTTTTTGCAAAAGCATTCTCAGCAACTACACGAACTTTTGAAAGCCGTTTATTAAAATTTTTTTCTTTTTCTGTCAAATTAAGACCTCTAAATGGTTTCATCATTATATTCAGAAGTGGATATGCTCCGTCACCAATAAAATAGTATGGAGCTACTATGTTTGATAACGGTAGTGTTCTTGCTTCTGGTAATTTCAAAAGTTTACAGTCAATGGCTTTCTTTAGCTTCGAATAACTAAAAATACTAGCGTCACTTTGCGATCCATAATGACAAATATCTATCGTGACATATCGGTATTCTGCATCAACATGCGCCTGAAGAACCATTGAAAAATATTTTTTGTAATTATAGTGCGCAGTTCCTGAATGTGGAGGTTTCTTAATACGAACATGACGACCATCTATCGCACCCAAGCAGTTGGGAAATATAAAATTGTTTAGATATTCTACAAAAATCTTTTTCAGTTGGACAAGGCATATGAAGAGGTTGAAGTACATGCCAAATAGCATCCATACACTCTATAACTATTGCCGATACAGTTGACACTCCGATACCGAAAGCAAACGCTAGAGAACTATAACTCTGTCCTGTAGCTAGAAATCTTAGTGTTATAACTAATTTTTCTTCGGGAAAAATTGGATCGACATGTAAATTACACCATTTCTTTTGTAATGATACTTGAACTGCATTCAAAATGTGGTCGAATATTTTCACCGACATCCTGATACTCATTAAATTTCAATTCATGGTTACGTATTTCAGGAAAGAGATGATGATACTGCCCGTAACTTTTCCTGCTGTTATTACGCCACATTATATGCATAAGTCGCGACTACCTTCTGACATACAAATTTTATTAAATATTCAAATGTCAATTCAAAGACTTTTTAGCAGGAGATAACTTTTTATTAACTCGTGTTTATAACCTTCATGATTTCGAATATTTCTTTCGGCAAACTGTTTTCATACGTCAAAATGACATCATACGCGTATAAAAATTAATACGCATATGATACGTAGTAAAAGTCATAAACGTCATGAATCAATTTAAATACTTTTCTAAAAAGATTATTGTAAATAAATAATGATATAAATAATTATTGTAAATAAAAAACATCTGCAAAATAAAATAATTTTGTAATTTTTACAATATACGAATAACGAAGGGTAATTTACGGCAAATAAATATTAAATTATACATATAATTTTTTAAATCATTGAATTTGTTTTACGAAAGGTAGAATGAATTTTTTATTAGCAAATTTTTTTATATAATTTTTGTAACAATTTAGGTGTGAAAAAACTCCAAAAATTTTAAAAACTGATGAGACTAAAAATCTGAAAAAATCCACAGATAATGATAAAAGCAAATAGAAAATCGTTACAGAGCGTTTTTTTCAAAACAATTAATTAATAATTAATAATCACTGTTCGTTGCTAATGTTTAAATATAAAATTGATGTCGACATTTTTCCAAAAATCTCAATTATTTAAGAAATAAAAATTTTACAAAATCGCACATGATATTTAAAGCAATTAGAAAATCGTAACAGAGGGATTTTAAATAAATTCACCTTATTATTAATTAAAAAATAAATAGTGCATCCAATATTTTAGTTTACATCACGTCGCGTATCATAAGTACCCGCCACTGGCTGTGCTGTGCTTTGTCGTGCTTTGCTGACAATCAGTTTTCACATACTTATATGACTAACAAACAAAAACGTAACGGGACAACATCGGTGTGAATATATCGGTCGGTACAAATAAATACTTAAACAAAATCGTAACGATACGACATCGATGCGAATATATCGGTACGAATAAATACTTGAAGAAATGCCCAGACGCAAATCAGTAAAATCGAAGATACTAATTGTTGAAAAAGAGGTACTTTTGATAGACCAAGTCAAGCAGCAACCGGCTTTGTACAACATTAAAGACGAGAACTATTACAATACTAAACACAAATCAGCCTTGTGGGATTCAATTGCCGATCTACTGCAAGAACAAAGTAAGCAATTTTTAATATGTACGTTTAACATTATTAAATTTATAAACAATAATTAGAAATAAAATAAATAAAAGTAATTTACATTTTAAATAATTGAAATTGTTTCACAGAAGAAATTCTTCAAGATTCATGGGATTCTCTCAAGGCAAAGTACAAAAGAGAGTTGAAGAAAGTTGAGAGTGCTGCTGCAAGAAAAGAGATTTATAATCCCAATTGGATTCATTACAACAACTTAGTGTTTATAAAAGAGGCAAACGTACCTAAATCAACATCTAGTAACTTGGAAATTTTATTTAAATCAATAACACAGGTTACAGATTCCGTAAGTACAAATATGTATAAGGATGTAAATGATGCGCCAACAAATTTGATACCTGCGAAGATACGCAGCTCAGCAGACAATGTGGGAACAGACTATGGATTGTATGATAAAGAAAATGACGAGGACATGACTTTTTTTATATCTTTACTAAAACATGTAAAGAAAGTTCCAGAGGCTGCAAAATTGGGTATGCGAAATGAGCTAAATAAAATTGTTAAAAAATTTGCCTACGAGGACCAGCCAATTCAAAGTCAAAAATCCCTTGGAAATTGCAATAATTGCTGCAGTGCTGCTCATTGCTATATTCAACCGGGAGCTCTAAGAGAGCGCCAAATAGATAATAGGTCGCCGTATGCTACTATTTCTCAGCACAACAGGTATAATGCACCTTATATGATAGATTATAACAACACTTTTATAAAAAAAGAAAAGAAAAGGCAAAAGGCTGAAATAGATTATGAATGCGACACTGATGATTCTGGTAAGTTTATTAAAAAAAATGAAAATAATTCATGAAATACCTAGTAATAATAATTTTTTTTAACTCCATTGCAGACTGTATGTTTGTCGGTGAGGCTAAGGTTGTCAAAAAAATGATTAAACATAAAACTCCTGCTAAAACTCAGAAAAAAGAAAATTTAAACAGTACAGGTAATATTTCTACTATATCATATTATTTCATTCTATTATTTGTAAGTAACGCAATATAAAATTTTCAGCTACTGAAGAATCCTCTGTCAAGACCTTACCAATGCTTGGTATAAATCCTTTCCAGACACAACAATTGTACGAGCATATAATTCTCCAACAGCAGCATTTAAATATACTTAAGCACTTGAACCCTGGATTACATTCAGCTTTACCAACCCATTCAGCAGTATCGCCAAATTTATCATCAACGTACACCTTGGCAAATTCAGCAGCTGTAACATCTGAAACAACAGCAAATTCTAGTACCGTAGATACAACGAAAAATAGCAGTGCAGAAGACAAATAATTTCATTTTGACACTCTCTGCCTTGTTCACTGCTCTATGCAAGTTGTAGATTTTATTATCCTTGTACTTCTCACGTTCATTTTTTATTGTATACATTTATGCTGATAGTAATTTAATACCAAACATTTTCATCATCAAAATATCATTTAAAAAACAGTAGCAGTATGATGTACGTGTTTTAATCAGTGAAAAATTGTTATTTATTATTTATAATACTGTTAAATATTTATGTTTACAATGTGCATCCAACACAAAAGATATTTTGGATTTAGAATTTAAGAGTTCAAGTTAATTAGATTACAAAAAAATATTTCATGTTTGTTTCTCAAAATGTGAGTTGTTTGTTTCTAAAAATAAAATAATTTTTAAGTAACTTTTTTAATTGTGATAGATTAAGTACGTGAAAGTTATTTTTCTCGCTTACAGGTAAGCCCAGAATATTAGAATATTTCTTTTTAAATTAATATTGAATTTTGTCGGTCTTGCTGAGCTAACGTCTAACGACTCGAAGAACTCCAAGTTGCTCGCTCGAAAAGGCACGACAATTCGCCGCGTATCAATCCCGAGGACAACATTATGAAGGCCATAAGCCGCCAGACATAAACCAAAAGAAGAAGCAAATAAAATACTAAGTAATAAAATTGAAAATATTTTAATAAGAAAGAAAGATTTAAGTCTATGTGTTTCGTCTTGGGACCGTCTGCCAGAACTCATCAGTGGGGCGCAGACGGTCCCTGCCCCAGACACACAAGACAATATTATTGAATCAAAATAATGATAAACTTAAAATTTTGGTATCGTAAGAACGATTGAACGGAGCCTGTATAAGTACACACAAGGTGGAAAATCTGATTGTGGATGGAAAAGTGCCCCCTAACATCAGAGTATGTACTATGGACATAATTTTAAACCAAAGTCCTGTTATTATTAAAAATATAATTTTTCTCGCCCAGGCAAAAGTTTTTAAATTAATATTGTGACGTCTCCGTCAAGTTTTATAGAAAATAATAAGAAGAAAACTTAGAATATATGTAGAATATATATATATATATATAGGAAAAATTAAAGAATTTTAAGAGCGGCTTCGATGCGTACCGAGTGAGAGACTTCTCTCGCTTTACAACTCGACCCTAGTCAAGTGAATTGTAACCAGATGTGGCGCTTGACCTGCGTTCGATGCGAATGAACATCGATGCATCTTCTATGCGTTTTTAAGCTATGTTAAGAAGCCTTACCAAAAAAATATTATTTTAAATATTATTTCCATTTCTTTTATATTATAATATTTTGTTATTATAGAAAATAGTGTTAATTATATATTTTTATGTAATTCCCTATATTTTCTTTTATTCTCTTTTATAATAATAATAATTTTAGTATTTTAATTAATAATTAAAATTCTATAAATATAAATTTTTTTTAATACTTTAAAATGATTATTAGATTCAACCATAATTCAACAATAAATAATAGTTAAACGAATATCTGTATATTTTATAATATAACTTTTTATTAAATTAACATACAGCTTTCATTCAAATTTGTAAATGTATAACTTTTTATACAGAATTTAATTATTATATCTAATTTTGAAAATATCTATCATTTATTGTTTAATTAAGAAATATTATAAAATTAAGAAAAAGCGAGCGTGCGAGAGAGAAGGAAATATTGTCCCTCTCTACTTTACTTTAAGGGCTCCGAAAATTTTCTCCTACTCTGTTTTTTATCTTTCTCTTACGTAACGAGCGTATGTGTAGGAAAGCGTGCGTGGGCGTTAACTTGGTCTACAATTGGTGCAGCTTTTCTCCCGTTTGAGAAAATTCGAGCAAGGAAAATTCAAGGATCATCCTCATTCGTCGAAATTGAAGCTCTTTGTCTTACACATTGGTTCAAATGAGCTCGTCACCGTATAAAAAGGCCAGCACCAAGGATCACAGCATCATTCATTGATCATCCCTCGACTGGAGAAATTTATGGTTGATCTAGTCCACAGGCGGACTAGAGGCAACTTGGTGTTTCACACTCAATTTTTCTATTTTCAATTCTTAATTTTTCATTTATATTCAAATTCAATATATATTGTAAAATATTATATTAAAATTAAAATCCAAGTATTAAAGAAGAAAAAAATAAAAAAAAAGTAATTCAAATTTTATTATTTCAACCTATTTAGAATTAAATAATAATCAAAGAGAGTAAGTTGACGAAGAGAACTTTGGGTTCACTTGGAAACAAGGAGAACTTTGTGGTTCATTTGGGCAATTTTTCTCTTAGTAAATAGAGTAAACTGTTAAAGAGAACTTTGGGTTCACTTGGAAAAAGGAGAACTTTGTGGTTCATTTAGCAAGTTTTTCTTGTATCAAACAAAGTAAAATGTCGAAGAGAACTTTGGGTTCACTTGGAAACAAGGAGAACTTTGTGGTTCATTCGACGAATTTTATTATTAGTTTTTTTTGTTTACATATAAGATAGACAGCATTTTAAAATAAGGATAAAATCAATAAAAATCGGATTTAAGAAAGGAATAAAAATCAAATTAATTAATTTTGGTAGATAAATCAATTTTTAAAGTTTAAGCACGGTAGCTCTCTATATTTTCGAGTTGTACGTTTTCTAGATGCTTCAACCCTGCTATTATACGAAAGTATAGGCTAAAACGAAGCGCGCCGCGTTGTATGTAGCGAACCGAAGGAAAAGAGACAATTTTTTTATGACTCTATATAACGGTCAACTCTTTGCCGAATTTTCACTTTCTCGTTCCTTCAGAACGCTCAAATAACAGTCACAATATTGAATTTTGTCGGTCTTGCTGAGCTAACGTCTAACGACTCTAAGAACTCCAAGCAACTTTCGAGCGAGCAACTTGGAGTTCTTAGAGTCGTTAGACGTTAGCTCAGCAAGACCGACAAAATTCAATATTAATTTAAAAACTTTTGCCTGGGCAGAATGCTTTATTAATAATTTGTTTTTATTTTCAGTTAGTGTTTTTAATTTTTATTTTTTATTTTATTATATTTTTTATTATTTTTATAGATTCTTCGGGGGTGATTATAAGTAGGGGCAATCTGACTGCCCATATAATTGACTGTAAGACCGATAAAAATATTAATTAATTTAGTAATACTACAGTCGACATAAGTAATATTTTATTAATACATAAAAGTTTTGTAATATAACAAGGAAGAAACGTCATCTTGTATTAATCATATGTTTAGATTGAAAACTCTTTTACACGAAATATTACACTCGCAAAGAAGTCAGATCGAACACTCTGAAGATTTTCACCATTCGAAATTCTACTGTTATATGCTATATTACGCTCGATCTTATGCATTTTCCAGTCCTAATTAACAAAAAAAGTTACTCATCTCATGCGTACAATTAAAAGAATTGTTATTCCACATTACGCGAGAAACATAAAAACGAGCGTATATTGCGTATAACCAAAAAAATGTATGTCGATGCGAGAGCGAGATAGCTAAGAGTAACGCTAGCGCCGTTTCGCTGCCACTTCTCAAATTAAACGACTTCTGCCTGCTTTTACCCCTGTATGTACTCTCTCACGGGCTAGAAAGCATAGCTTCTCTTTATCTCTTATGTGTTCTTCATATTGCTATGTCTCAAAATTTGCACGACTAGTCATATATATATATATACATACATACATACATACATACATACATACACACATACATACATATATATATATATATAGATATATATGAGAGGGAGACGAAAAAGGGAAAAAGCAAAATCGAGAAAAGGACAAGCAAACAATATCTTTGGCATCGATTTTCTGAATAACGCTTGAATAAGTTCTGACAAAACTTGTTGTTCAGTGAAGATTAATAAATAGGGGACGTGAGGTTCGATTGTTAGATTAATAGGTAATGAAATAATCCAACGTTTACGAAAGTAAAAATCCGAGAGGCTAGTTAGATGTATAAATAGCTTACGCGTTCGCTTATACTTGCGTCAGGCGCTGTTGCGCCTTTTGATTAAAATTGAACCGAGTACGTTGCATGAAAAAAAGACCCAAAAAGCGATTGAGATTATTACCGGACTTTTCTGATAGTAGAGTAAAAAGCGAAGAAAATGACGTGGAGAACATTAAAAATAAAAATCCTGATTTCAATCGTTTTTCGGGTGCATTTTCCATTTTGATGCATCGGTGTTTGCTAAATTTTAGTGTCATATTCAATTGGTCATAACTTCGCAAATTTCAAACAACCTAAGATACATTTTTTTCGTTTTTCCGAAAGTTTTAAATCATTTTTTAGTACGCTTAAACCGACTCATTTGAACCAGAGATATTGACATTTAAAACTTGCCTAATTTTTATAAATAGCGAAATATATGATGTTTAAAAAATTGTATCTTTGAAAAAAAAAATTATCATCGCGAAATTTTGAGAGGTGTGTTTACTGCTCAAAAGGAAACGTTCTCTAAATTTTGCGGTTTAAAAAATAAATGTTTAAAAAATTTTTTTTAATACTTTAAAATGATATTAGATTCAACCATAATTCAACAATAAATAATAGTTAAACGAATATCTGTATTTTATAATATAACTTTTATTAAATTAACATACAGCTTTCATTCAAATTTGTAAATGTATAACTTTTTATACAGAATTTAATTATTATATCTAATTTTGAAAATATCTATCATTTATTGTTTAATTAAGAAATATTATAAAATTAAGAAAAAGCGAGCGTGCGAGAGAGAAGGAAATATTGTCCCTCTCTACTTTACTTTAAGGGCTCCGAAAATTTTCTCCTACTCTGTTTTTTATCTTTCTCTTACGTAACGAGCGTATGTGTAGGAAAGCGTGCGTGGGCGTTAACTTGGTCTACAATTGGTGCAGCTTTTCTCCCGTTTGAGAAAATTCGAGCAAGGAAAATTCAAGGATCATCCTCATTCGTCGAAATTGAAGCTCTTTGTCTTACACATTGGTTCAAATGAGCTCGTCACCGTATAAAAAGGCCAGCACCAAGGATCACAGCATCATTCATTGATCATCCCTCGACTGGAGAAATTTATGGTTGATCTAGTCCACAGGCGGACTAGAGGCAACTTGGTGTTTCACACTCAATTTTTCTATTTTCAATTCTTAATTTTTCATTTATATTCAAATTCAATATATATTGTAAAATATTATATTAAAATTAAAATCCAAGTATTAAAGAAGAAAAAAATAAAAAAAAGTAATTCAAATTTTATTATTTCAACCTATTTAGAATTAAATAATAATCAAAGAGAGTAAGTTGACGAAGAGAACTTTGGGTTCACTTGGAAACAAGGAGAACTTTGTGGTTCATTTGGGCAATTTTTCTCTTAGTAAATAGAGTAAACTGTTAAAGAGAACTTTGGGTTCACTTGGAAAAAGGAGAACTTTGTGGTTCATTTAGCAAGTTTTTCTTGTATCAAACAAAGTAAAATGTCGAAGAGAACTTTGGGTTCACTTGGAAACAAGGAGAACTTTGTGGTTCATTCGACGAATTTTATTATTAGTTTTTTTTGTTTACATATAAGATAGACAGCATTTTAAAATAAGGATAAAATCAATAAAAATCGGATTTAAGAAAGGAATAAAAATCAAATTAATTAATTTTGGTAGATAAATCAATTTTTAAAGTTTAAGCACGGTAGCTCTCTATATTTTCGAGTTGTACGTTTTCTAGATGCTTCAACCCTGCTATTATACGAAAGTATAGGCTAAAACGAAGCGCGCCGCGTTGTATGTAGCGAACCGAAGGAAAAGAGACAATTTTTTTATGACTCTATATAACGGTCAACTCTTTGCCGAATTTTCACTTTCTCGTTCCTTCAGAACGCTCAAATAACAGTCACAATATTGAATTTTGTCGGTCTTGCTGAGCTAACGTCTAACGACTCTAAGAACTCCAAGCAACTTTCGAGCGAGCAACTTGGAGTTCTTAGAGTCGTTAGACGTTAGCTCAGCAAGACCGACAAAATTCAATATTAATTTAAAAACTTTTGCCTGGGCAGAATGCTTTATTAATAATTTGTTTTTATTTTCAGTTAGTGTTTTTAATTTTTATTTTTTATTTTATTATATTTTTTATTATTTTTATAGATTCTTCGGGGGTGATTATAAGTAGGGGCAATCTGACTGCCCATATAATTGACTGTAAGACCGATAAAAATATTAATTAATTTAGTAATACTACAGTCGACATAAGTAATATTTTATTAATACATAAAAGTTTTGTAATATAACAAGGAAGAAACGTCATCTTGTATTAATCATATGTTTAGATTGAAAACTCTTTTACACGAAATATTACACTCGCAAAGAAGTCAGATCGAACACTCTGAAGATTTTCACCATTCGAAATTCTACTGTTATATGCTATATTACGCTCGATCTTATGCATTTTCCAGTCCTAATTAACAAAAAAAGTTACTCATCTCATGCGTACAATTAAAAGAATTGTTATTCCACATTACGCGAGAAACATAAAAACGAGCGTATATTGCGTATAACCAAAAAAATGTATGTCGATGCGAGAGCGAGATAGCTAAGAGTAACGCTAGCGCCGTTTCGCTGCCACTTCTCAAATTAAACGACTTCTGCCTGCTTTTACCCCTGTATGTACTCTCTCACGGGCTAGAAAGCATAGCTTCTCTTTATCTCTTATGTGTTCTTCATATTGCTATGTCTCAAAATTTGCACGACTAGTCATATATATATATATACATACATACATACATACATACATACATACACACATACATACATATATATATATATATAGATATATATGAGAGGGAGACGAAAAAAGGGAAAAAGCAAAATCGAGAAAAGGACAAGCAAACAATATCTTTGGCATCGATTTTCTGAATAACGCTTGAATAAGTTCTGACAAAACTTGTTGTTCAGTGAAGATTAATAAATAGGGGACGTGAGGTTCGATTGTTAGATTAATAGGTAATGAAATAATCCAACGTTTACGAAAGTAAAAATCCGAGAGGCTAGTTAGATGTATAAATAGCTTACGCGTTCGCTTATACTTGCGTCAGGCGCTGTTGCGCCTTTTGATTAAAATTGAACCGAGTACGTTGCATGAAAAAAAGACCCAAAAAGCGATTGAGATTATTACCGGACTTTTCTGATAGTAGAGTAAAAAGCGAAGAAAATGACGTGGAGAACATTAAAAATAAAAATCCTGATTTCAATCGTTTTTCGGGTGCATTTTCCATTTTGATGCATCGGTGTTTGCTAAATTTTAGTGTCATATTCAATTGGTCATAACTTCGCAAATTTCAAACAACCTAAGATACATTTTTTTCGTTTTTCCGAAAGTTTTAAATCATTTTTTAGTACGCTTAAACCGACTCATTTGAACCAGAGATATTGACATTTAAAACTTGCCTAATTTTTATAAATAGCGAAATATATGATGTTTAAAAAATTGTATCTTTGAAAAAAAAAATTATCATCGCGAAATTTTGAGAGGTGTGTTTACTGCTCAAAAGGAAACGTTCTCTAAATTTTGCGGTTTAAAAAAATAAATGTTTAAAAAATTTTTTAAGTTACAACATTTTATTTAAACATTTTTTAACACATATTGAGCGTTTTGTTAAAAATTTATTTTGAAATAATTTACCAACTGAATTGTTTTATTCAAATAAAGGTAACTTACCTAATTTTAAAAATGTCTATATTTTTATATTTAAATATTATGTATAATCATACGTAATTCATATACTTATACCTTTAACAATGTTTTTATTATGTATAATTTATATTTTCAAAAGGTGTGTTATTTTAAACATATATAAGCTTTCAAGTTTCCAATTAATAAAATTTAAGTTGTAAAGTTTATGATGAACATTTACACGCTTTATTAAAGCTAAAACCTATTTTAATTCAATTTTAACAAGACTAGAAAATACAACTTCTATTTTGTTTTGATTATTATAATAAATAAATATAATCATTTAATTTTTATTCCAATTTAAATCAATTAGCTATTTGATGAAATTTAAGAAACAAATGCAGTTATAAAGAAATGGCTTCACGTGTACAATTAAACATTTCGAGATGATTCGTATATTAAATTATTATTACCGTAGTATGAAAAAACAGAGAAAATAAAATATGACCTACCTTCAATATCACAACTCCTGCCAGTACCACATGTATCCAAGCATCGTAATAATTTTATACAATTAATGTTAATGCAATAGTGAAATATATTTCTGTATGTGTGTGTGCGCGTGCGCGCGTGTGTGTGTGTTTGTGTGTGTGTTTATATAATTTAATGGATATAATGTAACAAAGTGTTTTCTTGTAAAAATTTGAGAAAGTTAAATGATTTAGTAACTTGTAACTAAATCTGTATAAACAATATCATTATTTAAAAATTTTTTATTTTATCATTAAATTATGAAATATAATACAATACCTTTAAAACCTTACTCATATTAATAAAGGTCACTTGACGTGTAACGTCAATTTTTTTTGTAAACAGGAATCATTTAGGCATTCATAATTAAGTCTTAATTACCAAATAATTACAAGTTAGAGTATAATGCAATGAATGAATTATCAAACAAATACGTCTAATTAATTACTAAATTGCATCAGATGCGATGCCGTTATTCTACAAAATAACACAACTTCTAATTGCTCGAAACGTGCGCTGCTTAAAGCCTATCTGTCAACTTTTCTTAAATTTACCCCCACTATGAACGTACCTTAATATTTTTTACGGTATATCAATGATTTTAAAGATTTGAGGTTAAGAGTATTTATTTTATAGGTTTTAACCAGTTTTTTATCAATATTTTAAACGTTACAACAAGTATGTTTCTATTAATTTTCAGATGTTGCGGGTATTTTTATCATTTTAATGATTTGGGGTTGGAAGTATATGTGATAAATATTAAAAATAAGGTGTTTTATTAATTTTGAAATGTTGAGATTATCGACGTTATTTTAATAGTATAATGGTTTGAGGTTAAGAACATCTATTTTGTAGGTTATAACTAGGATAGGTGAACTAATTAAAATTAATATAATACAAAAATTGTAGTATTATTTATTTGTCTGCTTCGTCGTTAGAAGCTTGTCATAGGCGAATAAAGAAGTCTGATTATTAAACTTGGACCCGAAATGCGCGCCGCTGTCTATCAAGTAATGGCTACATATAGTCTAAGAGCCACACATTTAAAAAAGGTTGTCATAAGGTACACGGCTGTTCTCCAGCCAAATCAATTCCTTGTATATTAATGTAGTCATAGCCGCGTAGGCAGAAGTCTACCTCGGGGATGTATGCGTGGGTGGATTTTTGAATTCGACAATCCGAATATTCTACTTATGTCATAAGGTACAAGCTTGAAAATTTGCAGCAATGTAGGTAATAAGGTTTTAAACAAATAAAAAAATTGGCAGAAGCGGATGTTGAGGACAATATGGCGTCAGAAGTACCGGAAGTGGTCAAAAATATTTTTCTACTTATGCCATAAGGTAAATTTCTGCCTCTTCGCTTATGGCTTCTTCAAGACGTCAATAAGCTAGAAAAAATTTGGCAGAAGTGTAGGATGGGGATAAGTGCCAAAAAAATTATCAATAAGTGCGCGGATTTGAAATATTCGATTTTTCTCTCGGTATTTGGTATCTAAAATACACGACTTGATACAAGCTTGAAAATTTGCAGGGATGTAGGTAATAAGGTTTTAAACAAATAAAAAAATTGGCAGAAGCGGATGTTGAGGACAATATGGCGGCAGAAGTACCGGAAGTGGTCAAAAATATTTTTCTACTTATGTCATAAGGTAAATTTCTGCCTTTTCGCTTATAGCTTTTTCAAGACGTCAATAAGCTAGAAAAAATTTGGCAGAAGTGTAGGATGGGGATAAGAGCCAAAAAAAATGATCAATAAGTGCGCGGATTTGAAATATTCGATTTTTCTCTCGGTATTTGGTATCTAAAATACGCGACTTGATACAAGCTTGAAAATTTGCAGGAATGTAGGTAATAAGGTTTTAAACAAATCAAAAAATTGGCAGAAGCGGATGTTGAGGACAAGATGGCGGCAGAAGTACCGGAAGTGGTCAAAAATATTTTTCTACTCATGTCATAAGGTATATACTGCCTCTTCGCTTATAGCTAGCTTCTTCAAGACGTCAATAAGCTAGAAAAAATTTGGCAGAAGTGTAGGATGGGGATAAGTGTCAAAAAAAATGATCAATAAATGCTCGGATTTGAAATATTCGATTTTCTCTCGGTATTTGGTATCTAAAATACACGACTTGATACAAGCTTGAAAATTTGCAGGAATGTAGGTAATAAGGTTTTAAACAAATAACAAAAAATTATCAATAAGTGCGCGGATTTGAATATTCGATTTTCTCTCGGTATTTGGTATCTAAATACACGACTTGATACAAGCTTGAAAATTTGCAGGGATGTAGGTAATAAGGTTTTAAACAAATAAAAAATTGGCAGAAGCGGATGTTGAGGACAATATGGCGGCAGAAGTACCGGAAGTGGTCAAAAATATTTTTCTACTTATGTCATAAGGTAAATTTCTGCCCTTTTCGCTTATAGCTTTTTCAAGACGTCAATAAGCTAGAAAAATTTGGCAGAAGTGTAGGATGGGGATAAGAGCCAAAAAAATGATCAATAAGTGCGCGGATTTGAAATATTCGATTTTTCTCTCGGTATTTGGTATCTAAAATACGCGACTTGATACAAGCTTGAAAATTTGCAGGAATGTAGGTAATAAGGTTTTAAACAAATCAAAAAATTGGCAGAAGCGGATGTTGAGGACAAGATGGCGGCAGAAGTACCGGAAGTGGTCAAAAATATTTTTCTACTCATGTCATAAGGTATATACTGCCTCTTCGCTTATAGCTTCTTCAAGACGTCAATAAGCTAGAAAAATTTGGCAGAAGTGTAGGATGGGGATAAGTGTCAAAAAAAATGATCAATAAATGCTCGGATTTGAAATATTCGATTTTTCTCTCGGTATTTGGTATCTAAAATACACGACTTGATACAAGCTTGAAAATTTGCAGGAATGTAGGTAATAAGGTTTTAAACAAATAAAAAAATTGGCAGCAGCGTATATTGAGGACAAGATGGCGGCAGAAGTACCAGAAGTGGTCAAAAATATTTTTCTACTTATGTCATAAAGTAAATTTCTGCCTCTTTGCCTACGGTTTCTTCAAGACGTCAATAAGCTAGAAAAAATTTGGCAGAAGTGTAGGATGGGGATAAGAGCCAAAAAAAATTATCAACAAGTGCTCGGATTTGAAATATTCGATTTTTCTCTCGGTATTTGGTATCTAAAATACACGACTTGATACAAGCTTGAAAATTTGCAGGAATGTAGGTAATAAGGTTTTAAACAAATAAAAAAATTGGCAGCAGCGTATATTGAGGACAAGATGGCGGCAGAAGTACCAGAAGTGGTCAAAAATATTTTTCTACTTATGTCATAAGGTATATTCTGCCTCTTCGCTTATAGCTTCTTCAAGACGTCAATAAGCTAGAAAAAATTTGGCAGAAGTGTAGGATGAGGATAAGTGCCAAAAAAAATGATCAATAAGTGCGCGGATTTGAAATATTCGATTTTTCTCTCGGTATTTGGTATCTAAAATACGCGTTTTGATACAAGCTTGAAAATTTGCAGGAATGTAGGTAATAAGGTTTTAAACAAACAAAAAATTGGCAGAAGCGGATGTTGAGGACAAGATGGCGGCAGAAGTACCGGAAGTGGTCAAAAATATTTTTCTACTCATGTCATAAGGTATATTCTGCCTCTTCGCTTATAGCTTCTTCAAGACGTCAATAAGCTAGAAAAAATTTGGCAGAAGTGTAGGATGAGGATAAGTGCCAAAAAAAATGATCAATAAGTGCGCGGATTTGAAATATTCGATTTTTCTCTCGGTATTTGGTATCTAAAATACGCGACTTGATACAAGCTTGAAAATTTGCAGGAATGTAGGTAATAAGGTTTTAAACAAATAAAAAAATTGGCAGAAGCGGATGTTGAGGACAAGATGGCGGCAGAAGTACCGGAAGTGGTCAAAATATTTTTCTACTCATGTCATAAGGTATATTCTGCCTCTTCGCTTATAGCTTCTTCAAGACGTCAATAAGCTAGAAAAAATTTGGCAGAAGTGTAGGATGAGGATAAGTGCCAAAAAAAATGATCAATAAGTGCGCGGATTTGAAATATTCGATTTTTCTCTCGGTATTTGATATCTAAAATACGCGACTTGATACAAGCTTGAAAATTTGCAGGAATGTAGGTAATAAGGTTTTAAACAAATAAAAAAATTGGCAGAAGCGGATGTTGAGGACAAGATGGCGGCAGAAGTACCGGAAGTGGTCAAAAATATTTTTCTACTCATGTCATAATGTATATTCTGCCTCTTCGCTTATAGCTTCTTCAAGACGTCAATAAGCTAGAAAAAATTTGGCAGAAGTGTGGGATGTGGATAAAAGCCAAACAAAATTGCATGCAATCTCAATCCGGTAAACCATGGTTGTGTCGTTAATGGCAATAAATTTGACTTTGTATGGTTTACGGGAGCACAATGTCCAGAAACAGTTCGAGATGTTATTGTCGAAGATAATGACGCAGAAGCTGATGAAAATATTTCTTGTGAAAGCGATGAATCTGAAAATAATTAATTGAAACCATATATGTATTTAAACATACACACACACGTGTACTCGTTATTTGTATATGTACTACGTACTGTATATAAAATATTAAATACATTGTACAAAATAAATTCTTCCTGTTCTGCGCATTAATTGTTGATTTTTTTAGCACTTATCTCCCACCTACACTTCTGTCAATTGTTTTTAACATACGGGCGTCTTGAAAAAGCCATACGCAAAGAGGCAGAAATTTACCTCATGACATCAGTTGAAATATATTTTTTGCCACTTCCGGTACTTATACCGCCATCTTGTCCTCAACTTCCGCTTCTGACACTTTTTTTCTTTATTAAAAACGTTATTACCTGCATTCCTGCAAATTTTCAAGCTTGTATCAAGTCGCGTATTTTAGATACCAAATATTGAAAGAAAAATCGAATATTTCAAATCCGCGCACTTATTGATCATTTTTTTTTTTTTGGCACTTATTCCCAACCTACACTTCCGCCAAATTTTTTCTAGCTTATTGACGTCTTGAAGAAACCGTAGGCAAAGAGGCAGAAATTTACTTTATGACATAAGTTGAAAAATATTTTTGACCACTTCCGGTACTTCTGCCGCCATATTGTTCTCAACATCCGCTGCTGCCAATTTTTTTATTTATTTAAAACCTTATTACCTACATTCCTGCAAATTTTCAAGCTTGTATCAAGTCGTGTATTTTAGATACCAAATACCGAGAGAAAAATCGAATATTTCAAATCCGCGCACTTATTGATAATTTTTTTGGCACTTATCCCCATCCTACACTTCTGCCAAATTTTTTTGAGCTTATTGACGTCTTGAAGAAGCCATAAGCGAAGAGGCAGAAATTTACCTTATGACATAAGTAGAAAAATATTTTTGACCACTTCCGGTACTTCTGACGCCATATTGTCCTCAACATCCGCTTCTGCCAATTTTTTTATTTGTTTAAAACCTTATTACCTACATTCCTGCAAATTTTCAAGCTTGTACCTTATGACATAAGTAGAATATTCGGATTGTCGAATTCAAAAATCCACCCACGCATACATCCCCGAGGTAGACTTCTGCCTACGCGGCTATGACTACATTAATATACAAGGAATTGATTTGGCTGGAGAACAGCCGTGTACCTCATGACAACCTTTTTTAAATGTGTGGCTCTTAGACTAATAGGGAAGCCTAAACATGCCCTCGCTACTTAGTCATTCCTCATGTGCAACATTTCTAATCAGAATGCTTTCTTTTCCTTGTAGAATTTCAATTATAAGTTTACTTAAGTATTGACTTAAGTATTTACTTCAGTATTTACTTAAGCATTTACTTAAGCATTTACTTAAGTTCGAGTGGAATGCCTAAAATAAAAACTAAAAAATTTCTAAGTAATTACTTAAGATTCAACTTAAGAAGAACTTGAGCAGCAAGTCCAAATACAAAATATAAAAGATTTGGTTAATTCTTAAGTAACTTCTTAAGTGTTGACTAAAGTAAATGCTTAAGTTATTACTAAAAGCATCAGAAATGTTCAATTGTTTATTTCAAACGCCTTCTGATTGGTGGGAATTTTTTAAAATCCTCGCTTGTGATTGGTGGGAGATTTGTCCTCTGGGAGAAATGTCCATGACCCCATTAAATTATACTCCATTTCGAAGCAAAGGCAGAAAGGCGTGATTTGCGAGAAGAGAGGCTAACGGCTCGTTCTAAAAACGAGAGTTGTACAACTTATTTTGTAAAAATGATTGTTTGAAAGTCCACTTTATTCAACAACAATTTATTTATTAATTTCTAATTTTTTTCAAACTTCTGAATTTTTGTAAAATTTTTTGGTATATTTCATTTAGTATAATAAATTTAATGTTGTAGTTGTAGCAATAGGCTAAAATAAGTATTTAAAGAAAAAAAGTAAGTTTACCGGGAATAAAGTGAGTGTACGGGGAATAAAATAATTAAGGGAATTAATTGCAGTTTTATAGACGAAAAAGACGAAGAACGACTCCGAAGACCGAGTATCGAATACTGTTTTTCAACACGACGTGAAAAAAACTCGATTTAGCATGCACGTTTTTGAATAAGCGTGCGAGAAACCTCGTTTCGCACATAGAGTGTGAAAAATTATATTATTCGACACTCGTGCGAGAAGATGATACCTTTCCGCACTCACTACGCTCGGGCGCAAATTGTCCCGCGAGAAAGAAATTATATTCTCGCACTAGTATCTGAATGTACTATTCTCCATCGTGGGATTATCGCGTTTCGCAAATGAAGAATTTAAAAATTGCATTTAATTCCAATTATACCTTTTGCAAAACATTGTTGGTCAGTGATACCAAAAATCTTAAACGCCTTAACAAAATTTGAGCCATTATCAGTAACTGTTGCTATAGTTAGGCCGAACGTAATGTGGATTTCTTCTAGTAAAACAGCAATGTTATCGAAAGTGTGGCTGCCAGGAAAGCGTCTGCATGCCAATGCAGCTGATCGCCTTTCAAGCGTTTCTTCATCTATCTTCATAAGTTCATCATAATTTGTAAAACCATTGTATTAAAAATATTTTATTTAGCGATTAGTTAATAGTTTACTAACCCAGTGGGCTGTAACACCTAAAAATCTGCGCTTGTTACCACTCCATATATCCGCATTCGTGCATATGTTATATATGTATTTAGTTTTAGACATAATACTTTTTATTGCTCGTACTTGATTATGAAATATGTCATTAATTTTTTGTCCTATTCTATAGCGATTTACATGAGTAAGAGTTTTTACTTTGAAGTCTAAAAAAATTATATTATTTACACATGTTTATATAAAATAATTGTTTTTACTGTACTGATTTTTATTACACTACCCGCGTAAAAATAAAAGTCTGGCTAACATCTGGGCAAAATCTGGTTTATAAAAGTCTGACAAAAGTCTGGCTAGTAAGACGATCCCAGACTTTACAAATAATATTTTTAAAAGTCTGGGAAATAGTCACCAGACTTTTTCCAATACTTTTTCCCAGATGTTCTATAACTACTGCAAAAAGTCTGGGAAAAATTACCAGATATTTGTACAGACTTTATACAAGACATTTCCCAAGATTACACCTAAGATTTTTTTATTTTACTTTTAATGTCCGGGAAAAAAAATCTAAATATTTTTTAATGCTAAGACTAAGATTTTTTTAATTATATATGTATGATTTAGTACCAAGACATTTACAAAAATTTTTTTGATAAGAATTTTACAGAGAAAATAGGTGCATACTTTAACATACGTTTTCTAATATTTTTTTGAAATGTAATAATTACTCCAAGATTAACTATAAGTATTGCAACTTTATTTAAATGAATGGACCTTTAATAAATTTAACTAAACAATAAAATTATAATTGAACTATAAAAAAGCATTTCAATAATTTTTCATATTTTTTTCTTTTGGCTTGCGCGGATTTCGCAGTGTGTTGCACATATTTGTTAGAACTCGCCGATATTCAGCTTCTGTCAGTTTGGTCACGCCCTCAGGTGTTTTCTTAGATACATACACTGGACAAAAATGATATTTACTATATATGTAATAACATAGGATACTTGTACTTACAGTGAGAACTATTTAAGTAATGACTTATACATAACTGATTTTACTAACAAATAATTTAAGACACGTTTTAAGTCAACTCGATTAATTACAAATACAAAATTAATAAATTAATTAAAAAAAAAAGAAATATAAATACAAAATAAGTAAATTAATTAATTATAATGTATTATTACCAAAAACTGCCTTGTAGATTGACGGAGGGATACTTGTCGTTTCAGCCTTTCCATTTGGCGTCATTCTTTTTAATTTTTCCTCACCTACAATTAGTTTCATCAACCTCCTTGTAAATTCGTTCGGTTTTCTGCGCCACCTTGTTTTTAAATATTGTAATTCAGCAGTATCAATGTAAATTTCAAATCCTTTTAGAAGTTTCGTCTGAAACAGATTACAATGCAATGTTAACCTTGCATAAATAAATTTAAAAAATAAGAATGCAGTAAAGTTGATGTAGTAAAACAATAAATAATACAAAATATTTAATTATGTAAATGAATTATACAAATTATTAAAATATTTAATGCAATATATGAATTTGAAAAACTAACTAGCTAATGAAACATTAAAATTATCCTCACACGGAATTACCAACAAAAAAATACTATTCTTTAAAAAAAAATTTATATTTAAATTTAGTTACTACACGGAGAGAAAATTATTCCAATGATCGCATCAAACAATGTGATATATTACTACAGTTTGTAGTGTGCGACTATCGTATCATTTGCAAACAATTATTACATTTTGATTGAGTATTTACAGTATAGAAGCATCACATGGGAAGAAAGCATAACCTTCTTACTCTTGATGCTCGAAAATGTTGACTTACGATTATGCGCATTATGACACAAACGCGTAGTTGCGCTGCTGTGCCAATCTCATAGATTTGTTACCATTTAGATATCAGCTCCGATGAGAAACCGCGTTTGTATAATGCTCAACTTCTTTTATTGAACATTATTAAATATGATTTATTACAGTAATTTTTTTTTTTTTTTTTTTTTATTTAAGCCTACCCAAACCTTTTCGGTTTATACAGCTATCCCCCCTAATCCTTGTTGTTATAAAATCATGTTTTTCTTTCTAACCTATATTCACGTTTGTACCTATTGTCAACATTAATTCTTAATTCTATGATAATTTTAATAGCTATGAATAATACTGTAACACTAATATACGCATATTACTAATTTAATTCTTTAAACGTGAACCAATAAATTAATTAAAAAAAAAAGAAATATAAATACAAAATAAGTAAATTAATTAATTATAATGTATTATTACCAAAAACTGCCTTGTAGATTGACGGAGGGATACTTGTCGTTTCAGCCTTTCCATTTGGCGTCATTCTTTTTAATTTTTCCTCACCTACAATTAGTTTCATCAACCTCCTTGTAAATTCGTTCGGTTTTCTGCGCCACCTTGTTTTTAAATATTGTAATTCAGCAGTATCAATGTAAATTTCAAATCCTTTTAGAAGTTTCGTCTGAAACAGATTACAATGCAATGTTAACCTTGCATAAATAAATTTAAAAAATAAGAATGCAGTAAAGTTGATGTAGTAAAACAATAAATAATACAAAATATTTAATTATGTAAATGAATTATACAAATTATTAAAATATTTAATGCAATATATGAATTTGAAAAACTAACTAGCTAATGAAACATTAAAATTATCCTCACACGGAATTACCAACAAAAAAATACTATTCTTTAAAAAAAAATTTATATTTAAATTTAGTTACTACACGGAGAGAAAATTATTCCAATGATCGCATCAAACAATGTGATATATTACTACAGTTTGTAGTGTGCGACTATCGTATCATTTGCAAACAATTATTACATTTTGATTGAGTATTTACAGTATAGAAGCATCACATGGGAAGAAAGCATAACCTTCTTACTCTTGATGCTCGAAAATGTTGACTTACGATTATGCGCATTATGACACAAACGCGTAGTTGCGCTGCTGTGCCAATCTCATAGATTTGTTACCATTTAGATATCAGCTCCGATGAGAAACCGCGTTTGTATAATGCTCAACTTCTTTTATTGAACATTATTAAATATGATTTATTACAGTAATTTTTTTTTTTTTTTTATTTAAGCCTACCCAAACCTTTTCGGTTTATACAGCTATCCCCCCTAATCCTTGTTGTTATAAAATCATGTTTTTCTTTCTAACCTATATTCACGTTTGTACCTATTGTCAACATTAATTCTTAATTCTATGATAATTTTAATAGCTATGAATAATACTGTAACACTAATATACGCATATTACTAATTTAATTCTTTAAACGTGAACCAATAAATTAATTAAAAAAAAAAGAAATATAAATACAAAATAAGTAAATTAATTAATTATAATGTATTATTACCAAAAACTGCCTTGTAGATTGACGGAGGGATACTTGTCGTTTCAGCCTTTCCATTTGGCGTCATTCTTTTTAATTTTTCCTCACCTACAATTAGTTTCATCAACCTCCTTGTAAATTCGTTCGGTTTTCTGCGCCACCTTGTTTTTAAATATTGTAATTCAGCAGTATCAATGTAAATTTCAAATCCTTTTAGAAGTTTCGTCTGAAACAGATTACAATGCAATGTTAACCTTGCATAAATAAATTTAAAAAATAAGAATGCAGTAAAGTTGATGTAGTAAAACAATAAATAATACAAAATATTTAATTATGTAAATGAATTATACAAATTATTAAAATATTTAATGCAATATATGAATTTGAAAAACTAACTAGCTAATGAAACATTAAATTATCCTCACACGGAATTACCAACAAAAAAATACTATTCTTTAAAAAAAAATTTATATTTAAATTTAGTTACTACACGGAGAGAAAATTATTCCAATGATCGCATCAAACAATGTGATATATTACTACAGTTTGTAGTGTGCGACTATCGTATCATTTGCAAACAATTATTACATTTTGATTGAGTATTTACAGTATAGAAGCATCACATGGGAAGAAAGCATAACCTTCTTACTCTTGATGCTCGAAAATGTTGACTTACGATTATGCGCATTATGACACAAACGCGTAGTTGCGCTGCTGTGCCAATCTCATAGATTTGTTACCATTTAGATATCAGCTCCGATGAGAAACCGCGTTTGTATAATGCTCAACTTCTTTTATTGAACATTATTAAATATGATTTATTACAGTAATTTTTTTTTTTTTTTTTTTTTTTATTTAAGCCTACCCAAACCTTTTCGGTTTATACAGCTATCCCCCCTAATCCTTGTTGTTATAAAATCATGTTTTTCTTTCTAACCTATATTCACGTTTGTACCTATTGTCAACATTAATTCTTAATTCTATGATAATTTTAATAGCTATGAATAATACTGTAACACTAATATACGCATATTACTAATTTAATTCTTTAAACGTGAACCAATAAATTAATTAAACTTACTTTTATGTCGTATTTGATCGCCCACAAGATCTCATGAAAAACGTTACCATATCCGCAACAGATTCTTTGAGAATATCGGATTGAATCGGCATTGACTATATTTCATAGTTTCCATGGCGCAACGTCGTCGAATTCGCACATAGATGTCAACATTCACATTCTTTTTTTTCATAGGAGCATATTTTACTAAATTGTTAACGTTTATTACGTTCATGACATCATGAGCATAATACCACAATTCCATAGCTGATGTCTATACGAAATACGCGACGTTTTTCTCTCGGTGTACCCTCAATATTGCGATATCTACAAGCATATAATATATAATATAACTATAAAATTATTTACGAGATTCAAGGTTTTAAAAACCCATGCCACCCTATATTAAGTTCTTAAGATTTTCAAAACAATTAAACTGATTAATAATGCATCAATCTTAAAATTTTGCATAATTAAAAAATTATTTTTTTTGTAAAACAGGTACTTCTTAGTCGGTAATTGACTCCTACGGTAAAATACAAATTAGATAAACATTATTACAGATATTGTACTTACTTTTCCTTTATCAGGGCGATCGCTGACTAAATATACTGCTGCTGATCTTTGTTTTCGACCCGTAGAAGTACTTGCATCACAGGTACTATCGATTTCTTTATTCTCAGTTTTCTCAGTCAGATTTTCTTCCTCGTCATTGATTGTTGCTTTTTCTTCACTTTTGCCATCTCTTTTCTTTTCTTCAAATTCAATCATGCTACCATCGTTTTCTTTTTCCTTAATGACATTATTTTCGACATTCTGAGAATTCTCATCACTTTTCAAAACATAAATTTAATTTAGTGATTTACTTTAAATAACCTTTTTTTATATACAACCTAATAAATCTTTTTAAAGTTATATCTATCGAGACTTAATTATAAATATTTGATTGTAAATATACATACGCAGTACATTTTCTATTCGATTTTGCAATAAATATAGAATTTGAGAAGAGAAGTTCTTCGTTTAATTCCAAATTTGTGCTTGATTTGGCTGACACTAATTTGCGTTTATCACTTGAAATTTTTCTTTTTTCTACCATCACTGCGTTTGGAAATGATTTTCTCCTTTCAGACGTCATTATATTTCCATCAACATCTACACGTAAACTATTTAGATACTCCTTATCATCTGTAGAATGACAAAAATTATTATTAATTACTAAATTAAGCGTGCAAAGATGCAAAAGCATATTATGCTCAAGAATAACAATTCATTTGTAAATTGGGTAAAATACTTTTTCTATATACCGGGTCTTTCAGAGCTCTCTTCGCAGTGAGGACGGTGCGCACTTTAAAAATACTTGTGCTATAGTTTTATGAATAACTAAAGTAGTAGTTTTAGCAGTAACAAAACTTTTTATGAAAAATGTTACTGCTATAGTAATTGCTATAGTTGTAACTATTACTTTTTCAATAAATATTTTAGTAACAACTATAGTAATTACTATTACTTTTTTGATAAATATTTTAGTAACAACTATAGTAATTACTGCAGTTTTTACTATTACTTTTCAATTTAATAATTTACTTATAGCTATAGAAAATACTGTATTTTTATAATTTTAATGAGTAACAATAATATCAACTTTAGACGTTCATTCTTTGGGTATTTATTCATAGCACTCGATCTAACGTAAAAATCGCTACTTTGTTGATTCTTTTCAGTAGACTCAATATACTCGCGATTACTGTTGCTTACAATATTGTTAGAACTCATTGTTTTACAATCTTAAGATGGCAGCATAAAAAAATGTGAAGCGTCGTAGTAGATAATGAAAAAAAGGTAATTTGTTTACTTTTATTAACGCATTCATCCTTAAAGTTAAATAATAAAATAATAAAATATGAAGTGGTCTAATGTGGAAATGCTTAATATGATACATATTTACGCAGAATGTAGATGTAATAGCCGTGCTGCAGAGAGGTTGTTCCGCGAACGATATCCCGAAACCGAAATTTTTCCTCGCGAAGATGAGTTTAGAAGTTTGAATAGACGATTACAAACCACTGGTTCTTTTTACCCTGCTAAGCGTCAAGGTATATTAAATATTAATATACCTAATCTAATAATTATTAGATAAAAATCTTTAAATTATGGTGGTTTTATTAATAAGTTATATTATAGTAATCATACTACGGGCAAGGTTACACACCCAGAGATCGATTTTACTTTAAGATGCTTTTTTCCTTATTTTAGGACCATTGCCAACTGTTTGCACGGAGGAGATGCAAACGGCAGTACTGAATAGTGTCAGGGAAGATCCAAATACCAGTATTAGCAAATTAGCGACACACCACAACATTAGCCACTCATCTGTACATAGAATATTGAAATTGCATAAATTCTACCCTTACAAGATGATATTAGTACAAAAATTAGGAGAAAATGATTTTGAGCGTCGTTCGAATTATTGTGAATGGATTATTGGAATAGTCCGAGATGATCCACAATTCGTGGAAAAAATTCTTTTTACTGACGAATGTACGTTTCACAGTAATGGAATAACTTGTACTCAAAATATGCGCTATTGGGCGCAGGTAAGGCTTTTAATTTTACATGACATAATTATCTTTACAACAATTTCGAAGTACTGCATTACCTGCACGCCTCAGAAAAAATATTCATCAACATTCTGACATTTACTGATGAATTTTTAATTTAAAAATTACATTAACAAGGAGAAAGTTGTGTAATATAAAAATATGAAGAAAATATAAATTAATTTATTTTCAGATCAAAATTTCATCAAAATTTAAAGAAAATAATATGATTTTTTTAAATATTTAAGAAAGATCGATGAAAATTCAATTTTTTCCCAATTTTTGGACTTCTACCTTTGATAGCCACACTCCTAATTTTTTCCGTATAAGAATATTAAACAGGCATTCCACTTACACATATAGAAGTTTTTTTTGATAATTTAAAGAAAATAACAGTATGATTTTTCGAAATATTTAAGAAAGATCGATGAAAATTCAATTTTTTCCCAATTTTTGGACTTCTACCTTTGATAGCCACACTCCTAATTTTTTCCGTATAAGAATATTAAACAGGCATCCTTCTTACATATATATAAGTTTAATTTTACATTTTAAAGAAAATAAAAATATTATTTTTTGAGGTATTTGTAAAAGATCAATGAAAATTCGTTTTTTCCTGTTTTTGAACGACTTCTACCCTTAATAGCCACCCACCTAATGTTTTTCGCATAAAAATGTTATACAAACACCATTATTACATATAGGAACTTAACTTTACAGTTTAAGAAGTATCGAAATATCGACTTTTCAAGATATTTAAGAAAGATTAATGAAAATTTATTTTTTTCCAATTTTTGGTCTACTTTTACCGTTAATAGGTACACTATTTTTCTTACACTAATTTTTATTTTCAGAAAATTTTTAATTGATTATCATTGACAATCATTTACTGGCATATTCTATCATTTTTTAGTGTAAAAGACTGATTTCTAGAAAATTTGATTTTTCATTGAAGTCCAGCGGTGGAAACTTCAGACCCATAAAAAGTTTACTAAAGATAAAAAGTATTAGTAGAATATTTTGTTTTGCTTATAATTAATAATATGTTTAGTAAAGTTACCTTACTGACGGACGGCTCTTGTTCTTTTAACCCTTTCGCTGTTTACTAAAATATTTGGTCTTTAACATCATGCATATAAAAGTTATATCATTTATTTTCTGAAAAATGATGATTTTCGATCTCAAGTCATTAATTTAATTAACTTATCATTAATTCAATAGACTTAAAATAGTTTATTTTCAGTAGCCCTAGTAGTACTTGGCTATGCTTGATAGTCTAAGAACGATTAAGAAAAAAAAGAATAAAATCACTAAAAGCGCGGAGGACCGGATGAGTGTTTTGTTCCTGGTTACCCGCTAAGACTACTTGCCAATTTCAGGCTCACAAGATCATTTGATTTTTTAACCTAAAACCGTGGGACTTTGCATGATAAAAGTGAATAGTCAAAATGTCAGAAGGTGGGCAAAAAAACTTATCAAGCGCCGACAAAGATAAATTGGTTGCAATTATATCTAAGTATCCTGCAGTACATTTTAAAAGTAGAACGGCAGAGAATACTTTAAGAAAGAAAAAAGCATGGGAGAAAATCTGTCAAGAATTTAACGATAATGTATTTCCAGAGTACCACGTAAAAATAATTTTAATCCATTTACTTTTATCAATATCTTATTAACTATCGTCAATATATTTAGATTTTACTTTATAACCTATGTTGTTTCAGAGAACTATTGACCAACTTAGTAAATTTTATCGCAACAACAAAAATCTATTTAAATCATGTAATATCCAAGAAACAGGTAAATATTATCTCAGTCGTAACATTATTATTATAATAACAGTTTATATCTATATGTTTTAATTAACAAAGGGTATAAATTTTTTAAGGGAAGGATTTAAGGGCATATATTTGAATCCCTGCAGTAATGGAATTTTTACTTTGCGATGATAATCATGCACTTTTACTTTTTTTAACTTTATAATAATTTCCATTAACATATAAGAATAGTTTTTAACAATCTGTGCGCACAATCTGGTTAATAACCTTAAAACTAATCGTGTTTTGCTTACTATGTCTTCCCCAATAGACAAAGTTGCACAGACAAAACTTCGTTAAAACTTGCTACACAATTTTTGAAAACAACTTGTGTTAAACTTGCTAACAAGACTTTACATAATAGTGACGTGTACCTAAATTTTATGTAAAATTGTTAAAAAAAGTTGCGACAAATAATTGCTATAAATTTGCTAACAAATAAGGACGCAGATTTAGATTAATTTGTTATTTAACTCTGCTACACGAGTTGATATAATTTTGGTATATATTTGCTAAGAAATATATCATAATCTGAGAAATTCTTTTTCAGCAAATTGGTAGCAAAATTCAATCAGTAAATGCTTACATAGTGCAGTATATTGCAACAAGATTTGATGATAATTTGTTGCTATTTTGCAATCATGAAAATAATAATTTCAACGTATTTTTTATTCAAGAAAATCTGTGTTTTTGTGAAGTATTTCAAGTTTTGTTACTTTTTTTGCAATTTTAAGAGTCTAACACATTTACTAGTTGTGGCGATGCGACGTGCGATCTAGTTGCACAAAAATAATATAAGTATTCTGTTATATTTACTTAAAATATTATTTCAACAAAATAAAAGCACATTTATAGCAATACTTGCTATTTAAAAAGTAATAATTTTATGCAACAATTTACTTTAATTTTATATAAATTTGCTGTCACTATTTTCATGTAAATGATTTGAAGCAAATTTATAATAAATAAGGACTTACATTGACGCAAATTTTGGATAAACAGGTACAAATTTTTTTTGCAAAGTTGCTGTCAATTTGCAATCATATGTCTATTGGGGTTAATAATAGTATAAATAAATTTACAATACAATTTACAAGAATTGTATGTATAATAGTTATACTTTATATTTATAATATGCTACGTGCGATTAGTATAATTTTTATTTCTGAATAAAAGACATTTAAAAATTTAGAAGAAAGTTATTTTTAATATTTTCTATAGAAATCGAATTGTCGATATCAATTTAATAATTTTCGATATATTATTTACTTAAAAACAATAATTTTAATTTTGTTATATATTCTATCTTATTTATTAGGAATTCCCAAAATTAGCTCACCTATTTATGTTGAAAAGAAGAAAGATCCACATAAGAATTCAAAATTAAATAGGCCAAATAAATTTGTTATGAAATATCCGAAGCTCCCGCCTCTTGTAGAAAAATACAATTTTGAAAACGTACTGGACGACGCAACTGATTTGAGTGATAAAAGTGATTTTAATCAATGTGATTATATTTTGATATTTATAAAATGATTGTTTTTTCAGTTTATTTCATACTCAAAATAGCATTTGCATTGTAATATGCTATTTGAATAAATGTATAACAATATTTTATATAGCGTTTGCATTCTGCACTTACTCTAAAAGAAATAGTATTTTTTCCTATTGTTTTTTGTAGAAAGCTTTACTTTAATATTTTTTTCAACATGTATAAAATATTATCGAACTGTTCTATATTTTTATACTGTAGGTGAACAAACTATTTCTCAAGACTGTTCTGAAGCGAATTCTGTATCAAAATATATTAAAAGATCAGAAGACTTTTGTCAACAAGGTAACATTATCAAATCAACTTTTAACTATTAGTATCTTATTTATAAACTATTATTATATTTTTAGTGAATATGTCTATCTAATCAAAAAACAAACGTTTCTGTAGAAGAAGACAAAGCGAGCTGTCGGAATTAAAACACAACACTTTAATATTTAAATAAGGAGCCGCAAAAGCAGAAGCTTTATATTGGGAGTTTAAATTAGAAAAATTATATTACGATAAAAATTAATTGTCTGAGAAATAAAAAATATGTTATTTACAAGAGATCATTTACAAATAAATAAATAATTGAAAAGCATCACTGGCATATATATTTTTTCAATTAATCCTTTCTGATTAACAGTGGTATATAAGCATGAAAAGAGCGACGTTAAATAACTATATTTAAAAATAAACCTTGCTGAATTTTTAAAACTAAGTTATGTTAAAAAACCGCTGCCAATTAATTGGCACGTAGCTTCCTCAAATGAACAGATCGATCCTATATGCAATATATTATTCAAATATTGTATTTTTTGTCTTAATTATAACTAAATGTCATAGTATTATTAAAAAATGTTATTCTCTTCCAGCTCGACATTTGTTTTATTATATTAAAAACGGCGTTTGCCCTACGATTGGGTTTTTCACTTTATTATATATGTATATAAATTATGATTTTTTTTTAAATAAACCACTTTAAAATCCCACACTAGTTTTCATCTAAGATTTTTGAAAACTGTAAAACTTCTTTCTTCTTTTTAGTAATACTTACAGCACCCTCAAAAAGTTTAAAAAAGTTTTGAAATTATCATGTAACCCGTATTTTATTTGCTTACAACTTAAAACATATCTTTAGAAAAAATGTAATAAAAAATTTATTAAAATAGAAAAATAAATATAATTTCGTCAATTTTCAATTAATATTACTCACACTTTTCTCTTCCAAATATACAACAAATTTTTCTTCACAATAAGACTATTCTGTTCAATCAGATTCAATTTTTCATCATCTCGTATAGAAAATTTTAGATGGTATCGATTAAAAATATAACAAACGAGCTTTTTCTGCTTTTCTTTCCATTTTCTAAAAACATTTTCTTCCAAAAATATGTTTAGTTCAACATTAGAGTAGTTTCTAAGTAAACAAAATTTTACTAAAATCTATATTTTAGATTATGATCATTTTCTCAAAACTTAGTCCATAAAAAATTTTGAAATTTTTACAGCATAATGCTATCATCATTTTCTCTTACCATGATTTTTTTCAATATATTCGATCGATTATTTTCAGAAATACGAGCAATCAAATATTTTGCACAAAAATATATAATACTTAACAACTTGGGTAATACTAGATATTTTAAGCTGAAAAACAATAGGGATCGTAACTGCCAAAAAGACTATTCTTTTTCAAAATTTATAGTGGATTAAATGCTTTTTATTCCCGAAAATGTTTGTCACAGAAAACGCAATTTTTTTACTTTTTTGTTTTTTTAACGAAAACTAAACGATATAATTATTTGAAATTTTTACAGTGTATGACCGTTAGATTGTTTTTTCATCACGAATTTTTTCAGCATATTCAACCAAATAATTTTTGAAATATAAAAGATTTAAAAAAAATCGTTTTTTTTAAATAACAAAAAAACTAATAGAGATAATTCATCAATCCAAAATCGAGCGGATAGATTTTTTTATTCTCTACAAATTACATTTGGTCTAATTAAAGAAAATCAATAATATCATCAAGTATTTTGAAAAATTAATTTTTGAAAATATCGAATATTGTCATTAGAACAAAAACTATTTGGGGAATAGATAACTACTTTCTTTTCCCGAATTCAGAAATTAAAAAGTAAACTACACGCACAAGCTGAGCGATATCGGTCGAGTAGTTTCGAAAATACGGCGGTATACACACACACACACACATCCATACAGGCATTTTCTAAAAACACGTGTTTTCGACTCCTGATATGTTAAAACATATTTTTAACATGTTTTGAGCGAGTCGAAAATGTTACTATCACAAAGCTTCCTCTATGAGGAAGCAAAATAATAAGAAGGTTCTACTAAAAAAATTATTGTAAATAAATTTAAAGTATGCATTCATAATAACCATTTTACTAGTATATATTCATCGTATGTGAAAAATAGAATGTGAAAAAATAAAAGTGTCGCAGAAAGGCACATTTTTAGAGGATACAAGATGCAGAAGTAAGGTGCGAAACTTGGGAAGATCTTATCTTCCCAATTAATATAATATAGGATGGGATAAGATAGAAAAGATAGGATTTTTGCTTTGTCCGCACTATTTTATTTTGATTATAGGAAACATATTGATGAACATAGGAAACATATGAGTAAATATTCAATTTTTTATCTAGTTGTTTTACGCTTTTCAGCTTCCTTAATAATCTGATAGTACTCTTCTTTGTGTTTGGAAGCGTAATGGCGTTTTAGTGTGTCAATTCTGATAAATGCGCGATTGCAGATTATACATTTAACAGGTTCTTGGTTTTCGTGTGTTAGCAAATGCCGCTTCAAATTATGCTTAATACTCAGACTTTTATCGCAAATATTGCATGTAATTTCTGTAAAATTTAATATATTTTATTTATTACGTTTAAATTGAGTTAAAAGGTTTAATATATTGATTATTCCAGTTGTATCTTAATGTACTATTTACAAGAGTATATACACATATTTTTAATCACTTGCTAATCCTCGTACAAGTGATTGACGCAATCACAAAATAGTGTATTTCACAAAAGTACGGAAAAACTTTATTTACGAAACGAGAGGTTTATAACACCAGCCGAAAGCGAGTGCTATAACGGGTTTTGTAAAAAAGTCTTTTCGAACTAACACGAGATAACGAAAACAAGCAACGAAGTTTTTAGGTTAGAATGCTGTAATACATTTCGATACAAGTACGTGAATCATCTGTTATGTGCAAACAAGTTTATTTTGAAACTTATTATTAAGTATTTCGTGTACGTAATGTTAAACAAGGAATAAATTATTAAGTAAAGTCTTACTTTTATCTTGGTGCGTCTGTTCGTGCCTTTTTAAACTGTCAGCATTAGCTAAAGTTTTATTGCAATGTGATTCACTTGAATATGTATTGCAATTCGACTTTTTCTATTAAATTGCATTTTACAATATTCACAAGTCAAATAATTTTCTGGTCTGTGGTGTGCCAAATGTGCACGTAATTGTACTGTTCTTACAAAACTTTTTTGGTAGTAGATGCATTTAAAAGGTTTAACAGGATTGTGCGACTTTAAATGTTCATTTAGACTTCGTCTTGATCTGAGTTTCTTATCACACTAATTTAATAAATAAATAAATTCAATAAGTAACAGGTTAATAATGATTAATTAGTAGTTTCGATCAAGCAGCTACTTACGTATTTACATATTAAATCGTCTTTCAGAGGTAGAGACATTTTTATCGTTTTTACAGATTGTAAATTATTGAATTATTTTAATATTATGTACTAATTATAATTAGTTTATGGCTTATACAATGTTATAAAGCAAAATAAAGTTATCAATAGATTTAAGCCGAGCGTATTGCAATTATTTTTCGATTATTTAACCTTTTTGGTTAATAACCTCTTGAAAATTTCTAATACAGTTGATGATCAAATTCGAATTTCGAGATTAGAGATTCTCGATTCGGGTGTTTTTTCAATTTTAATTTAAGAATGTATTGTTGGATGGTCAAAGAAATGTTTGCTTTTAATTATAGTGGAATATTTTTACTAATACTAGGAATTATTAAATAATGAGAATTTAAAAACAAAATTTGACGAATATTTTTTCAAATAAAGATTATTATAAAAAAATATTCGATGATTTCTTATTTTTAGTATTATTTAACGTGATTTATTTGTAGATATTTTCGAGAAAAACTCATGCTTTCAAAGAAATTTGTATTTTTTTATTAATAAAATTACCTGAAAAGAAATATTCAAATTTTATACATAATGCAAAAATAATTTCAAAGTGAGGGTTACAAATGGAAATATTTTGATGCAGTATGTGTAAAGTTCACGTACTGTCGAGTTTTTAAAAATCACATTTATACACGATATTTAAAAACTATAATTACAAATTCAAAATACAAAAAAAAGAATATTCAATTTATTTAAATCTTGCGAGGTGTACCCGTTATCCTTTACCGAAACTTAAAACAGATAACTCATATAATGTCGAAAAAGTGATTATTGGTTTTGTAATTGAATCTGCAATAGTCAGTAAGTACTTAATCTTCTAAAATCGTGTTTCGAAAAAGTGTTATAGCAGCTCGACTATGGCGCTTGCACTTTCAAAATACAGTATTTTATTTTAACAAAAACAAATTAGAGCATTCTTTTTATTGTCTAACGATTCTCTTTTTGTGTTCCTATATTTATGATAGCCAGAATCTTACAATGTCTTTCCTAAAGAAACCATTTGTTTAAAATACATTCTGTAGAGGTACTTGTATTAATCGGTGGAGACTAAGAATCGTACCTCGGACCGCCGAGTGTCGAGTTCAACGCTCTACCGATCGAGACACCGTAGGCCTCATATTTTATTTTATAAAATGACTTCATGATTTGCACGTATTTGTACTATAAGTCAAATACATGTAAATAATCACCATCATGCAGTCGTTACCTGTATTCCTTTTAACACTTTAGTACAAAATTATAAGTCTACATCCGTGTCCGAAGTAACAACATCTTTATTAACATTTAATTGTTAATTCTTTAATTTTATTCCTATTAATGTCATAAGTTTCGTAAAAACGCCTTTGCGCATAAGTTACGAACAGTGTTTTATCTACTGAATGTATATTTTTATCTACTGAAAAGAATCAACAAAGTAGCGACTTTTAGGTTAGAATGCTAAAATAAATACTCAAAGAACGAACGCCTAAAGTTAATACTATTGTTACTATATAGTTATTATAATATTTATAAGTAAATTATTTAGTTAAAAAGTAATAGTAACAGCTGCAGTAATTACTATAGTTGTTACTAATATATTTATCAAAAAAGTAATAGTAACAACTATAGTAATTACTATAGTTGTTGCTAAAATATTTATTGAAAAAGTAATAGTTAAAACTATAGCAATTACTATAGCAGTAACATTTTTCATAAAAAGTTTTGTTACTGCTAAAACTACTACTTTAGTTATTCCTAAAACTATAGCACAAGTATTTTTAAGTGCGCACCGTCCTCACTGCGAAGAGAGCTCTGAAAGACCCGGTAATTCCTTTATTACTTTCCATACGGAATTGTACGCACTCACTGTTCTCTTGCTCATTAATATCCAACAAAAGGGTAGAGCCTGATATTAAAATTAATCTCTTTTTAACATATTTTACTTATAATTAGATTCAAACATTCAATACGTGGAGTCACGAAAAAAATTAAACAATTTCTATTTAGTTGAAATTGCAGGAAACTAAATGAATATTTATTAAGTATAACGAACGTATATATGTTTTCTTCAGGGTGAAAAACTTTCGGTTCCCCTTATGAAACAAGCATAAGAAAATTAAATTTTTAGATTTGAACAGTGATTACACCTCGTGTACTTTTGAAGCGCTTTTAAAACTCAACGTCGCTCATAAAGCAAATACTGTTTGTCTCGTGTAACTATAACGTTTACACTCGATCGAAACGAGACAAAATATTTTAATAAATAATCAGATATTATTAATTATAGGAAACAATAATACGCTTTTCAAATTGCATGACGAATGAGTAATATAAAATCTTACTTTGCTATATTTTTTACCCAAAAGTGTCACCAGTTGCATTACACCACGCATAGCAGGTCGAGATTTGTGGATTGCCTCAATAAAATTCTCTTCGGTTGAGAATTCTTTAAGTAAGTCCTCATCATAAAAAATAAGGTGATAATGCTTGCTCAATGAATTTAATAATTTTACTTTTATAGCTACGCTATTGTTACTACTGTAATTTAACAGTTCGGGCTTTTCTTCTAACATGCATCCAAAAGTTCGAAGGTCTTATAAAGATTCCTTTTTAAGTTTTAAATTTGTTACTTTATTTTTTGTTTCTCGGCCGCGCTGTCCAAACCTTGCCATTGCATCATCAAAAGCGACATGAGAAGCAAGATCTTTTCGTCTACATTATTGAAAACTACAACGTACAGTGAGAGTATGTGAGGTTCGGTTACGAATTTAACTACAATTTCGAGAACTACTTTGTAATATATTTCTAACTGAAGAGATCCAAAGTTGTAAACTCTAATGTTCCTTTTTGCGAAAGTTATACGCATAAAATGAAAAATTTTGAAAAAATATTTTTAGCGGGATGTCGGACTCAAATTACAGGAATCTGCACATTTCAAAAATTATTTGTAAAATGTTGCACTAAAAATTTAAAAAAATTCATACGGATAACTTAAAACATAAGGAAGGGCTTGACGGAATGATTGTTTAAGAAAAAATAATACTTTTTGTAATAATTGAGTAAACAATTTTTGGACGATAATAAATGCCCAAGGGCTTGATGTTCGGCGTTATTTAGACTTTATTCATTTGTTTATAAAAAAAAAGTACAAAATGAATATTTTCTGGATCCGACATCCCCTTAGCTTTAAACGCTGATAACTTGGAAATAAATGACATTAAATAGATACGTTTAAAAAAAGCTCAAGTACCTCAATTCGGTCGAAAGTTATAAAACAAATTAGAATTAAACGAAATTTTTTCAAAAATTTTGTGCTATAAATTTATTGACTTTATAGGTAAAATTTCGTCTAATTCTTACTTGTTCTGCAACTTTCAATCGAAATAAAATAGTCTAGCTTCTTTTTAAAAAACGTAATTATTTTTTTCCATCATCTTTTAAGATTTGAGTTTGAGTTAGAGTATATCTCCACTTGTTTCCGAGTTATCAGTGTTTAATGTTAAAGATAATTTTTTCAATATTTTTCATTCTTTCGTAAAAAAAGAGCGTTACAAAGAAATACATTTCTGAATATATTCTGTCACAGACATCGCCGCGCGACTTAAGCATATGAGAAGGAGTCAAGTGACAGATAAGAAGTGTAGGTCGTATTGGGTGGACGGTAGCTCGATGGTCAGAGCGCGCGATTCGCACGCTGAGGTCCCGGGGTCGAATCCCGCAGTCCACCTTTTTATTTCTCGCTTCTCTCCTTTTCATACGTAACAAAGTGGTGGCAGCGGTGGGATAGGTTACCATGTCGTCTCCGAAGATAAAAAGTCTTAAACACAGAAAGTCCCTACCTAATCGTCATAAGTGAATATGAAGTATATAACTCTCCGACCCGTGAAGTCTGAAGCTCCACGAGGATCCGAGCGGTAAAAATAATTAATTAATCGAGAGTCGGTAATGAAGAGTACATAATGCGATAAAAAGGAAACTAATCCGAAGTTTAACGACGAGAACGTCGTTCTCTTGGCCGCCGGAGGTGTCACGGACATCGCCGCGCGACTTAAGCATATGAGAAGGAGTCAAGTGACAGATAAGAAGTGTAGGTCGTATCGTCGTGGGAAAATCTAAATATAAAGATAGAAGTACTAATTATTATTTTAAAATAATTGGAAACGTACTTTAATGATAATTCATTAAATGCAAAATACGGTTTTCCAGGTCCAGATGTTTCTAAACACCTTTTAACGGGGTGCCATAGTCAATATTTATCCTCCCTACCTTACCGGCAATCGTGTTTATTAGTAATAAATTTGTAAATAAAACAGTATGTGAAAAAATAAGAGAAGAGGCGCCTTCGTTTATTGACAATCTAACTGTGTGCTGAATTTTAGATTAAAAGATAATTGCGTTTTTGAGAAAAGTCTTACCAAAAATCTGAACCTAACCTCAACGAGGTGAAAATATTTGATATTTTTGGTAAGACTTTTCTCGAAAACGCAATTATCTTTTAATCTAAAATTCAGCACACAGTTAGATTGTCAATAAACGAAGGCGCCTCTTCTCTTATTTTTTCACATACTGTTCTACTTTTTTATTAATTAATCATCAAAAATTGAGTATGGAACCCCCTTAAACAAGGCTTTAAATTGTCTTTTTTCTATTTTCTGGTGCTCTTCTTTTATGCATATATGGGTTCCCTCCAACTGAATTTGCCCATCTACAATTTTTAATTTTGCTCTACAGCGATCTCGGTATTTAATACAACTGAAGCTGTATCTAAAAAGATTGTTAAATTTAAAGCGATCAGATGTATTTCTGAGTCAGAAGTCTACTTTTTTAATTAATTATTATTAATTAATAGTGCACAGTACGTTTTCAAATGTATATAGAAAAATTTTAAAAAATGATCGAGAATAAATTAAATCGGGTATTAAGGCCTACGATAGCTCGATCGGTTAGGGCGTCGGGCTCGTAATCTGGAGGTCCCAGATTCGATTCCCGGCCCCGGCCGATTAATACAAGCACCACTGGGGAATGTATTTTTAACGCGTGCTTTTTTCACAAAGACCTCCGTCGCTGATTAGCACCAGTTGGGAGCACGAAAAGAGCGACATTAAAATAATATTAAAAAAAAATAATACATCGGATATCTTTAGTAGATTTCATCAAATTAGTATACATATACAATCATTATCAAATATTTAAATCACCTCTTGTTTTCTTTTCTGTACATATGATAATTATATCCTTCATATGATATTCCTCGTAATTGCGGATTCTCATTTTCTAAATTTTAATTATTAATCATTATCATAATAAAAGACAAAATTGCTTTTCGTCACTTGAGCATAAATATTTACCTTGAAAATTTCCAATTTTAGCACATGCCGTAACTTTGCCTGTTACCTATATATAAATAAATACATATATAAAAAGCTACTTATTAGTATAGAACAATATAGAATATTACGCAACTGCAGACGAAATTACTATTTATTAACACTCAAGGGAAATAAATTTTTCCTCGTTTAAACCTTGCTTTCTTTTAACGTTTAAACAAAGACAAATTTCCTTTCCCCTTTGTTCGTAAAAAACAAAAGCATTAAATGACTTGTTTATAGACAAATATTTAGAGATAAAAAAATGCACCCTACTGATGTAAGACAAATTTGCAGTGTGTATACAACTGATATTAGCATTTTCTAGCGTATAAAGATAAAAAAGAAATAGAAATTTAAATGATCTTACGATGAAAATAATATGTACAAATTACAACAATTATTAAAAGAAAATTTGGAAAAATCATTATCTTTTGATCATTGAATATTAAAAATTTAACCTCATCTATTTTCTTATTAATCACTTGGTATAGTCTAGAAAAAAATAGGTAATAATCATAGATACACTTAATCCTGTTGCACAGTGTGTGAAATATCGGAAGGTTTCATTACATTTGATCCCATGCGATTTGTTGTAAATGGTAAAGCCTACAAATTGTAATACTATCATTAAGTGATGTATACAAAATTCTGATTGATATGAAAAAACAAAAATACATTTGAACTGAAAATTTTTTTTTGTTTGAAAAACAAATAAGCGAATAATTAAAAGTATAGTATACTTTAATAATTAAAGTATAGTATATATTAAAATATAGTGGGGGTTAAACAAAAGCGAATTGGGAGAGATATAACGTTAGGTTATTCGCGTTTTATTGCAATATTGACGAAATCTACTTTACCGATCAAGGTAAATAATGTGTATGGACGCGAATCACCTCATCGACTTACTTATCACTAATTTATTTTTTACCTTTTGTTTTAATACTAGACTAATAATTATCTCGAGTCTTAATAGTAAATATTTTTTATGTATGTAGCAAACTTGGTTATGGTTTTTTTTAATTGCTGCAATGGACTTAGTATTCATATTCATATACGATAGTATATTTAATAATTGTAAAATAATTCTCGAGTGAAAACTAAAAAGTAAAGCAGTCTTGTAATTCAAATATACGCCATCTATTCATCCCGTCTGTCTAAATATTGGTGCATACTGTATAAATCACACTTATATAAAGATACGCATTGTATGAGTTTTATTGAAATTTTCCGAAGCTTTTTTCTATATTTACTTATATTAGTAGAGCTTTCGACCCGTAGGCATGAAAAAATGATTTAATTATCTTTTAATGATTCCTTATTCTAAAATTCAGCCATTTATTGCTTGGAATGAGTAATTCAGAAATTTAAGAGAAAGTGGTCTATGCAATTAAAAATACGTTCAATTTAATTTATTTTTTCATTATTTTGAAACGAAATAAACTATTTTGACCTAAGTAGGATTCAAACTACGTCCTAAAACATGAAATTTTTACCTTCTAAAAATTGATATCTGAAACGAAGACAAAAGTGACAGTTTATTCTAAATGCGACAATACCGTATTTTGATAGTACTCCTATAAAATTTAATTGGATATTAGAATGTGATATTGTAAACTATGTCATTAGTATCATTATAAAATTAGCTGACAACATATAAGAAACGGCTGCTGGTAGAACCGCGCAAAACATTCTTTTCACTGAAAAAAGCTACTGTATGAATTAGATTTGCAAAAGAATTATAGAAAACCCCATAATTCGTTCAAATACTTCTATTTTTGATGAAAAAATGAGCAAATTGATACTCCACATAATGTATACAAGAGAAAACAGGTATATCTTTGTATGTATAGGAGTACGATGAAAAAAGAACTAGGTGTAAGTAATTTTGTGAATTTGTGCGTTTAAGAGCATTGAACATTGAAGTTATTATAATTGTAATATGTATTGATCATATGCAGTATATAATATGTATTTATACAATTATATATAAATATATAATTATATATACTAGGGGGGCTTCGCCCCCCTGCGCGTTTCACGCGCCCACCCACCCTTTCACAATGAAATATATATATATATATAATATAAAGGAAATGTATATATTATAAATATATTATCATCATATTATTATTAAATAGATTTCCACACCACCCTGGAGGTACTATTATGGCGCGTTGGGTTTTATACAAAAAAATTTATCATATTAAATTAAAAAAAAAATTTATAAATAAAAGATTACCAAAATTTTAGTATAATGAAGTAAGAATAAAAATTATAAAATAAAGATAGATGTGTATTAAAAACATAACGAGGAAACCCATCGCCGTTAGCCATACACCACGTTATGTCAAAAAAAATGATTTTAAACAAAATTCATAAATATAAACTTTAACTGCAAATTTTATATTATATGAATTTTATTAACTTATAATTTACATTATAATAAATAATTATAAATTTAATCAAAATTTAACTTACCTAAAATAGTAAATTTAAATTTTTTAACTGATCTAAATAATACTTCACCTCCTAGAATTAATTTATGTAATGGCAAAGGATCATCTTCTAAAAGTTCTATATCCTCGATATTTTGTACTTTTAATATAATAAAATTTTCTTCTAAAATAAATAAATTTTCGTATTAATTTGAGAACTATTTAAAATATTTTAGTTACTTTCAAATAATAACCTGTATCTTCTATTTCCCCAATAAATCGTAATTTGCACCCTCTTTTAAAATTTGAATTTTGATTTATAATTATATCTATTTTATTTCTTCCGTTAGTTATGGAGCCCAAATATTTATTTTGATTATTGTTAACAAATTCATTTCTTAAATAACCTTCTGTTTCTAATAAATAAATATTTGTTTATTTAAATTATTATTTTATATAAATATACATTTTCTTCTCATATATATCCATTTTGTATATAAATGTATATGTATTCTTATATATCCATGCAATTTTGAAATTTCATCAAAACCAATAACACTTAAATATGATGTATTTCTTCGGATATCGAATTCTCCTAAATTAGTAATTTTTGAAAAAAAACCAACCATAGTGGACAAAGAGTACGATAGGCCTGCTTTATTCTAAAATAAAGCTTTTAGTTCGGATAGACCGATATTATATACATTACACATATACGTATCACCGAACGATAAATTCATTTTATTTCAAATAACTTGCGACTCGGTCTAATACGTCGCACTCTGGCTGGTGGTTTTTCCCACCACCAGATGGAGACGACTATCTCTCTACACTCGTTGGAGAGATCGTCGTCTCTTTTCTATATATATATATATATATATATATATATATATATATATATATATAGCCGCAGAATATCTTGCTGGCGTCGCGGTTCATCTTGCGACAGGCGTCTAAGGTAAGATCTCCAGTTTCTTACTGAGGAGTCCAAGCTAGAGATCGAGGAAGAAACGCCTTTAATTATTTTAAAAGGCTGTGCTCTGGGAAATACCACCAACCATAGTGGACAAACAGTACGATAAGCCTGCTTTATTCTAAAATAAAGCATTTAGTTCGAAGAGACCGATATTATATACATTACACATATAATTTTTGAAAAGTTTTTCAAATGTAATTCAAATTTCATATTTCCACTGTTAAAATTTGAGGGTTCCTTAGCCATTACTGTTTCTAAAAGAATTATCTACAAGAATACAATAATTTGGAATTATATTTAATTTTTAAATAATTGTATTTTATATCCATGTTATATATTATATCTATAGAAAACTGTGTGTTAGTATACTTGATTTATGTTTATTTTATTTTCAAACAATTTTGCATCTCCATTCCAGGCATTACACTGAATTTTGGATCCGTCATTATTATTTAATACAAATTTAAAAATTTCATAACTTTTATCGGTATTTCTGGACGTCATTGTTTTTATCTTATCTATTGATTCTACGTATCCAACCATTCTATACAAATAATTATTTTTAATTTAATTTTTATATTATATTACGTTAAAGAAAGATAATACTTGTAATATTTGTATCATTTGATAAATACTTACACACTTTTATCACCAATATGAATTTTATTTTTTTAATAATCATTATTTGTAAATGGAATCTCGGAAAAATCAATTTTTGTTTGTTTATTTTTAACAATTCTTCATTACTATTAATTTGTTTTCTTTTGATTGACATGGCTATATGAAAATACAATCATTCAAAAATGTCTTTCCAGAGGATATTTTCAATTTCATTTTGGTTTTCAGAGTTATTTTCAATATATAAATTATATGGATTTTTACACCGAGAAAGAGCTACATATAATTGACCATGAGAAAATAGAGGTCTACGATAATATATTCTTAAACTATCAAAACTTTGTCCTTGCGATTTATTTATTGTTATTGCAAATGCTAATATTACAGGAAATTGTTTCCGATGTAGAATGAATGGTAATTTAGAAAATTCACCTGTGTCTAAAGTTATTCTTGGTATAAATGCAATTTCATCAGTAATTTCACCAAATATTTCATCTTTTTTTTGTAAACCTATGTATGCTCTATCAGAACCTTTAAGTATATATTTATACAAATATTTAATTCTTATTGCAGAATACGAAATTTCGGTATTAATATGACAATTATATTTTTGTAAAAGAGTAGCATTATAAGGTACTACCATTGAATTATTTACTTTAATAATTTCTCCATTTACTTTCTTATTATATTCATAATTTTTATTACTATTATCTCTTCTTTTATAATGAGGAAAACCATTTCCATCAAAATATGTAAAATCAGTAAAGTTTTTCGGAAATTTTTTGGAACGTTTATTATTTTTGTAATCGTAACAAGGTGTATTTTCTGAATGTGGTCCATGTAACATATGCTTAATGACTAATTCTCGTAGATTTTCGTCATCAGGTATTTCAGCACTAATAAATTTATCAATATCTTTCGGATTTAGAAGTTTATTTTTATAATCAAGAACAAACAGTAAATGTGCATGAGGTAATCCTCTTTTTTGAAATTCAATAGTATATATATAAATGCAATAATATTTCCAAATTTATTACCACTTAAAATATCACTCAAAATAGCACATAATTTAATAAAAAATAAGCGTGCTAATATATTAGGTATATCAATACATGTAGTACGTGAAGGAAATTTTGCAAGAAATCTTTTTATTTCTGGCCAATTTGGATTGCAAGTTACAGTTATAAATAAATCTGGTCTACCAATTTCTCTATTAATAGTCATAGCATCTTGATACAGTTGACGCATATGTCTCGGACTACCAATATGCGTTGCTGGCAAAATGAAAATATTACCTAACCTTTCATTATTTTCAAGGTTTACAGAATTATTTGAGGCACATTTTTCAACATGATCTATTAATCCTTGACGACATTCAATTCTTAATTGTTTTTGATTATAACGAAAAAAATTTAATCTATTATTTTCTATAATAATATAAGCATGTAAAAAATATTGTTGTGTTAAACGACCACAATATAATATAGGATCAAATTTAGAATTAATTCTATATGCAAGTCTATAAGAATAATACTGTAAAGCTGATAATCTCTTACAAGTATTTGAATTTTGTTTGAATTTTGTTGAACCATAGTGGACAAAGAGTACGATAGGCGTGCTTTATTCTAAAAGTAAAGCATTTAGTTTGGAGAGACCGATATTATTATATATATATACACATTACCGAACGATAAAATTTTGTATCACATAACTCGCGACGCGGTCTAACATGTCGCGCTGTGTCCGGGTGGCTTTTCCTACCACTAGAGGGAGACGACTATCTCTCTACACTCGTTGGAGAAATTATCGTCTATTTTCTATACATATAGCCGCAGAACATCTTGCTGTCGTCGCATATCATCTTGCGACAGGCGTCTAAGGTAAGATCTCCAGTTCCTTACTGAGGAGTCCAAGTTGGAGATCGAGGACGAAACGCCTTTAATTATTTTAAAAGGCCGTGCTCTGGGAAATTCCACCAACCATAGTGGACAAAGAGTACGATAGGCCTGCTTTATTCTAAAAGTAAAGCATTTAGTTCGGAGAGACCGATATTATTATATATATATATATATTTGAATTTTGTTTAAAAATTGGACTCCAGCGTAAATCTCCTGAAGGAAATAAAATAACAAATACCATCGGATCAACATGGAATGATAGTTTATTTAAAATCACGCTTCATGATTATCTGATGAATTTTTTGGATAAACACGTAAATCGGCAATTTCTGAAATTTCATTATTTTTCGAAACAATTAATGCTGCACATTCACCAGTCCTGAGTGTGTTATAAAAATTTTTATTCGAATTTATGCAGCGTGTGAATATTAAATTATACTCATCAATTTGACCATTATTAGTTACGTCATACAAATGTTTATATTTTTTAGCATACGGATTTTCTTTTAAGATTTCTGATAAGATTTTTTTGCATTCGAATTTTATTAGCCGTATCATTATCATATATATAAATTTGACTGTATTGTGGATCAATTCCCTCTTTTGCCAAAATATTATTAGAACTACTATGACATACTTGACCATGAATTTTTAAATTATAAATTCCTTTTTTATAATCATTAAGAATATTTGCATTAAAACTTGCAAAAGCTAATTTATTATTATAATAACGTATAAGATTTCTAAATTTGGTATCATATAAAAGATTTTTTAATTCATTATTAAAATCACTTAAAGGTGGAAGTACAATTTTACCATAATGACAACTTTTTTTTGAAAATTCTTCTAACCAAAAAGCTGCAGAACAATAAGGACATATAAAATTCATATCACCGATATCAGTATAATCAACACTCATTTTAGAAAATTTTGAAATTTTTTCTTCTTTCTTCTTTTATTAATTCAATTATTTGGCATATTTAAAACAACATCTTTTCTTCTCTTCTTATCCAATCTTGCTTCATTCATTCCTTTGACCATATCTTTATTCCTCTTCAAAATGTCATAATGACTACTATCTATGGTACCAGATAAGAAAAGTATTAATTTATTTCTATTGTCATTTTGACCATACGATAACGGAGAGAAATGATTTTGATAAATAACAATATTTATATTATATAATGAAAGAAACGCTTGAATTTCTACATGCCCACCAAATGTTCCATCTTTTGACATTGTTTGTTTGTAAATATCTGTTTTATTTGATTCATCTCCTATGTATCTCGCGTAAAAAAGTGTATGAAAATTTCTTTTTCTTCATCCCCCCGCCGAAAGTACATGTTTCCCGGCCGCATATGGGTACGGGAAGAGCGACTTTTGCGGCCGCTCCGATTCAGCGCGCGTCCTGATTGGTTAATCCGGAAAGCGGCAACTTCAATTCGCGCAGCGGCCAGAAAGTTATCGCAAATCGGTGACCAGTTTTTGTGCAAAAAGAGACAAAGTTCAACAAATCAAAATGAATGAATTTTCATCAGATGAATCTCTAGATGAAGAAGAAATATTGAGAAATTTTGAAGAGGAAGCAAAATTAATCGTGCGAAGTGAAACGTTGCCAAAAAAATCTTCCGAGAGATACCTTCTTGTATACAATAATTACAAGAAATTTTTAGATGAGCACACATGCTTACTATCTACCTCGCATGAAAGCAATTTAATTGTTTATTTTAATATTTTAAAAGAAAAACTGAAACCACCTACTCTATGGAGTATATGGAGTATGCTGCGTAAAACTTTAAATACACATGACAATATTAATATAAATGATTTTTGTAACCTAAAAAGTCTGATTAAAAATAATGCCAAAGGATATCAACCTAAAAAATCATTGATATTAAGATGGGATCAAATTATGAAATTTATGACGGAAGCTTTAGATGACACTTACTTAGCTACAAAGGTAATTATTGTCATATCTACGTATTAGTTTTACATTGTATACTCTATATACATTCAATTTAATTTTTTTTTTATTATTTACAGGTGATACTTATCTTTGGAGTGTGCGGTGCACTGCGCTGTGACGAGATAACTAATATGAAAGTTAAAGATGTGGAAGACTTGGGCAATAAGTTTCTCGTCACAATTCACTACAACAAGAATGAGTATCCTGGTCAATTTATTATTGGCAACCTATTTTATGACAAAGTAAAAAAATATATTTCATTAAGGCCTAGTGATCAGTTTAGCGATAGATTTTTTATTCAATATCAGAATAATAAGTGTACCCGACAACCTATTGGGAGGCACAAAATAGGTGAAGTGCCAGAAAAAATTGCCTGCTATTTAAAGTTGGAAAATTCAAAAAGATATACGGGTCACTGCTTTCGACGAACAGCAGCAACTCTCCTTTCTGAATCTGGCGCTAACATGCAAATGATCAAACAATTAGGAAGATGGCGATCCGACATTATAGCACAAGGTTATATAGAAAATTCTTTGCGAAACAAACAACTAATTTATGATGGTATTACTCATGCTGCGACAATAAAAAATAGTAATTTGCAAGACCCAACAACAAGTACAGCTGCATCTAGTACAACGGTACCTACAATCCACAACGAAGCAGAATCAATTCTTAACTTGGATTGGTCAGACTTTTCAGAAGAATTTACAATTAACAATGTTGAAGAAAATCCTAGTAAGTATATATGTTTCACATAATTATATACAATACAAAACAAAACTTTACTTACGCCTCTTTTAACACTAATTTTTCTTTCCAGATGAGGTTGTAGAAAGTGGTTTTATTACCGCTAATAATAAAAAAATTCTTACTCCGTCAACAAACAAAGCCTTATCAATTTCAAGTAATAAAAATAAATTATTTTTTAATAAACCACCTATTAAATTAAATTTTAATAATCAACAAACCAATCAGACACCTTCGTGTAAAAAAAGAAAATTTCTGGAGAGTATGACTTGTCAGGATGAAAATTACAGTAATGTAAATAAAAGTGTAACTTTCAATAACTGCACATTTAATAACTGTGTTTTTAACATTACGAATTGTAAATGTGACAAAGAAAATCATTCATAATTGAAAAAAATTATGCAAGTTTAATTTTATGTCATAATTAAATCTTAAAAAATGTATAAAATAATAAATTTGTATAACATGAGTAACTTGCTTTTATTTTATAACCTGCACGTATTTTATAAAATATAAATCATTTGAATTTAAACAAAAAAAAGTTACAAAAATTAAGGATGCTCATATGTATATTGTAATGTGTAAAACATGCATCATCATTTACTTTTAATAGTTATACTTCAGTTTGGTAAGAAAATATTTTGGAAAAGTCACAGTTAACCGTCAAAGTTTCATTTTTTACAATATTGAAAGTATATCTACATCTACAAGTCACTGATGAATCAAATATTCATCGTGGGCATACTTCTTTACAACAACCATGAAAAGACAATTACTGTAAACTTATATTCTCCATCTAAGTAAATTATACGTCAAAGAATTATACTTTTTATACATCATCATTTACTTTTAATACTGATATTTCATTTTATCGTAAATAAATATCTTGGAAAAGTCACAGTTAACCGGCAAGGTCTATACATGAAAAGACGTCAACTGTAAACTGATATTCTTTAGCTAAGTACATTAAACCTGTAAACATTATAAGCATATTTAGATATAGTTTTAAAACAAAGTGTAACATTATCTGTCTTACTATGAAAAGTATTAGAAACTCGCTTCTTGATTAAAATATACAAAGTTCTTACCAATTCTTTAGCTTTGTTTGAATTTATGTATATATTATATGCAGATAAACAACGCATGTACATGTTTTTGAGATTCGCATCATGCCTCCTATATTTTATTGCTCGGATCCTGTTAATAAATTTCATATTATTATTGAGGTTATTATTAAGACTTATAGATAAATTTAAATATAAACAGACAGGTGCAGGTAAAAGATGGGTTGCTATAATACTTACAGTTTTTAATGTATACTATGATTTATATTAAAAGTAAATATGTCTTTAAATTATCCTTCATACAAAATCTTACTCTACGGAAATGTAACCTGAAAAAACCACAAAGATCAATACTTATAAAAATATTGTGCTGTTGTCAATATAAAGAAAGTATACTTGTACGTATCTGACAATTATATTATTCGATTTTTCTATCATTCTTCTCTCTTAAACAGTTTTTGAACATACACTTATTACTTAAAATAAAAAAAAATAAATGAATTGCACTCAGCAATATAACTGCTTTATCTCAACATTAACCTTTTTACACTTTTTGTCTTCATCTCTCTATCTCTCTCTTAAATATTTGTAGGTACTCTGCATAAAAAATATGCACTTTCTACCTTTTTGACGTCCGCCCCGACCAGCAATACCTCGGCTTCGCCTCGGTTCTGCAAAAGTCGGGCGGACAACCGACAAAGTAGCAGAAGTCGCGGGACGGCAAAAGGCCATGCATATCGCACAAGTTATGTGAAGTAGCCGAGTGATGGCGCTGATGCAAGTCACAAAAAAGATGTAGATGAATTCAAATATTTCATTGATACTAATTTTATTAAATTTGTTAATAAGCTAATACTAATTTTATATAAGATACTAATTTTATTAAATTTGTCAGTAAGCGTATACTTTCGGACAGGGATGAAGAAAAATAGTATACGACACTCGGCCAGAATTTTAGATGCCCTCGCCTGCGTATAATGACGTCCTCGGCTTCGCCTCGGCCGTCATATAACGTCAGGCCAGGAAATCCAACTTTCTGGCCATGTATCGTAATATACTATTTATTTTTTTAATTTAACGACGCCGCGGCCAATACTGAGTAAGCCAATTTTTTCTCGTCCGCGTCCGCGTGTGCGAGTATCAGGAAACTAATGCGCACCGCAGCTGTGTGTGCCTGACCTTTTCGATGTTTCGCGCGCGCGTTCGCTGCTTATTGCTATATTCTCCCTAGTTTCTTCCTTTCACTCTCGTGTCCGCCTTATTTAATTGTTTGTATTTAATTGTTGGAGCACATTATATACCTTTTACAAGGGGAAGAATAATGTTCCTCGGATTGAACTTATTAACAATTAATAATAATAATAATGAACTTATTAATAATTTATCAATTATTAATTTAATTATTATTAAGTTATTTATTTTTAGTAATTTATTAATTTTTTTATTTATTATTTATTACTAGTAATTTATTAATTTATTATTTATTATTGTTTACTTTTTTAAGTCTATAAAAAATTGCACCGAATTATTAGTGGGTATTGAAATTTTTACGAAAAATGATTAGAATATTTTGATTTTATTGAACAATATATTTAAAACGTTTCTTTTCAAAAAGAAAATATTCTTCTTTTTACCTCAATTTACATTTCTATCTTAACCTTCTTTATTTCAAATTATACTATTATAGTGGCTTATACGATTTATTTATTTATTTATTTATTATTATAGTTTTTATTTATTTATTTGCTTGTTTGTTTATTTGTTTGTTTGTTACTTTGTTTGTTTGTTTATTTGTTTGTTTGTTACTTTGTTTGTTTGTTTATTTGTTTAATTGTGTATTTTTTAATTGTTTATTTGTTTAATTGTTTAATTGTTTAATTGTTTATTTGTTTAATTGTTTATTTGTTTATTTGTTTATTTGTCTATTTGTTTATTTGTTTATTTGTTTATTATTTTTATTCGTTTATTTGTTTATTTATTTGTTTATTTGTCTATTTGTTTATATGTTTATTTGTTTATTTGATTATTTGTTTATTTGTTTATTTATTTATTTGTTTATTTGTTTATTTGTTTATTTGTTTATTTGTTTATTTGTTTATTTGTTTATTTGTTTGTTATTTATTTGTTTATTTATTTATTTATGTATTTATTTTATTTATTCTCTTGTACACTTTTTTTAGTCTCATATAATATTCATAACTTATCAAATAATAGCTTTTTAACACTTGATAATTTACAAAACATTATTTATTTATTACTTTTAATTACTAACGAAGGAGTATTAGACACGTCAAGAATGTATACGTACGTCTAATTTGTCAATCTTAAATGTGATAAATAATATATTATATATATTGATAATATATATATTAAAGGTAACCTCTAATCCTGAAATCTTAGACACGGTAGAAGCGAAATATAGATAGTATATTATATATATTAATATTATATATATAAAGGGTAACCTCCAATCCTTAAATCTGAGACACGGCGGCGTCGGCGGCAGCGGCGAAATATATATATATATTATAGAGAGATAAACTTTCTGACTTACCGACGGAATAGAAGTTTGATGAGAATCCCAAGTTAACAAATAAAATCTTTTAAAATAATCCTTAGTATGTAGATGTAATATATATATATATCTATCTGTATCTGTATCTGTATCTGTATCTGTATCTGTATATAATAAACTTCTTGTAAAGGTTATAATCAAATTGTGTAGTTTTTTTAACAAATCTTGTTATTTTCAATATTTTAATTCTTTTAATTAAAAAAATACTGAATATTAAACTCAATTAACAACACAATTAACATACAACACAACTAAATTGATTAATTAACTTTTATATTTTTAAAACGAAAAGTTCAATAACGAAACGTAGTGAATGTGAGTTAAGAAATATTTAAACTAATAGTCAACAGATATGTGAACAAATTCACACTATTTTCACGCGCTAGTGTTTTATTTTTGGCGCGAAAATTTTAAAATGTGAATTTGTTCATTTATCACTACTACTACGGCAGCGGCGGCGAAATATATTTTATATTATATAGAGATATAGAGATATGTACTATATTTATTTAAAATTTTATTTTATATAAATATATGTAATCTTCCTACTTATATATCCATACAATTTTTAAATTTTGATTTAAATAATATTTAAATTAAATGCTACTAAATTAATAATTTTCGAAAAACTTTTCAAATGTAATTCGTATTTTATATTGCCACAGTTAAAATTTGAATTTTTTTTTGCCATTACTATTTATAATAGAATTATCTTATAAATGCAATAATTAATGTATTTAATTTTTAACTTATTGTATATTTCATATATAGATATTTACAAAAGTGTATGTTATACTTGATTAATATTTATTTTATCTTCGAAAAATTGTGCATATTTTTAAAAACATTACATTAAATTTTAGGTCCGTTTTTATTTTATGAGTTTTATGAGGAATAAGTAAACTAATACACATTCTTTCAAATTATATTCACAACTTTTTTTTTGCGCACGGAAAAAATACATATATTAGCTATTCTTGAAAAAACAAATTTAAAATATACACACACACACACACACGCTCGCGCACATGCACTTATATATATACAGGGTGTTCTTTTAATAATTCCGTTTCTTCGGCACACATATAAAGCTCGAAATTCTAAACAACTTTTCTATTAGACAAATTTTGATTTGAAGCTTATTTTTTAAAATATTATTAATTAAACAATATTAATTCGAGCCAATCAGAGCGCGCCAGTCGGCGATGGGCGGTGCAGTGAGACCGAAAGCGGTGCGTGCCTTATTATTTCATTATTTAATTATTTAATTGCTTTACGCATTTTAAATAATTTATTATTTAATAAATTAATACCAACGATATCTTAGAAACCACTTCATCGAATAAACTGACATTTTAACAATAATGATTTTAATCCAATTAAATGAAACAGAATTTTGTAATTAAATTCGAAATGTTAATGTTAATTATTATATTAAAAATCTAATTATTTAGCTGTTTATTAAACAATTTTTTAATTTTTCTAAATAACTTGACAAGTATAATTTTTTTTACTATATTATAACACAGTCTATTTCATTTAAGTGGATTAAAAATGTTGAAAAGTTACTGTTAAAATATTAGTCTATTCGATGAAATTGTTCCTGGGATATACTATGTATTATGGAAAAAAACTCCGGGTATAGAGTCTCTTATAATTAATTAAAATAGTACCCTAGTAGAATGCCTCTTCAGGCATTACCTTTATTACACATATTCTACATTAGATTATAATAACAAGATTGAATATACATATATTATAATTATTACATTGGTAACTTACTACACGTCAATATTCATTAAAAATTATAAAAATTCTTTCGTAATATCTCTGAATCGTTGCACTATGAATTAAAGACAAAGTATAATAAATACATATTCTCGAAGATAAGTATTGCACAGAAGTTAAGGTTATATAGCCAACATTTACCTCTCCTTTATGTGATTTACACATTATTATAAAAATAGAAAACAATAAAATAAAATAAATAAATAAATAAACAATAAATAAATAAATAATTGGAACAAAACACAACGTAGTTAACACAAAGAAAAAGCAAAAGCAGTCAGGTAAAAACAAATGAAAACATGACAGACGGTTATTATATGAGCCATTTAATAATAATAAAAATTACATAACAACACTTTGTATTCCTTATATACCTGATTTTGGCAAAAAATTTAGAAAAATGTCCATATCTTGGACCAGAATGGTGTGCCGCACTCCAGCCCTAGACCAAATGAAAGATAATTTTTCAGCGAATCAATAAATTTTTGTTCGGGGAAAAAAAAAGGTGGCGCAACCCATTTTTTTTCATTTAAAGGTTTATTTTACTTGTAGTGTATACCTATATATATCAGTGGGTCAATTAAAGTTTTTTGACATAAAGTACTAAAAATTTACAAACTTTTTTGTATTTAATGTATATAACAAAAAGTCAATAGATTTTGAGTTATGAAGTGATAAAGTTTATTATTTGGCACGTACAAGATTACTTGCAATAAAGCAACATATTGATGTGGTGACTTAAAGCAGTAAAAAAACATTTTAGTTTACATGTCAGAGATGTAATAAACATTTTCTGGCAGTTGATACATGTGAAACAATATTAATATGAAAAGTTAAGCAGCTACTTGCGCGAGAGCTGATTCAGGTTTACATGCTGTGTTGGACAGGTTTCTCTTGTATTTAAACAATTTCTACAATATAGAATGATAAAAAGCACATGCAATATTTAAGAATTCAAATGTTAAATACTCAGCATAATAATAAACAAAAATAGTATGACACGGACATACTAATTCAAAGTAATAAGTTTATTCTGATGGTATATAACATGCGAGCAACTATGTAATTATTGAACTTTATTTTAAACTGCAAAAGAATTGCAAAAAGAATTACAAGTCAGGTGTAAGCGAATAAAGTTTAATAAAAAAAATTAGTAAACAGGACTTGTGATCTGTGACACTAAGCCTTGTATACAAAAGCAAGCAGTAATTACACTTTTATCATCCTAATTACTACATTTAGTAATATTATTATAATAATATTAGCAAAAGAAGCAGTATACTTACATTTAAAAAGAAAAACAAACAACAGATTAAATTCACAGGTCTTTAATATTCAAATTTCTTGAGTCACAATAGAGTTTGACAGCATTCATCCAATATATGCATCTTTCTCGCACTTTTATGTCAGGCTCACTAGTCGCTGCAGACTGCGAAACTCGGAAGAGACCTATGGAATTTGAACACACTATTTTTTAAAACGTCAAAAACGTCATTTTAAATACATTATTATTTAAAAATTTGAGATGTCAAATTCCTTTTCTGGGCTTGGGAAAAAGTTGAGATTTGTATTTTTTTTCTTTTTATCTTATACAGTTACAGTTATCTATCATCTGAATTCGTACCGCGCACAGCGCATTACGGGACCTATGACCTGCCACAGTCACAGTGTCCAGTCATTTAGTCAGTATCGTATCATGTAATGTTTGGTTATATTTATTTATTTATTGAGCCGAGGCTACTTGATACACATGATCGATAATTTACTTCGTTGTCTGCTTTAACCGGATCCTCAAACATTGCAATCTCTGTGCTTGTACGAAGCTAAAATGTCAATGTCTGATCGCATGGCATCTACAAGACTTGGCGCAGAAAGTCTTCTCGAAAACAAAATTTTATCGTGTCTCTCGAGTATGTTAGTCGTCGATTAGCATCTCGATGTCCACGACAGTTTTAACTTTATTTGTGTGACATACAAATTTGTGGATTTACGCAATTTAATCACAGACACAATCGAAACGATTTTGAGAAACGTCCTGCCTGTTTCAAATAAACTGCTTATCAACGAAGTAGCTTGTTTAACCAGGGTTATTGCACGCTCTGCCAATATAGGTAAATATCATTTATTGTTTGTTTTTTCTTGTCAATTCAAATGCATATGCACTCAAATTAAAAATGTATTTATCTTTTCAGATACGTACAAATTGATTAAAGAAGCTGAAAAATCAAAAACTATTGAGTGTACATTGACTGATAGCAGCGGTATACTTGAATTAAGAGCACATCTTTATCGCTTACAAAGACTTATGTTAGCACTTTTGCCAAAGTTTCTACCGTCGACTAATAGTGATTTAGAGGAACAAAATTTTTCAACCGTTCAAATCGCAGCTAATATTATGCTCTACACTAGAAATCAAATGCAACATAGTCGAATGGATCAAAATTAAGAAATGTACTTTTTGAACCTTATTTGTCACAAAAATCTCATAATCGAGACATTAGAAGGAGAGAAGCGTCCAGCTATATGCATTTAGGAATCGTTGTTGAACACTCAGTTGCAGCTACAAATCTACTACAACATGAATTGTAGCAAAAAAAAGAACAGTTTCTGTAAAAGAAATCAGCTCTTCCGACTTTAAAAAGGTAATTAAGGTCATTGTTAAGTATCTGACGGAAGAAGAAGCAGAACTCGATATAGGTAAACAAAGAATAATTATAGAACAACGAATAAAGAAAAAGATAAACGACAAAATATGAAATATGCGTCATTAATTATTGAACACAGTTTATACATTCTACGGAGACATGTAGATTTTACGCATTACAAACAGTGGCACAAACAAGATTGCATAGTAAGTTTATTTATCATAAAATTTAGTTTTCTTAAATCATGTGTAACAGTAAAGTCAATGTTTATATATTTTTTTAATTTCAGTGTCTTCAGTTAACTTGGATGATCATTAGAATGGAAGAAATTAAATAAATTAATTGCAGAATTGGAAAATGATTAGTAGCTGTATTTACAGACAGTTGCGTTGCAAGACTTTTAGAAACACACAATGAATACGCAACAGTGGAACAAGGTTTTATTGAAGCACTTGTTCGACGCATCAAACAACTTTTACAATTCATTGTGGTTAAATTAATTGTATGCTTGTGTGTACATATTGAATAAATTTATTAAATTCATGTATTGTTATTTTCTAGCAATTGATATTTAAAATATTGAATTAAAAATATAAAAAAAATCATAAGTGTAGCTTAAGGGGGTGCCATACTAGATTATTACCGACCGAGTCAGATGGATACATTATTACACTTAATGAACAAATTATGGTTTTATTTGCAAAACGCAAATACAGAAGCACTAGATAATCACATAATACGCATTTATACGAAGTTTGAAGTCAATATGTGAAGGACACCCTAAAAAAAGTTTGCACGGAAAAAATAGTCATTTTTCCGTGCAGAAATTTCTTAGGGTGTCCTTGTTGTATTGATCTGGAACTTTGTAGAAAGACATATTACACCATTATCTAGTGCTTCAGTATTTGCGTTTTGCATAATATTGACAAAAAATAAATAGTTTATATTATTGACAAAGTTATCTTAGTACCAATTTCGCCGCTAGAGTGCGTGACGCGCTTAGTCTGTACTTTGTATTGTATACTTAGCGTGGAAGCACATGCGCAAATGGTTGTAGCAATATGGCGTTAAATACCATAATTCATAAGTCGTGCTTATGCATTGCAGAATGACGACATTCTTAGCTTATTTAATCGGGGCAACAATGGAAAGCAAAGACGATAAAAAATCAAAATATTTTTATTTAGAGGCCACGGTTGCCTTGCATGTTCCCATCTCTCTCCCTCTCTCTCACTCGAACCATCTCCGTCCATCTCTCTCTCTCACTCTCTCTCTCTCGCTTTACCAGAATACGTACGCACATGCGCATGCGCAATTTTGGGATAACTAGTGACGAACTTCTCGCGGCTCGAGTCCCGTTGCAGGATTACCAAGTTTGCTCGGTACAGAAAACACGTAAAATTATCAGCTGTAGCCCTAGGCGGCCGGCACGCGCGTCGAGTCGTCGAGTTAGCCGGTCGCGTCTATAATCGGCGGTGTGTATGGATAGAAATCGTTTTTCCCGGGGATTAAATTGATTTAAATATCTCTCGTTTGACTGAACAAAGTAGCAATGGGTTTTTCTATATTAATAAATTAGAAGTATTATTTACATTCATGATTTATTAATAAATATTTTGAAAAACATAAAAACGAAAACTAAAAATAATTATTAAATTCGTATTAAAATGCGACAAATTACAAAAAAAAATTAGACTTGTGGTTTTAATAACAATAATAATTATACACGGGTATTGTTTACGCTAAACGACACATTCATAGAATTTAGATGTACTCGTAAAATGACAAACAAAAATCAAGTACGTTTAAAAAAGCAAATATTGTAAGCTGGAGGCCTAGGCGGCCGGCTCGCGCGTCGAGTCGTCGAGTTAGCCGGCCGCGTAGGCTATATTCGGCGGTGTGTATGGATAGAAATCGTTTTTCCCGGGAATTAAATTGATTTAAATATTTCTCGTTTGACTGAACAAAGTAGCAATGGGTTTTTCTATAAATTGACAAATTATAAAAATTATTTATACGTATTATTTACTGATAAATATTATTTATTCATATTAATATTTATTTATTCATAAAGCGAAAAATGACAATAATATTTATGTTGTTTATTTAATACAAAAAGTTATAAATATACTTGGTTATCTCATTAATTCAAAACAAGATATATATATATATATATATATATATATATATTGATTAAATATATATTTGATAAAATGAAGAAGAAAATGAATAATTAATAGCCGTTTCAATGAGTGAAAAATTACAAATAATATTTATATTGTTGATTTAATATAAATTTAAATTGTACATGGTTATTGTTTGTACAAAACTACACATCTATAAACTTTAGATAAACTCGAATATTGACAAAACAAAAATCAAGTACGTTTAATAAGCAAATATTGTCTGCTGGAGGCCTAGGCGGCCGGCTCGCGCGTCGAGGCGTCGAGTTAGCCGGCCGCGTAGGCTATATTCGTCGGTGTGTAAGGCTAGAAATCATTTTCCGGGGGGGATTAACTCGATTTAAAATATCTGTCGATTGACTGAACAAAGTAGCAATGGGTTTTTCTATATCGATAAATTACACATATTATTTATATTTATTATTTACTGATAAATATTATAAATTCATAATTGAATAAGTAATTATATTATTTGAAACAAAAAAATAACGAATAAATAAAGGCATTTCAAAAAGCGAAAATGACAAAAATCTTTGGATTGTTTATTTAATAAAAAAAATTATTATATTACTTGGTCATTGTTTAACATAAAACCATATATCTATAGACTTTAGATACATTTTTAAAATCGAAAACAAAAAATAAATATTAAATCCGTTTTAAAATGCGAAAAATTACAAATAATATTACTCTTGTTTATTTAATAAAAATAATAATTATATACGTTAATTGTTTCTGCATCAGCACACATTCATAGGCTTTAGATTAACTCGTAAATTGACAAACAAAAATCAAGTACGTTTAAAAAAGCAAATATTGTCAGCTGGAGGCCTAGGCGGCCGGCTCGCGTGTTGAGTCGTCGAGTTAGCCGGCCGCGTAGGCTATATTCGACGGTGTTGAAGGCTAGAAATCATTTTTCGGGGCCCTTTTGAAAACAACTGTTAAAAACTGATAAATTCTTATGCAATAAGAATCTTTTATTGTTTTTGTCCATGTAAATGCATTATAAACTCTATTAAATTCTAATAAAACCATTTTTAAAAGACATTAAATGTTTCAATGAGAGTTAATGAGATGAATAAACTGTGTAAGAGAATCTAACTGTAAAATACTTTATTATTTGAACTTATTTGTAATTACTTTAAAATTAAATTTAATGAGATTGAATCAGATTTGATGAAATTTAATTTGTTTATCAGTGTGTAAGAGTAACTAAAGAGTAGGTGTGTTAATCAGTAATATCTTTTAAATGAATTTACAAGTATTTATACTCATATGCTGACGAATTATTTTAATAGACTTTAAACGTATTTGATGCAAAGTTAGCAGTATATATTAGTAAATGTTTGTATTTGAGAGTCAAAAAATGCGTTTTTTTAACTGCTGTGTGGATATGTGTGTGTAGTAGTAAATGCTTGTAAGTTAAAATCGATTTCTGGTTTTTAAAAATTCGTTTTCGGATTTTTCTCAATGTTACCGTTAAAGTAGCTGTGTCTATAAAATGGAGATTTGTAGAGCATAAATTTATTTATCTGCTTGTTCAAGGTTTGTTCATTTATTTTTATTTGTTTTTGAGTTATTGCAAAAATAGGTAACTTTATTGAAAAATTCGTAGCTTAAAAATTTATCAAGATTGTTTGTTGAAAAAATTGCGAACACTGGAAATATCAAACATTTTTACTGCAAAAATTTCAAGTCTTAATTATTCTTTTAAGTAAAAAAATAAGATGTGAAAAAATGATTTTCCTTTATTATACGTTTTAGGTCGTAAATTTTATTTTTTGAATGCATAATTTGTGAAAAGTTACATTTTAACATTATCTTAAATGTTTTTTCATGATTTTTTAGATTTTTGTACTATAAGCTTACATTTATGCCAAAATTTACAAGCTTTCAAGTAAGTGAAAAATCAATTACATTAATCTTCGTAAAAAAGCATTGTAATAGTAAAAAACATGTATATATTTATTTATTTATTTATTTAAATTTTTACGAGCTGATCAGCTCCTTACATTAATCAATAAAAGCCAACATGTAGGCTGCGCATATATATATATATATATATATATACATTTTCAAGCTTTAATTGTACGTACCTTGAGTTATTGCCTGAAGAATCGTATATAGTAATTAAGTAAAAGATAAAATAGTTTTAAATACATTAATTAATAAATATAAAAAGGTTGAAAAGCAAGGTGATGTTTACAAGTCCAAAAAATTGTTTAAACAAGAAATCGAGTAATTTTTTTAACGCAAATACCCGAAAAAATTCCTTGAACAATACCCGAGGCTTTAAATAATATTTCATTTTTACGAAATGAGAAATAATATTACAGTTGTCAAATATATGGGCAAATCCCCGAAACTTTTGACTTTTCCAACTTAAAAAGTGTAAAATTAGATATTTTGGAAGCGCACCTTTGAAATTTTGTTTATGACTTAATCAGGTACTTAAAAAACGAATTTTATCCTGTTTCTTTTTTTTAAATGATGCTAAAATATATGGATCATTCCAGCCGAAGCGACAGATTCAGTGTACCGCAGAAAACGCCAATTTTGCCGCCGATTTGTTATATGTTAGTACTTACCAAAAACGTCAATTTCCAAAATTTTAGGCCCCAAAATTCTAAATGGCGGTCCTTAGAATTTTTTGAACTTTCAATAATGGCCTATTTTTGGTTCATTTTCAAAAAATTGTATCTTACCCTAATGAGGTTGGATGAAATCCAAAGAAATGTCACTAAGTAATATATTGCTGATTAATTCATCAATCTATATACACGATAAAATATCATCATAACTTAATAATAAAAACCTGTGTTTTATATTAAGAAGATGTCGGACTCAAAAAATGGTCTTTTTTATGTTGTTTTATAATCAAAAGAATAAATTTTAAAAAAATCTATAATTTAATTACGAAGTTTGAATTGAAAGTTAATGCCTTTTTGAGTAAAAATTACCGATCAAAAATTGTTTATTGAATTATTGTTAAAAATATTATTTTTTATTACTAATATTAATATTACTTCAGGCTCTTCATAATGTTTTAGCTATCCTTATGAATTTTTTCAGATTTTTTATTCAATATTGTAGATATAATTTTTGGGTTGACAGACGTAGATCCTTGTAATTTGGGTCCGAGATCTTCTTAAAACCAAATGTCCCTAAGACAATGAATTTTCTTCCAAAATTTTTTACATTTTATTTATTATAATTTTTAATAAACAAATTAATTAAGTGTATATTAACAACTATTTAATAATAAAATTAAAAAATGAATTTCAAAATAAAAATCCGGGTTAACACAAGTAAGTAAAATTATGACAAGTTAACAAAGTTTAATTTTTCATTTTTGGATTAGCGGATACAACTGGACTTTATAAGTGACTGTTGGAAAGAAACTTTTTGATAAAGGAACGTTTTAAAATCCACTGAAAAATTTTTTTATTAAATATATATGATAAAAATATTTACCGTTTGTTGATTCTGTTTTAAATTATTTAACTTATGTTTCAAAATATCATTTGTTAGAGCACTAGAATCATCCTTTTTTGTTGCATCTGTTTTAACAGTCAATCCTTCAGCATCAGTGGTTAAATCTGATGTGGATTCAATAAGATTTACTGGCGGAGCACGAGTCCGGTTATCAATTGAGTTTTGCTGTAAAGCATCTTCAGTAGCTATAAAAAGGACAGTGATGGTAGAGTACATTTACTAAATGTAAAAGTGTTACAATTAAAATATATTATCGTGCTCAATAAATATAGGATATCTATTATTATTTATTAGCATGAATTATTGTTAGATAACAAAACAATATCTTGTATATATATATATATATATATGTATAAATAAATTTTATTATAGTGTGTATGAATGCGTGCGTGCAGATTTTCGTAAGTGCATAGGTATATATGTGAATTACCTAAACATTATACGAGGTTGTAACCTGTCACGAGGTTATGATATTATATGTATATCTATACATGGAATATATAGATATAATTACATTTTTTACTAATATAAGACTTACCTGCAACAGACAGTACAATCCCTTCGTGCAGTTCCCCGTCTTCGAGCTGAATATAATAATATTTGTTTTTCCGATAATCATCGGCTTTGAAGCGCTTGATTGTGTTACAGCTCACAATTCTTCGCACTTTCGTGTGGCGTATTCTTACGCTCGCAAACATTTGCCGAAATCCGAAAGCACAGGTATATTTTATTTTCACTAAATATTATCGGCTATCTTATCGTAGCAATCAAGTTTTGACACTCTAGCATGCAGGTTACTTTATCAATTTATTTACAAATATTGGTTGCCATGAATACCATTGTCAATAATTGAAAATACATATCGAGAAAAAGTTCGTAAGGGAAAGCTTAACTTGAAGTTGCCAAATTCATATTGATTAATCCTTAGTTGCAGAAGTATAATAATGAATGATCAATGTGAACTTGGCTATTAGAATGAATGAGGATTTAATTGTAAACTTAATTGTAATGACACACGATTACTTTCAAATGTCATTTTACGAAATCTTTTTCAACTTGAAATCTTTTAAAATGCGATTTTTCGTGTACAATAATAAGAAATATTGTGCGCAATACACTATTTCAGAGTTGATTAATAGTGCTTTATACAAGAGCGAAAGTTGATTTTCGAACCAGTGCGAGTTTATCACCCGAGCGAAGTGAGTATCGCACGAGTCGAAAATCATCTTTCGCGTGTGTATCGAAGAATATTTTTTGATACCGTGGATGTAAATGCTATTTTTTAAAAACCGTGTAGTGCGTAAAATCGCATTTTACGCACACTGTATCAAAAAGTATTTTTTTCTAATTATTAAAAAATTATTGTACTCTCCGAAAATGCTTGAATTTAAAACAAATCATTTTGTCATATTCTATTTGCCTTAAATATTATACTAATAAATTTTAAATAAAAATAATTAAAAAAGTTATGTACTCATAATTAATATCGGTATAAGTATGAGCATATTACTTCTGATAGGATAGAAATATGTAAATACTTGATTATACTCTTTGAAATCGTAACAGTAAATGGTGATAGTTCAACGAGAAGGATAGTGTGTTTTTGACCGCGTACTTGCGAATACGCGCTTATAGGGATATATTTTTAATAAATCTGCATTTCCACATTTCAAACAATTAAATAGTCAATGAGGATATACCAATATAATTCTACTTTGTAATTAACTTGTTTATTCTTTTAAAAACTAATTAAATATTTAAATGCACACACATATAAAAAATAATAGATACATTTATAAGAAAATGATAATAGTTTCTTATTCAATCTCATTGTCCTTAATATACGTAAATTCCAGTAAAAAAATATAAATACTATTTTCTTATAAAAGCGAATAAAATCTAATAATATTATTTCTGCATTAACTCATTAATTCTGCAGACTAGCATCTGCTGTCAAATTCAAATAAAAATTTATAGAAGCCTATCAGCAAAAATTTTAGTGCAGATTGAGCTTATAAATTCTCATAGAAGCTGTTAGACTTTTTATCAGCGCTTAAGAGAATTTAACAGTTATTTTCAAAAGGGGGGGGAGTAGCTCGATTTAAAATATCTCTCGATTGACTGAACAAAGTAGCAATGGGTTTTTCTATAAATTGACAAATTATATAAATCATTTATATTTATTATTTACTGATAAATATTATTTATTCATAATAATATTTATTTATTCATAAAGTGAAAATAACCAAAAATATTTATATTGTTTATTTAATAAAAAAAATATTAATTTTATTTGGTTATCTTATTATTACAAAACCAGATATATATAGATTAAATATATATTTGTTAAAATGAAGAAGTAAATGAATAATCAAAAGCCGTTACAATGAGTGAAAAATTACAAATAATATTTATATTGTTTATTTAAAGAAAGTAATAATTATACCTGGTTATTGTTTGTACATAACTACACATCTATAAACTTTAGATATATTCGTAAAATGACAAACAAAAATCAAGGTCGTTTAAAAGAATGAAAAATTGTGAGTCGGAGGCCTAGGCGGCCGGCTCGCGCTTCGAGTCATCGAGTTAGCCGGCCGCGTAGGCTATATTCGTCGTTATGTGAGGTTGAATATCGCATAATTTAAAAAATGTCTCGTATTATTTAAATTATTTGATAATAATAGTTTTTAATTAATTGCGATAGTTATGTAGTAGATTGCTATGCATTAACAGATGCTATACAAATTAGTAAAAATTAATAAGAAATCACGGCCTTTTATCAAGTCGCGAGTGTCGATAGAACGGGTTGCGTCGGTCTCTCATTCGACTAGAGTCCGTGCGCGCATGCGCAGTTGTGCTTGCCGCGTCGATACTAGTGAGGTTCACGTCGCTCGGGACCGTTTCAGCTGGGTAACAAAACGGCTTGTAAACATTGTTGTGTTTTTTCGTGAGCATTGTGGTATATGGTGAAAATTTCGAAATACTGGATGTTGATTTTTCTGACTACATCAATGTTGCCGAGTTCATACATTTACTCTTGTATAAGATAAATACCCAGCCATCCAGTGTTTGATGGCATCCGACTTAAAGGTTATGTTTGATACCCAAGGAACTGCAAACAAATCATGTGTGATGGATGTTGGGCTATCTTGTAGGTGAGAAATTAACTGATTGACCGTATTTATGAGAGTTGTATTTATAGGTTAGGTTGCTGCGTTTCTCTTCAATTATTGCATTGATCATCTTTTATTTGTATGAATGTTTAGTTCATGTAAAAAAACTTTTTAGGTACTACCAGGTTGGCGTCAAAGTGCATTTGTACATCCCTGTCAGTAGTCGAATCCGGATTGAAATTCTCGAACTAACAGTAGACCTATAATGTCATTGTATCCTCTAGCTAATGTTGAATACAATTGCCAATTGGAGCTCGAACAGCTGTCTATAATAGCAATGGAATCTCCATCTAACTGCTGGTTACAGTAGCCATAGGATCTCTACCTGTGAGTTGGTTACTGTCCATATTTACGTCCACTAATCATCTACCAAACCCAAGTACTTCAATTAATGCAACGGCTTTTGTCTATATTAGTAATTAAGCAGTCCATATACGAGAAATTTCAGGTACTCCTTGCATACACGTAATAAAGGTTATGTTTGATTGCATACATATTATTGTCTTTAGAAATAATACCCAACGCCAAACCATTATGAAGATCTTATTCTCTACCTAAAGAAGTACAATCAAATTATGTGTGAAGGATGTAGGACTATCTTATGAGTGAAAATATAACCGATTGACCGTAATTATGAGAGTTGCGTTTGTAGATTAGGTTACTGTTCTTACTCTTCAATTATTGCATCGGTCTCCTTTTATATATGTGAATGATTAGTTCATGTAAAAAAACTTTTTAGGTACTTCCAGGTTAATGTCTAAGTGCATTTGTACATCCCTGTCAATGGTCGGATTAGGATTGAAGTTTAGTACAACATTCATAGAATCTTCCACTAAATGCAGACTGCGATGACAATGGATCCTTTATTTATCTGCTGTCTACTAGTCAACTAGTCCTGCATCTAACTACTATTTGCGATGCCCATGTCAACACCAGCTAGCGCTTAGCTACGATACCAACATAAATTTTTATTAAGTAGATTTGGGTAAAATAAGGTAATTCATAGAATGATTGCATTGAACAGCATATCAGATGCAGAAAACGAATGCATAAAAAGTGTAGTAATACAGTCAAAAACAAAAAAAATATATAGCAATAGTTGTTAAATTGATTATTGTAATAATTTTGGTTTCAAAATTCCTGCATCGTCTGCGTATCAAAATGCAGAAAACGATTGCATGGATAGCAATAGTTGTTAAATTGATTATCGTAATAATTTTGGTTTCAAAATTCCTGCATCGTCTGCGTATCAAAATGCAGAAAACGATTGCATGGAAAATGTATAACAGTAGTTGTCAAAATGATCATTGTATAATTTTATGGTAACAATTCGTGCATCGTCTGCCTAACAAAATGCAGAAAACGATGGCATAGAATTACGTATAGCAATAGTTGTTAAATTGATTATTGTAATAATTTTGGTTTCAAAATTCCTGCATCGTCTGCGTATCAAAATGCAGAAAACGATTGCATGGAAAATGTATAACAGTAGTTGTCAAAATGATCATTGTATAATTTTATGGTGACAATTCGTGCATCGTCTGCCTAACAAAATGCAGAAAACGATGGCATAGAATTATGTATAGCAATAGTTGTTAAATTGATTATTGTAATAATTTTGGTTTCAAAATTCCTGCATCGTCTGCGTATCAAAATGCAGAAAACGATTGCATGGAAAATGTTATAATTGATTATTGTAATAATTTTTGGTTTCAATATTCCTGCATTGTCTGCGTATCAAAATGCAGAAAACGATTGCACGGAAAATGTAGTAATAAATGTCAAATTATGTTTGTAAAAATTAAGTTGTATAAATCCTGCATCGTCTGCATATCAAAATGTAGAAAACGATTGCATGGAAAGTGGATAGCAATTGTTGTCAAAAAGTTTATTGTAAAAATTGTGATTAAAATATTCCTGCATCGTCTGCATATTTTATGTTAAATAATGCAATCTACAAAGTTTATTAGTGAATGAATATGATAGCTGGAATGTACTATTGGCGCCATCTACTGTGAGGTTATAAATTAATATAATTTTTCAACGGATGATGGCGCTACTGGTACATTACCGACGCTTCGTCGATAGTTTTTCACTATGGCACCCCAGTAAACAACGTTTTGGGGTTTTTAAGAAAAAATAATTTTTTTATTAATAACTGCATAAATAATTTTTTGTCGGTAATTATTAGTCAAAAAAGGCATCAAGTCTCAACGCAAATATCATATTTAGATTATCAATTTAAAAATTTGGAAAAATTTGGGAATATAGTTTAAAACATGCCTGAGAGCACTGCGTTTAGGATTTTTTCAATTATAACATAATACCTATATCTACAGAAGCCAGTAACCTATACATATTCATTCTAATTCAGCATAGCGCAATTTTTTAGGCTGCCTATTAAAATCTAAAATAAAAACTAACTTGTTTTAATATTTTAGAGTAAAATCGGTATTAATAACAGACAAATATGTAAAAAACAGCATCTTTAAATTACAAATAGATCATTATATATTACAAACAATGTCATCTTAATCTAAAAGAATCGTGCTTAATTGATTTATATTTACAATGATTGTAAATAAATAATGATTAAAATGGCCATAGATAATTTTGTTTCAATCAACAATAGCCTCATCCCAAGGGCCATATATATTTTCTTTATATTATTACCACCTGATGTACAGAAGAGAGCATATTTTTTATATTTACTGTCAAGAGAATTTGCTGTTGGCTCTACGAAAATGTAGTTCACATAAAAGTGACAATGTGAAAGAGTTATTTTAATAATAATTTACATTTTCTTTTTTTAAAACGTTTTTTTTAGTTATTTAAATGTAAGCAAATGTAAAAGTGACCAATAACAAATGCAATGGTTACCTTTTTCTACGTTTACTTATATATATAATCACGTTATGTTATTATTGCTATATATGTTTTTTTACATAAATTTTTTTCGCTATGGTACGTAGTGAAGTTGCAGATGTCTATATATAAAGACTGCATTAACAGTGCTCATTGCTCTACGAACAGCCGTATCGCCCGTATGTAGAACGTATAAAGGTGTAGAACTTATAGATATATATTTAGTATTTGCCAAACTTGTTTAGTATTTGTTAAATTAATAGTTAGTTACAAAAAGAGTTTAATGTAATTGTTTTAAAACATAATGGATAACGAAAACAATGCGTTGATAACAAACAATTTTCGTAATAAACATTATGATAGATGTTGCAATCCGTTGGGAATTTTGAACCATTTAAAAAAAATCGTTATCTAAAGTTACTAACACTATACAGAAGCTGTATCCTCATTTATCAGATTATGAATGGGTGTGCTCCAATTGCAGAAAAAGTATTTGCAAAATGGTTCAATTGTCACAGCTAAACACCTGTACTTCTGCGGATATTTTACAGAGAGGTATCTTGAATTTATGAATTTTGAAAATTTTATTTACTTGCATGTTTACATAGAAAACTTTTCTACCTTTTATTTTATGGCTTTGGTTCTCAGTCTGAAGTGACAAAAGGCAAGACTATAAAATATTTCTTTATTAGGGGAGGACGGGGCTAAATTGACCACTTTTTTATGAATTTTTTTCTCCGCAGATTTAAAATATTTTTACACGCGACATTAATAGAATAAAAGCTCAACTGTTTGCCTGATTTTTATAGATTAAAATGTTTTAGCTTGTGCAACGTTTATAAACTTAACGACGTACATTTTGTAAAAATATTAATTGTATTAAATTAAATCATTCACTCATAGTTTATATTCTCATACTTTTGAATAACATAAGCCTAAAATTAAAAAGTCGAACAAATAAAATTAAACTTTCTATTACCGGGAATCGCAATATTCTTTTTCCGGTCAGTGAATGTATTTCTGCATGAGCAAGAAGATCTCGATGCAAAGTGCAAAAACAGTTTTTCGCAACTAACTTTTCGAATAATTTGAATTTCACAAATCTGTACCAGAACAAAAATTTGTTGACGAAATAGTAAATTTTTTCTATGGGCAGCATTTTGAAAAATACACCAAGCACGGAGATATTCCGTATGTTTAAGTTAGCCCGGGTCTCCCCTACACAGAGAAAAATTTTTTTTATGCGCTTGCCCTATAAGAATTGCGGGCTTTCTAACCATAGTACGATTTGGCAGCGCGGCATTTCTTTCGTAGAGTGAATCTACGAAAACATTGGTAGCATTGCTTTGTTTAACGCGGCCGTCCGGCCGGCGAGCATACGAATTAACTCACTGTCGAACAAATCGAAGCGTACGAAGGGAAGAAACTACAAATATACTCCCGGTAAGAGGGTATTTTAATAAAAAATAGTTGTTAAAAAATAATTTGATTTCAATAAAAAATAGTTTTTTGTATAGTATTGCGTTTAAAAAAACAAATTGAAGAAATTCACTTAACTTTTCTAGATAACAGTAATTTAAGCTCGTTAGTTACTGCTACAACTGGTGTTACCAGCGAGTACGATAATGTACACGTAATGAACGACGTACTAAATGATATACGACAGGACAGACAAGTGACATTAATGATTTAAATTTACCAGCTGTTTTGACGATGGATGCACTTGATTTACTTGCGGAATTAAAATTGAATTTTAATAAAGAATCTTGTACTTATGTACAAAAAGTACAAATTTTAACTCTTTTGCCAAAGTTTTGGAGTGTTGCAAAAATCCAAGAGCATTTCATTGCTTCTAAACGAATGATTTATACAGCAAAATCTTTGTCAACTACTGAAGGCGTATTGGCAATACCCGAGAATAAAAAAGGTAACTATTCTGGTTTCATAAATAGTAGTATAAACTGTAGAGCATCTGTTTGCCTAATTATATAGACAATTGACCTGACACTACAATTTTATATACATGTAAAACATTTTTGTGCGTTACGTAATTGATATTTGCAATATTCTTGGGGGTGTCGATAGTTGCTGTGCTTATTTTTTATTGACATATTTTATAATTATAGATGCATATCATTAAAATTAAAACTTTTATCTCTAACATGATTTCGTTCTTTTCTAACAAACACTTTTCAATGATATTAAATTGTAAAACATTGATGAAAGCATGTATTAGAAAATAATTTATGTTTTTAAACTTTTTTATAAAAATTATACTTAAATAGATATAGTGTCAAAGTTTTCAAATTATGTTTACAAACATAAACTTCAAGGTCTTTATCAATCGAAGCAAAATGTGCAAATATTTTTTACTTGTACAAAAAACAAAAAGTCAAAGTCTTTTGCTTGAAAAATTGCTTAGGCCTCGAAAATAATTCAAAATTTCTCAAATTTATTACATAGTTTCATAGATAACGGCTTTTTTTGCTTTATCGATGTTTGTATTTCTTTTTTAAAAAGTATTAGACGTAAAGCTGCAAACAAATGCTTGCCCAGTACTGATATAAATGTTTGGAGGTTTGGGGTGCGAGTGTGAAAGAATATACAACGGTGTTCAATGTAACTCATTTATTGACTCGATGATCGTGAGACTCGATCGTTCTCGTCGGCGTCGGGAGCGGACCTCTCTCGTCCGTGTCAAGGGGCGAACTGTCTGCATCGGTGTCGTCGACGTAACCTCTCTCTCCTGACCTCCGTCCAAGGGATGCGTGGGTTAAGGAAAGGTGTCAGGTAAAGGTTATAAAAAATGCGTGCGTGTGTCAACGTGTCGGGTCGGGAACGCGCGTCTGCATTGTCTTTGTCTCTGTTGCTCGTCTCGGGGAAAACCCTGGTGCGTCTGTGTTCTGTCTGTTCGTAATTGTTTTATTGTTTATGGAATATATGGAAAATAGGTTGAAAGGAAAAGGTGAAAGGTTTTGCAGGAAAGTTTTCCTGTCCCCGTCTGTGCATATGTGGCTGAGCCGCCACAGTACCCCCCTGCCAGTGATCCAGTCACGATAATTTGTCGTCTTTTTTAGTTTTTACAAAGTTATACAGTACATGCGAATACATTCAGAATATTTTTTTTTTTTTTTTTTTTTTTATTTATTCAATTTGAATCTCTGATTTGAGATTATTTTGAAGTACATATGAGAATACAAATAACGTAGATGATTTTTACATAGATTTCGCAAATTTATGTTGTAACATATTCTAGATTAGATTGAGAGTTTACAATTTTCTAAGAACGTACATATGATTTTACATATTTTAGTAGTCGGTTTATACAAAATAACATCAGAACTAGAAGGAAGCGCATAATTATTTTTAATAAGGTTTTTAATAAAAATAGATCTTTCCCTGTCCAGGATGGGACACTGCCATAGAATGTGGTTTAAGTCTTGTATGTCCCATCCGCATTGACATTTCGCGTTCGGCAGAACTTTAATTTTATTTAAAGATGAACCAAGATTGTAGTGGCCTGATCTGCATCTTGTTATGGTTGAAATGATATTTCGTGATAAGTTTTTGTTTTTAAACCATGGTTTTGTAGATATGTCAAAGAAATTTATGAAGTAATTGATTCCTTTATGTTTTCCTTCTTGTAGAATAATATCGTTAGTATTTTTAATGGACATAGTTTTTTCGGCTTCTTTTAAGTCTGTAAATGGTATTTTTATATTATTTAAGGGGGGTTCTTTTGTACAATTTTTTGCTAAACGATCTGCTTGATCGTTGCCCAGTATACCATTATGAGCAGGTATCCAATAGAACTTTAGTTGATATTTTTTGGAAGTGTTCTTATTAAATTCACAAACATTATCACGTATTTTATATATATAAGGGTTAATTTTGATGTTGAAATTATTTTGATTTTTCAACGCTGTTATCGCACTAAGTGAATCTGAAAATATTATGTAGTTTTGATTAGGACGTTGAAGTGCGTATTCTACTGCATCATTAATTGCGATGCACTCTGCAGTGTAAATTGAGGAATTTAGGTCGATGCTTTTTTGAGAAATTGTATTCATATAGTGGTCGCAAGTTGCAGCCCCGACTGATAAACCATTTAAAGTTTTGCTTCCGTCTGTGTATAAAGCAACAGCTTTTTCTTTAATTAAAAGATCGTTGATTAGAGAATTAATATTATTAATGTTTTTAATCTCTTCACCGAAATGAGTGTTTGCTTCGATATTTTCTAAAAGAGTTGAATATTTATGAGTGAATGGAGAATAATGAGAGTCAGTGCTTATAATGTTTGTTTTTGCGTTCATATTTTCGATACTAGTAATTAATAAGCTTTTTTTTTTACAATTTTTATTTTTTTCTAGGTTGATTTTAAATTTATTTAACGTTTTATTAATAAGTAAGTTTGAGTTTGAAATAATTTTATTTATATAGCATTGACAAAGATATTTAGTTCGTTCTTGTAGTAAAGGTAATTTGGATTCGGCCAATAATATGTTCGTTGGAGTAGATATGAGAATACAAATAACGTAGATGATTTTTACATAGATTTCGCAAATTTATGTTGTAACATATTCTAGATTAGATTGAGAGTTTACAATTTTCTAAGAACGTACATATGATTTTACATATTTTAGTAGTCGGTTTATACAAAATAACATCAGAACTAGAAGGAAGCGCATAATTATTTTTAATAAGGTTTTTAATAAAAATAGATCTTTCCCTGTCCAGGATGGGACACTGCCATAGAATGTGGTTTAAGTCTTGTATGTCCCATCCGCATTGACATTTCGCGTTCGGCAGAACTTTAATTTTATTTAAAGATGAACCAAGATTGTAGTGGCCTGATCTGCATCTTGTTATGGTTGAAATGATATTTCGTGATAAGTTTTTGTTTTTAAACCATGGTTTTGTAGATATGTCAAAGAAATTTATGAAGTAATTGATTCCTTTATGTTTTCCTTCTTGTAGAATAATATCGTTAGTATTTTTAATGGACATAGTTTTTTCGGCTTCTTTTAAGTCTGTAAATGGTATTTTTATATTATTTAAGGGGGGTTCTTTTGTACAATTTTTTGCTAAACGATCTGCTTGATCGTTGCCCAGTATACCATTATGAGCAGGTATCCAATAGAACTTTAGTTGATATTTTTTGGAAGTGTTCTTATTAAATTCACAAACATTATCACGTATTTTATATATATAAGGGTTAATTTTGATGTTGAAATTATTTTGATTTTTCAACGCTGTTATCGCACTAAGTGAATCTGAAAATATTATGTAGTTTTGATTAGGACGTTGAAGTGCGTATTCTACTGCATCATTAATTGCGATGCACTCTGCAGTGTAAATTGAGGAATTTAGGTCGATGCTTTTTTGAGAAATTGTATTCATATAGTGGTCGCAAGTTGCAGCCCCGACTGATAAACCATTTAAAGTTTTGCTTCCGTCTGTGTATAAAGCAACAGCTTTTTCTTTAATTAAAAGATCGTTGATTAGAGAATTAATATTATTAATGTTTTTAATCTCTTCACCGAAATGAGTGTTTGCTTCGATATTTTCTAAAAGAGTTGAATATTTATGAGTGAATGGAGAATAATGAGAGTCAGTGCTTATAATGTTTGTTTTTGCGTTCATATTTTCGATACTAGTAATTAATAAGCTTTTTTTTTTACAATTTTTATTTTTTTCTAGGTTGATTTTAAATTTATTTAACGTTTTATTAATAAGTAAGTTTGAGTTTGAAATAATTTTATTTATATAGCATTGACAAAGATATTTAGTTCGTTCTTGTAGTAAAGGTAATTTGGATTCGGCCAATAATATGTTCGTTGGAGTAGAATTTCGGAGTCCAAGAGATAATCTGATTGCAAGGAACTGGATTTTTTCAATAGTTCTGATTTTGTCTTTTTGAGTTGGAAAGAAAATAAAGCAGCCGTAATCGATAATTGAACGGATGAGACTTTTGTATAAAATAAGTAGTGTCTCAGGTGAAGAACCCCATTTTGTACCTCTTGTGAATTTTATTATATTCATAGCGCGAATACATTTTTTCTTTATGATATCGACTTGTGTATTAAAACGAAGTTGGTAATCGAAGGTGATACCTAGAAAGCGAACTGTATTGCTTGATTTTATATTTATATTTTTAATATTTAATTCTGTTTCCCCTGGTTTTATTTTTTTTCTATTAAAGTTTATCAGTACGGTTTTATTAGGTGTAAGTTCGAGACCTAGCGAATAAAGGTTATTTGAGATTGATTCGATAGATTTTTCTAATAATTTTGTGCTAGATTTGACGGATGCTCTGTTGCAGTATACGGCGATATCGTCCGCAAATTGAGAAACCTTTATGTTTTTCGGAAGGTTTTTGCTGATATTCGAGACGTAAATGTTAAATAAAAGAGGGCTTAGCACTCCGCCCTGCGGGACTCCCTTATGAGAAGTTCGTGGTTCATCACCTGTTTCACTTGTATAAATAAAGCGTTTGAATGTTATGAACTTGACAAATTTAATGAGATTTTCTGGACAGCCAATTGTTGCCAATTGTTGCAGTAAAATTTCTATGTTTACATTATCAAATGCGCCAGTTACATCTAAAAACGCAGCTAAAGTACTCTTTTTTTTAAAAAGAGAGTCCTCCACGCTTAAAGTTAATCCCATTAAATTGTCAATAGTACTCTGCCCTTTTCTAAATCCTGTTTGATTTGCCGGAAGTAAATTATGGTGTTCGAGCCACCATTGAAGTTTATTTTTTAACATTGATTCAAAAAGCTTAAGGGTGCATGAGGTTAAGCTGATAGGTCGTATATTTATACCGTCTTGTTTCTTAATGAAATGTATATAAGAATCCCTCCAATTTTTTGGAAAAGAATTGCCCGTATACATCCCGTTAAAAATGTCGAGAAGAATAAGTTTATATTTAATTGGTAAATTTTGAAGAACATTATAGCCTATACCGTCCATTCCACAAGATGAGTGCGTATTTTTATCTTTTAAAGCGATATTGAATTCAACAAAGTTGAAAGTTGAGTTTAAAAATTCATTTTTTTCGCATTTTGGAATAATGCTGGGATCAGTTGAGCACCATGGGGGAGTGATTTTATTCAATGCAGAATTGATTTTTAATTGATCTTGGTGGTTTTCAGGATTGTGACTAGGCTGTATTTTTACCCATTTGTTTTTAAGGATTTTGCTTACGTTCCAAACATAAGATTGACTTATCGAAAAGTTTATATTTTGACAAAACTTTTTGTAGTAGTCTCTCTTTTTTTTTTTTAAATAATTTGGTAGCTTGTGCAGCATATTTTTTATGTTCAATGAAGTCATGTATATTTTTGGAAAATTTAGATTTTTTAAAAGAGGCGATTCTTAGCCTTTTAGCCTTGTCACAATCAATATCCCACCAAGGAACAGGATTTTTATAAATATTTTTATTAACTACTTTTTTTCCGGGGTGCACTCTTTTAAAGCCTTTTTAATAATGTCAAAAAATAAATCATATTTGATATTAGGAGCAGATTCATCATATTCTTTAGATAAGAGTTTGTCGTAGTTTTGTTCAAGGTTGGTGAGAAATTTACTCCAGTCAGTTTTGATCGAGGTAAGCTTAAATGTTTTTTTTTTATAAATACTTTTTTCTATAAACAGGTCTATGTGCAGAGGGAAGTGGTCAGAACCCAGGGTTTCTTGATTTGTATTTACTGAAACTTTATCTGCCAAATTAGGAGAAGAAAAAATTAGATCAATATTTGATGTGTAATTAAACGATTCTCTGTAAGTAATGGTAGATGTATTATGTATAATTAGGTTAGATTTATTAAGAGTTTCCAATAACCTTTCACCGTTTAGGTCGTTTTTTTGACAATTCCATACAGTATTATGGGAATTAAAATCTCCCATAAATAAGGTGTGATTTTTTTTTTCAATGTTATTAAAAATTATATTCCAATTGTCTTGAGACAAAGTGAAACCCGGAGTTCTGTAACAAACCAATAAATCAATTGTAGGTTTTATATTTGTAATTTTAATACCTGCAAGTTGGACTGAGGGATCTGGAGATTTTATATGATTAATTTCGTGATACGCAAGATTATTTTTAATTAAAATAAGTATTCCTCCGCCTCGAGAATGAATTCGGTCTTTTCTAAAAGTCTTATATCCAGGGAAGTGGAAATTTTCTTCGGCAAAATTCTTGTTAGACAACCATGATTCCACACAAACGAATAAGTCAGTATCTGCTAGAATTGTATTAATCTCTTCTTTTCTTCTAATTATGCTTCTGGCATTCCAAAAAATTATCTTTAGGTTTTTATTGTAGTAGTTACTCATTTTGATGTTAAGTTAAATTTTAGTTTATTTTTATCCTTTTTCTTCTTTTCTTCTTCCTTTTTTTTCTTTTTATATTAATTTTAATTATAGTAAGTTAAATTATGTGTTTGTGTTTATATCCAAGTTCTGATTATTAACTGAGATGTTTTGAAGTATTTTATTTTTAGTTCTTGTAAGAGTTGATTTTATCTTCCGATTATTTATTTGCTTGTGTATGTTATCAAAAATTTGTATAAAATTATTTATGTCTGTTGTGTATTCTTGAGCTAGTTTTATAATATTAGAGTTACTTTTTGAGTTTTCAATGAAACTTTTGATTTGTTTGAAGTCAAGATTATATGGTTTTGCCGAGTTTTCAACAATCTCTTTAATTATGGAGAGATCATTTTCCGAACCTGAACTTATATCTTCTTTAGAGGAATTTTCGATGTTAGATTCATTTAATATAGAGCTATGTTTTTTTTTCTTTTTTTTTTGTTTTGGTTTTTTAAATTCGTTGTCTGTGTCTGTAGATGTTAAATCATTGTCGGTTTCTCCGGTATTTATTATAATTTTATCCTCGTTTATATTTATATTTTTACTTACATTTAGTTCATCTAATTGCGTCGATTCCGATGTAGAAGGAGGAGGAGGAGGTCTTTTGATGCCTTTGTTCTCATAATTCTGAGTAGTCGGTATTTCCTTGGTATTGATAGTAGATTGAGAGAGTGGGAGATTCGAAAATTGAGAAACATTAGGGCAAAGCTTTGCTACGTGCCCCGATTGTTTACATGCGAAGCACAGTGTGGACTCAGTAGAGAAATATATCCAATATGTATTGTCCTCGAATGTTATTTGATGAGCGTCAGGAAGCAACGTTTCGTCTCCTTCTTTCACATATACTTGTCGCCGATGTGATTGTATGTGGGACCTTCCTGGCTTACTGAGACTGGCTCTAATATTTTGAATATTTGATATTTGTTTGACTCTTTTGTTTACGAGGAATTCTTGTAGCACTTCGTTTGGAATATGTGTCTGGACGTTTGAAATAACAACTCTATTACTTTTTTCTATTAAAGGTCTGATACTGAGCTTGATATTATTAATTATAATGATTTGGTCTAATAGTTTATCGACTTGAGATTTGCTACTTAAAAAGACACATATTCTATTTCCTGAGATTTTCGAGATTGAAATAATGTTACTTACATTAACGTATAATTCTAAAGCATCTATGTAGTCGTCATTACTCGAACCATCAACTGCGTCAATTAAAATAGCTTGTTCTTTGTTAATTTTGGAGTTCACTGCATTGGCGTAGGTTTTTGTCATTGTTGTAACTTGTTGAGATGAACTGTTGTTGTGCTGGAGGTTTTCGAACTTTTGAGTTTGATGACTTACATTACTGTAAGCCATCCTGTTAGTATTTTGAAGGTTTGAGAAATTGCAATTGCAATTCTCTAAACCTTTAAACACTTGAGAATTTTAGTTTACTAGTATAAGTAAATATACTAGAAGTATACAGATATCCTTCAAAACACGCGTTCTCGGAGTCAAACAGACACAAAAACACGTCCGAACGCTTCGACGTCTCAAGCGCGAGTTCTCTTCACATTCAGAATATAATTGGTATAAATGATAAAATGGCTTAATTAAAACCCGCTTGGTATCTTTCTGCAAAGCGGACTCTTCTCCCAGAAGCGCGTAACGGTGACGTCGGCTCGTTGTTCCTGGTTTCACTTGGAAGCGGCTTATCTCGTTTCTCTCGTGCATGCGATGTCGGCGGATCCACAGTTTGATATGTTCCATTCGCGATGCCCTCTGATAAACTGTATGCCGGCTTGAGGCGATCGATGGAAATGGTCACGTCGTTACCATGAATGTCGACATGAAACGTTTTTTTTTTCTCGGCTGATAACTCGAAATGGCCCATCGTATGGCATTTCGAGCGTGCCTTTAGCCGCGTCGTGCCGAACTAAAACGTACTCAGCGGTAGCCAGATCCTTAAAAATGAAAGTTTTAGGCGTACCGTGGCGTGTGATGTCGGCCGGTCGAAGGTCCTTCAGATATTGGCGCAATTCTTTGATGAAAAGCGCAGGGCTATTGTTGGGCTTCGAACTAGCGGCGAGGAACTCTCCCAGCAAGCGTAGGGGCTCGCCGTACACGAGGTCTGCTGATGTAGCTTTTAGGTCTTCCTTCCACGCCGCGCGAATTCCGAGGAGTACAGTCGGCAAAACTCGCGTCCACTGATTATTTTGATGGCACCGTATTGCTGCTTTTAATTGTCGATGAAAACGCTCGACCATACCATTCGATTGTGGGTGGTACGAGGTGGTGTGCAGATGAGTCGTACCTGTTAATCGGCTAAGCGATTGGAACAAGTGTGACGCGAGCTACGGTTTCTGCTTCCTGATTCTCCATAGGAAAGGCTTCTGGCCAACGGGTGAATCGATCGACGCACGTTAAGCAGTAGCGTTGACCTTCCGATGGTGGCAAAATGACGATATCGATGTGCACGTGTTCGAATCGCGCTGATGGAGGCGCAAACGTGCCAATTGGTGAAGTTACATGCCTGCTAGTTTTCGATTGCTGGCATTGGATGCAAGCCTGCGTCCATGCCTTGCAATCGGCTTTTATCGAAGGCCAAACGAACCGCTGCGTTACCAATTTGACGGTCGCCTTCACTCCTGGGTGCGCGAGATTATGCACCGCTTCAAAGGCGAGCTTGCGGAACGGCTGTGTTATGAACGGCCGTGCGTTGCAGGTCGATACGTCGCAGAAAATTCGGGCTTCAGCTCCTGGAAGCTGAATGAGCTTTAGCTGAAGCGACGAGTCCGATGACAGCACGTCGTGGAGTTCGTTGTCCTCTCGTTGTGATAAAGCAAGTTCGTTGTAATCAAGCGGTCGGTCGATAGCTTCGACTCGCGAAAGAGTATCCGCGACTACATTGTCCTTGCCTGAAACGTGCTGTATATCCGTAGAGTATTGGCCGATGAAGTCTAAGTGGCGAGATTGGCGCGGTGTCGCCATGTCCAGCTTTTGGCGAAAAGCCTAAGTCAGCGGCTTGTGGTCAGTGAAAATCGTGAAGTCGTGGGCTTCGACCATATGACGAAAGTGCTTGATTGCTAGGTAAATGGCAAGCAACTCACGATCGAACGCACTGTAGCGAGTTTGCGTGGGACTCAGTTTTTTCGAAAAGAAACCCAGCGGTTCCCAGCGATCCTTAATTTTTTGTTGCAGCACGGCTCCTACGGCGAAATCGGATGCATCGCACACCAAAGCTAGGCGGGCGCCTATCTGAGGGTGTGCAAGTAATGTGGCCTGTGCCAGGTCGGCCTTTGTTCTAGCGAAAGCTTGCGTGGCCTCTTCGTTCCAAGTAATAACGTCGTTGCCTTTGAGTTTGCCGTGCAATAAACCGTTTAATGGCGCTTGATTACGCGCCGCATTCGGTAGGCAGTCACGGTAGAAGTTTACCATGCCGAGGAATTGACGCAATGTCTTCGCGGTCGATGGTCGAGCGAAGTTCGCGATCGCGTCCACTTTCTCGGGCGTAGGGCGTATGCCCTCACTGCACACGATATGACCGAGAAAAGGCATTTCTTTTTGACCAAATGCACATTTCCCCGGGTTAACCACCACACCGTATTGTTGCAGTCGTTCGAATACAATTTCCAGGTGTCGATAATGTTCCTCCTCGTTCGCGGATGCAACGAGGATATCGTCGATGTACGCATAGCAGAAGCTTAAATCGCGGAGAACTTCATCGATGAAGCGTTGGAACGTCTGCGCGGCATTTCGAAGTCCAAAACTCATGTAAGGAAATTCGAATAAACCGAACGGGGTCGTGATCGCGGTTTTCGACACGTCTTCTTTCGCGACCGGAATTTGGTTATAGGCGCGGACCAAATCGATTTTCGAGAATATTTTCTTCCTCTGGAGAGATTGTGCGAAATCGCGAATATGTCGTACCGGGTAGCGATCGGGAATCGTGCGGGCATTAAGTGCACGGTAATCGCCGCATGGTCGCCATTGTCCGTCGTGTTTCGCGACCATGTGCAATGGTGCTGCCCAGCTACTCGATGACGGTCTCGCTGTGCCGAGTTGCAACATCGCGTCGAACTCTTTTCGCGCTGTCTGCAGTCGATCTGGTGCAAGCCGACGCGGTTTGTTAGCCACCGGTTGTCCGGGAGTCGTGTGGATAAAGTGCTGTGTATTGTGACGCACTACTGGGGCACGACCGTCGGGGCGCGTAATATCCGGGTATTTAGCTAACAGTAAATGATAGCTCGAAGTACCGGTTACTATTTTCACGCACGGCACTGCACTGGAACAAACTTGACCTTGCGTTGCAATGTTCGTCTGCCGGTCGATTAGCCGGCCACCTTTTAGGTCAACGAGAAGTCCGAAGTACGCTAAAAAATCAGCGCCGATAATTGGTTTTTCCACGTCCGCGATTATGAACTTCCACGCGAATGCACGACGTAAACCGAGATTCAACGATAACGCCATTGTTCCATAAGTTGATATCGTTGAACCGTTCGCGGCCGCGAGGTCGTAACTCGCTTTTTTAACACAAGCGCGCACGAGTTTTCGCGGATAAACACAAAGATCCGCTCCAGTATCGACGAGGAAACGAATCGTACTTTCGCGGTCCGTGATAAATAAGCGGCACGTCATTAACTGTGGCTCACTCGCCGCCATTAGTGAGAGCCCGGCGCGTTTCCCGCAAACGAACAAGGGGGTCGGCACTTCGTCGCGTCTGCGCCGAATTCGTTGTGGTACCAGCAGTACCCGCGGTCGACGGCTCCTGTGCGACTTTGTGATCTACCACGGGAGCGAGAACGTACCGGTTGGCGTCGCGGTGATTGCGGAAAACGCAGTCTGTCCTCGCGCACTTCACGACGTATAGCCGCTATTTCCTTCTCGTGATTTGCCGACATTTCCCGAATTTGTTGCGATAGTTTCTCTATCGCGAGTTCGACTCCTGCCGCGGCTATTTGCGGTGTCGGGATCGTTGCCGTGGTGGTCTGCTGGATCGGCATGGATGTAAATGCCGCCGGAGAAAAAGAGCCACGAAACGACTCCATAATCGAATCGGCTAACTCGGCGATTTTATTTAGCGGCGAATCTTGTTGCGTCGCTAAAATAGCCTGGATGGTCGTCGGCAATCGGCTAATCCACAAAGTTTTTAACAAGCTGTCGGTAAGTGCTCCGCCCGCGAGATCACGTAAATGGCGGAGAAACTGAGTCGGCTTTCGGTCGCCGAGTACCTGATGCTCGAGTAATTGGCGTATCTTTTCCTCTGAAGATACGCTGAGCCGCTTGAGGAGCTCGTCCCGCGTCCGTGTGTAAGGCTGCGTCCCGGGCGGATTACGCATCAGATCCTTTATTTCGACAGCTAAGCGCGGATCCAAGCAACTGCATAAATGGCTAAACTTAGTCTCTTCTTGCGTTATTCCGGCCGCGTTAAACGCCCAGTCGAGCTGTGTAAACCATACCTCTGGATCGGATGGTATGTACACAGGTGCACGAAAACCAATTCGGTTAATCGAAAGTTCGTTCGCGTTGACCGGCGGAATGATCAATGTATTAGTCGCCAGCGTATCACTAGATCCGTTAACATTTGCCATGCCGATTGATTAAGTCTTAGCACACTGAGATAACTTTCACACACAAACTATTAATACGGCGAAAATGCGTCACCTCCTGTTCGCGAGAAACCTATCACGTCGGGGTCACCACTTTGGAGGTTTGGGGTGCGAGTGTGAAAGAATATACAACGGTGTTCAATGTAACTCATTTATTGACTCGATGATCGTGAGACTCGATCGTTCTCGTCGGCGTCGGGAGCGGACCTCTCTCGTCCGTGTCAAGGGGCGAACTGTCTGCGTCGGTGTCGTCGACGTAACCTCTCTCTCCTGCCCTCCGTCCAAGGGATGCGTGGGTTAAGGAAAGGTGTCAGGTAAGGGTTATAAAAAATGCGTGCGTGTGTCAACGTGTCGGGTCGGGAACGCGCGTCTGCATTGTCTTTGTCTCTGTTGCTCGTCTCGGGGAAAACCCTGGTGCGTCCGTGTTCTGTCTGTTCGTAATTGTTTTATTGTTTATGGAATATATGGAAAAAAGGTTGAAAGGAAAAGGTGAAAGGTTTTGCAGAAAAGTTTTCCTGTCCCCGTCTGTGCATATGTGGCTGAGCCGCCACAAATGTATAAAAGTGTTTTTCTGTTATAAACTTTGCGAAAAATATTGTGCAATTATGACAATAGTATAATTTTTATACCTTTTAGAAATCTGCCGCATATTTGTATACATTTTTCATTTTCACTGGAACATAATATATTTGTTTTAATAATTAAAATTTTAAAATTGTAGACAATACTTTACCTGAAGCAGTGGAGACCGTCGCGAAAAACTTTTATTTCAATGATGAAATCAGTTCAGTTATGTCATGTATGAAGGACTTTGTGATTATTCGAAATGAAGAGAATAAAAAAATAAAAGTTCAAAAACGACTGCTTTTATTAAATTTAAAAGAAATTTACCAGTCATTTAAAGAGGAACATCCGAATATAAAAATTGGATTTGCAAAATTTTGCACACTAAGACCGCCTAATTGCGTATTAGCTGGGAGTAGCGGTACTCACAGTATTTGCGTTTGTAGCTATCACCAAACTGTAAAATTACTGATTATTGGTAAGTTTTTAAGAGTTCACATTCTATATTAACATCATTACTTTTACTTGTTACTAACTTATTTCTTAATTTTAGGATCTTCCTTGCCCAGTCTTACAAAAGACCGCTTAATTAAAATTGAAACATACAAGGATTGCTTACGTATGTTGACATGCGAAGCAACAACAGAAAGCTGCTATTTTGGAAGCTGTGAAAAGTGCCCAGGAACTAATATTTTAAAGCTTTATTTAGAGTCAATATTAATTAATGATTGTTTAAGTGAAATGACTTTCAAACAGTGGTTTTCTACTCCCCACACCACCTTGGAAACAATTGCAAAACCAGTGAATGAATTTATAAATTATTTTACTCAAAAAATTTCTGAACTGTTGCCGCATTCATATATTGCACAACAACAAGCTATGTTTTCGAGGGAATTGAAAAATAGGTTGAATATGTAGGCGAATTTCAAATAATAATAGATTTTGCCGAAAATTATGCATTTACGGTACAGAACGCAGCACCAGGATTCTATTGGAATAACGACCAAGCGACTATATATAATGTATGTAGTTATTTATTTTAGAGAAGAAGTAGAGAAAAAATTATGTTTAGTGATAATATCAAATTGCCTGACACATGACGCAACTGCCGTTTATACTTTTCATAAACACATTATTGCCAATTAAAAAAACAAATTTTCAATCATAAATAAAATTTATTATTTTTCTGATGGAGCGAGGCAACAATATAAAAATTACAAAAATGTCATTAATGTAGCTTTCCATAAATTGGATTTTGGAATCGATGCCGAGTGGCATTATTACGCCACAGCGCATGGCAAGGGCCCATGCGATGGACTCGGTGCGGTTGTGAAAAGAGGCGCTGTCAGAACCAGCTTGCAAAGTACGGGAAACTCAGAAATTTTAAATTGTAACGATTTATATGTATGGTTAAGTACGACTGACAGAATGTCAAATATACATTTTATTTATTCACCTGTAGAAGAATATGATGCAAATTTGAAATTTTTGAAAAAACGTTTTTCAATTAAAACTCGAGTAAAAGATTTACACGAGAAACATTGTATCATTTTAATAGATAATAATCTAATAAGGATAAAACCATACTCACTTTCGAGTGTTTTTGATGAATTGGAAATTAAATAAAACATTTAATGAAATAAAATTGTATAAAAAGGTGTTTAATTTAATAAAAGTGGTGGCCGGAAAAAAGCAAGCCATTTCCATGATGGGTACAGTTATAAAATAAATAAAACCGACAAAGTAGATCCGTCGATTAAGTAAGTTTGTTTTTATAAATTCTATTCATTGCACTCTTAAGTCCTTAAATTCCAAAAATTGAATTTATCTGATTAAAATTTGAACAAATCGTAACCCTTATTACAATGTTATTAATGTAAAATTTTTTTAAATCGCTACATTTTTTACGTGTACTATAACTAAGACAGCCAGAAGGAATGCGATATAAATTTCTCATAGTGCAATTCGTGTAGATAGATGCATTGCAATCAAATGGATGCTGAAGGTAACGAATGCACCGGTCGATCGCAGCTCATTCTTGTTCAACTCAAGAAGAAGAGTATCTGTTTGAAGAGTATATTAAGGAGCTTCTTAAGACCGGCTTAGGAAGTTTACGAGATGTTCACGAAAGAGCCAAATTAAAGTAACTTACGATTAAGATTTTTAAAACAGAAAATGTAATTGTAAGTATATCTTAATTAATATCATTTACAAAAGTGAAAAAAAAAATTCATAAAAATTATTAATTTCTTAAAGCAGATGTCGTTAAATGAAGAACAGATTTCTAAAATAACTGGAACTATTTTTGTTAAATGACCAATTTGAATTTTCGAAGTTCATTAAATTACTTGAAAAATTTTGGTGGAGTCGCCAGCAGGATCTCTGCATTACCACCAATAGCGTTAGAATTATTTACAATTGTTTACAAATGATTTATAGATTTTCTCACAAATTATATATATATAATCGTATAAACAATTGTGCATAACTTTAAACCTATTGGTTGTGGTGATTCTTCCAGCAATTCTTTCTAAAATTTCTCAAGGATTTCAATAAACTTTGGAAAATTCAAATTAGTCAATAAACACAAATAGTCCCCACAAGGGATGCCAAAATGTTATGACCCGGCTTATCAAGACGGTGTCAGGCATGAGTAGTTCACCTTAACATTAAATTATTTATATTTTAATGTGAAACTACTGTCAGCTCCGGAGCCTCTTAGTTCTTATAAGTCACGATTATGGTGTGTCACGCTTTGTATATTACGCGTCACGTAACTCTTGTATATTTCGCGTCACGTAACTCTTGTATATCACGCTCTAAAATACATGAAAATTAGTGATTTTATGAGGTTTATGAGGCATAACTTACACCAGCGGTCTTGGCCAATAATCTAACCACCGCCATTCGAAAGCTCTCGAAAAATGTGATCTTTTGAGCGGTGTTAGATCAAAATCGATTGTGGCGTGGTCGCCTTTTTTTGATATTCAATATTTTCGGGCATTCTATCTCTTCGAGATTTTAAAACTAAGAATTGTAACCCAGGTAGATAAGTTCTAAAGATTCTTTTGAACAAAAGTTGTTTATAATGTTTTTTCAAAAAAATCAATAGATTTTGAGATACATGGCTTTGAAAATAGAAATTTTCCTAAAAAATTGAAAAATTTCCATTTTTTATGGTGGAATAACTCTCAGGCAAATTATTTTTAACGCCTAAAATTTTTTTCTATCTTCTGGAAGATATTTCCAGCCTGTTTTCAAATTTTGGAGCGATTTAAAATTTTTATCGTACCACTTGACGTGAAATAGCCCATATGTATTTTTTCCGTGCGCAAAAAAAAGTTGTAAGAATAACTTGAAAGAATGTGTATTAGTTTACTTATTCCTGATAAAACTCATAAAATAAAAACGGACCTAAAATTTAATGTAATGTTTTTAAAAATATGCACAATTTTTCGAAGATAAAATAAATATTAATTAAGTATAACATACACTTTTCCAAATATCTATATGTGAAATATACAATAAATTAAAAATTAAATACATTAATTATGCATTTTTAAGATAATTCTATTATAAACAGTAATGGCAAAAGAAGATTCAAATTTTAACAGTGGCAATATAAAATACGAATTACATTTCAAAAGTTTTTCGAAAATTATTATTTTAGTAATATTTAATTTTAATATTATTCAAATCAAATTTAAAAATTGTATGGATATATAAATAAGTAGATTACGTATATTTATATAAAACAATATTTTAAATAAACAAGTATGTATTTATTAGATACAAAAGGTTATTTAAGGAATGCCTTTGTTTATAATAATTAAAATAAATATATGGGCTCTGTAACTAAAGGGAAAAATAAATTGGATATAATTATGGATTAAAACGCAAATTTTGAAAGAGGGTGGAAATTACGAATTACGGGAGAAATGGAAGTAACAGGTTTTTATTTATATACCGCTAAAATATTATAAATAATTCTGTAAAACTAATACAAAAATTAATTTAATTAAGAAGAAAGTTTTATTACTCTAAAAGTACAAAATATTAATGACATATAGAACTCTTGGCGATGACTTAAATAAATTAATTTTAGGGGGTAAAGTTCTATTTAGATCCCTTTAAAATAATCTAAAATTTTAATAGGTTAACATTAACACATATATATATATATTATATATATTACACCTTTGGTGTAAATTATGTCCTAAAATACGAGAAAATTAGTAATTTTATGAGGTTTATGAGGCATAACTTACAACAGCGGTCTTGGCCAATAAGCTAACCCAAGCCATTCGAAACCTCGCGAAAAATGTGAACTTTTGACAGGTGTTAGATTAAAATCGATTATGGTGTGGTAGCCTTTTTTTTGATATTCAATATGTCCGGGTGTTCTATCTCTTCGAGATTTTAAAATTAAGAAATGTAACCATGGTAGATAAGTTCTAAAGATTAATTTAAACAAAAGTTGTTTGTAATGTTTTTTCAAAAAAATTAACAGATTTTGAGTTAAATGGCTTTAAAAATAGAAATTTTTCTAAAGAATTGAAAAATTTCCACTTTTCATGGTCGAATAACTCTTAAGCAAATTATTTTTAACACTTAAATTTTTTTTGTATGTTCTGGAAGATGTTTCCAGCCTGTTCTCAAATTTTGGAGTGATTTAAAATTTTCATCGTACCACTTGACGTGAAATAGACCATATATATGTATATATATGTATGTATGTATGTGGGTGTGTGTGCGTGCGGCGGAATATTTATATAATATATATATATATGGGAGATTCCATGTGAAGTGATCCAGTTAAAAAATAGAAGTCTGTTTTCTTCATAAAATGCATTCGCTCTCTTTTTTTATGAAATTTGCATAAAAACACCATAACTTTGTCTGAAATGCTCTGCCGCACTCAAACTTTGCATTATTTTGAAGGTAATTAATCGTCGATGAATTAGATTTTTGGATGGATAAAATATTTTTGATCGTACAACCCTTTTTTTTACTATAAAGGTTTTTATTGATTATAACTATATTCAAAGTTTTAAAATAAAATAAATGAAATATTTGAACTGATTCTTCTTGAAATTAATAAACTTTTTCAAATTTAATGTATATAAGAAAAAATTGTTAGATTTTGATTTATTAAGTGATAAACATGGCCAAAAAATCAATTTTTTCAAAAAATTCGATTTTTTGATTGGCTACAACTCTGGTACTGATTGAAATTCAGGTCTAAAAATTTAGCTACACTCTATTCAAGTAGTTTTTTACTGATTCCATACATTAAAACAAAATTCTATTTTTGAACTGGATCACTTCACATGGAATCTCCCATATATATATTTTAAAATTGTTTTTTCAAGAATACACAATATATGTATTTTTTCCGTGCGCAAAAAAAAAGTTGTGAACATAACTTGAAAGAATGTGTATTTGTTTACTCATTCTTGATAAAACTCATAAAATTTTTAAACGTATACCCAAAATAATAACGGATCTAAAATGCAATGTAATGCTTTAAATACAGATGCAAAATTGTTTGAAGATGAAATAAATATTAATCAAGTATAACATACACTTTTCCAAATATCCATATGATATATACAATGGGTTAAAAATTAAATATATTAATTATTGCATTTTTAAGATAATTCTATTATAAACAGTATAGGCAAAAGAAAATTCAAATTTTAACAGTGGCAATATAAAATACGATTTACATTTGAATAGATTTTCAAAAACTATTAATTTAGGAGCATTTAATTTAAATATTTTTTAAATTAATATTTCAAAATTGTATGGATATATAAATGAGTAGATAATTTATATTTATATAACACAATATTTTAAATAAACAAGTATGTATTTATTAGAAACAGAAGGATATTTAAGAAATGAATTTGTTTATAATAATCAAAATAAATATTTGGGCTCTGCATAGTAAAAATAAATTGGATATAATTATGCATTAAAACGCAAATTTTGAAAGAGGGTGCAAATTACGAATCACGGGAGAAATGGAAGAAACAGGTTTTTATTTATATAGCGCTAAAATTTTATAAATAATTCTTTAAAACTAATACAAAAATTAATTTAATTAAGAAGAAAGTTTTATTACTCTAAAAGTACAAAATATTAATGACATAGAACTTTTGGCGATGATCGTTCATTAAATAAATTAATTTTAGGAGGTGAATTTCTATTTATAACGGTTTAAAATAATCCAAAATTTTAATAAGTTGTTAACTAAAATACTACAATTTAGTAAGTAATGTACTTTACTATTTTTGGTAAGTTAATTTTTCATTAACATTTATAATTTATATGATAAATGAATTTATTGATCATTACAAGCCAAAGAAACATTCCTCACATCTCAAGTAAGGCGGACTGTATAAATACCAGCCACTTTAGAAACCTCACAGGATGAGTGTTCGAAAAAAGACTAATACAAGCTAAGTCAACAAAAATGTAAAATTCAATTGATTGTAGTATAAAATTAATAAAAACTTAATAAACGGAAAAAAAAATTAAAAAAATTTTGTATTTCGCCCTGAGTATGCCTGGTGGGCTCATCAATAGAGTCCAGGCATCTCGTCTCTAGATACAAATGACAGATATAAAAATTGTTTGAAAACCTGACGAGGAAGACATGGGGTATATATGCCCTACCGATAGCAAATTTTAATAAGTGCTACATATTAACAGGTAGCCTCCTACCGCACTTACTTAGAACTAATGTCTTAATCGTCAGAATATTGTTACATAAGGCTAATTCGTGATCCAATGCCATATAATTTTAAAATTTGAATTTTCCAACTATTAGAAAAATTCGAGAATTTATTGCTTTTGTACACTCTAAGTTATATGATAAATGAATTTATTGATCATTACAAGCCAAAGAAACATTCCTCACATCTCAAGTAAGGCGGACTGTATAAATACCAGCCACTTTAGAAACCTCACAGGATGAGTGTTCGAAAAGTGTTTTTTTTTAATTTTTTTTTTTTTAATTTTTTTTTTTAATTTTTTTTTTAATTTTTTTTTCCGTTTATTAAGTTTTTATTAATTTTATACTACAATCAATTGAATTTTACATTTTTGTTGACTTAGCTTGTCTTAGTCTTTTTTCGAACACTCATCCTGTGAAGTTTCTAAAGTGGCTGGTATTTATACAGTCCGCCTTACTTGAGATGTGAGGAATGTTTCTTTGGCTTGTAATGATCAATAAGTTCATTTATCATATAACTTAGAGTGTACAAAAGCAATAAATTCTCGAATTTTTCTAATAGTTGGAAAATTCAAATTTTAAAACATTTATAATTATTAAAATATAAATTTAAGCTTTATAAGAATTCATATAGTTTAAAATTACAGTTACATTTAATAGTTCTATTTTTTTATTATTTTTATTCTGATTTCATTACACTAAATTTTGGTAAACTTTTATTTATAAATTATAATAACTATAGCAATACCTCCAAGGTGTTGTGTGAATCTGTTTAATTTTTAAGATGTCCATGGTAGTGAAAAAATAATACAATTTAAAACATTATTTTAAATAAATTAATTACGAAAAACCTTTTTCGAAATTAAAAATAGGGGGTTGGCGCGCGAAGCGCGCAGGGGGGCAAAGCCCCCCTGTATATATATATATATCAGAATAAAATCAAAATTATTAAAAATGAATATTTGTAATAATGTAGACGTCTATGTGGGACGTCACACAATCATTTTTGAAATCTGTTTTTTATTTAACGATATCTGCTTTAAAAATGTAACAACTTTTATGAATACTTTTTTCATTTCCTTAAATGAGCATAAGTAAGATATACTCACAATTACATTTTTGTTTTGAAAATCGTCAGTACAGGATTATTTTTCTAAAACGATTATATATAGCGCATGAGCTATTTTAAAGTGCAAAGATTCAATTTTATAAAGTTATAAAAATTATAGTCATTATGTTAAAATTTTTTCAACAAATTTATTTAACAATCTTCTAAAAGAAATTATTTTTTCACTCGAATGTTTTTATTTTTTATACAAACTATTACTTATTTGATGCAAAAGATACAAAAAAGGAGAATCCCAATGATACATATGATTTGGTCAACTACATCAAAGTAAACGAAAAAATCAAAAGATTAAAAAAAATTTTAATCCTATTTGACCTGCTGTTCTAAAGCTGAACCAACTACTTATTTTTGTAATTTATTGGATTTATTTCATTTAAGAATTGAGAGTTTTGTAATAATTTGAGATCCTCCTTTAGAGCTGATGATTGAAGCATTAGATATTGTGTCTAGATTTAAAAAAATATGAATAAAAAGGCATACAAAGTAAAGATACAATAAAACATTAATGCTAGCTTTAAGGGGGCCAAACCAAACGCTGTTGCACCTCTATAATTCTTAAAAATTAAGAAAACTCAAAAATAAAGCTTACGGCAACTGGCGGTAACAATGATTCTGATTGGTCTATGAGATTAATTTTTTAACCAAAATTTCAAAATATTCACAAAAACAATATATTTTAAGTTTGATATATGATCTTTATTGCCATAAAGTAAATTTTTTATCGTAATTTTGAATGTTCTGTGAATGTTACAGGTGCAACAGTATCTGGTGCTCTTAAGTATTAAATAAGCATTAATATTTCTATTGAATAATTATCCTATAAACTATTATTACTTATAAATTCGCATCAGCTGCTGCAAAACAGCCATATACGGATAGTATGGCTAGGAAAATGAGAAATTGGCGACTACAATTAAGAGAAGCAGCCAAGGAAATGCAAATAACGGATTCAAAAGATTTTGTTGAATTTCTGGAAAAAAAATCCTTGCATTATTAATTACGAAATTAGTTTCAAAGATAATGTAAAATCGAGGCAATTGTCTTACAAGCTACTGACAGTAGGTGAGAGGCAACATCTTTTGCTTTTTGACAGAGAGTTTATTGATACTGTACGGGATACGAAGAAATTATTTATGGATGCGACTTTTTCTATAGTGCCAAGAGTGAAAAAAGTTAAACAGTTCTTAACTATTATGGGAGAAAAGTTCGGTAAAGTAAGATCACAATTTTTGTAACAAATTATGTGCTTTAACATAAAGAATATTTTTTGTCCTAAAGTATTCTTTTTTAAATCCTGCTATTAATTTCATTATATCAAAACGAAGCGACGAAGGTTTATTTGGTATATGTACCAAAAAGAAGCGATGAAGTTGCGATTTTTAGGTCAAAGTGCTGTAATAGTTCTTTATGCACTTGGGGAGTAAAATAGCCGAGCTTTAATGTTGGTTTAAAATAATTATTTCAAGGGATTAATTGCCTTTTACTTCCGAAGTACACATAAAATTTATTACCCTGATCATTTGAAAGGCCACTTTATTCAACAACAATTATTTATAAATTTTTAAATTTTTGTAAGATTGTTTGGTATATTTCATTTAATATAATAATTATAATGTTGTATTTGCAGAAATAGGCTAAAATAAGTGTTTAAAGAACAAAAATTGAATCTACAGAGGATAAAGTGAGTCTTTGGTGAATAAAGTAGATCTGTGGGGAATAAAATGAGTCTACGGGAATAAAGTAAATTTACGGGGAATAAAGTAATTAAGGGAATAAAATGAAGTTTTAGTCTCTTCGTACAGAGGTTATTAAACTGGACTTTATAGATAATTAGGGTGAAAAAGTACATTTTTATTTAAGCTACTTCGAACTCTATTGAATTCATGTAGCTAAGAGCATAATCTTTATACATATCAATTACATTTGCTTATAAATATAGTATAAAACTATTTTACAATTTTAGTTGAGAGATTGTAAGAAAGCACAATTTTTGATAAAGGTAAATGTTGTTTTTTTTTTCATTTCTGTTAAGTACAGCGACTATTAATAAAATAAATTTATATTCTTTATAGATAAATAATCTATATTCTTTCTTCCACACTCTCATTGACTGTTTGATTTTATAATAATATGAATACAAGCAAGTGAAGAGGAGAGATCAATATTCTACGCTTTAATATCTTTTTTAAACTAACAGGGAGCGCGTCACATCTTCGGATAATGAATCTTGCCTAAACTCTAGGATTCGTTTTATAAAAATATAGATAAATCCGTGCTAGAGACTCTAACGCTATAATTTATCAAAGTTATAGGCTATTAAAGCAAATTTTGAAAAAAAGTTACTTCCACTTTAATCGCTTAGAACTCGAAGACAAATAAAAATATACTCTAAAACTTGAAACCACAAGAAAGCTGAGATCAAGAAGTTATAAGTTTAAAAAGTTAAGCTTAAAAATATTAATCTAGAACGAAATTATAGGAAAAATAAGCAGTTTGGTGTAATTTTGACCAAAATGTAGTAATATAAATTTATACGTGTTTTTAAGGCTAAATTATATCTACTGCTTATTATTCCTATAACTTTGTTTCAAATCAATATTTTTGAGTTTATTTTTTAAATCATAACTTCTTGTTCTCAACTTTTTTGTAGTTTCAAGTGTTAATGTATATTTTTATTAGTTTTCATGATTTTATCAATATTTTTCATGGAAGGAAGTAAATAAAGCACTTAAGTTTATTGTAATTATTTAGTATTTCTTTAAGCATGTTTAATAAATCTTTTTAGAGTAAATTACCGAATCGGTATATGTTTATTAATTTTTTTTAAATCATAACTTCTTGATCTCAACTTTCTTGTGGTTTCAAGTTTTAGTGTATATCTTTATTTGTATTCGAGTAAGTGCCATACCCAGTGGTTACCGACCGAGCAAAATAAGGTTATTTTTTACTTTTATTGAACGTATTATACTTTTTTTACAAAACCTAAATACAGAAGCCCCAGATAATGATATAATAAGCATTTCTACAAAGGTTTAAGTCAATACATAAGGGACACCTTTGAAACAGTTTGAACCGAAAAATTAATCATATTCATATTTTTGGGTGCAAACTTTTTCAAAGGTGTCCGTTATGTATTGACTTAAAACTTTGTAGAAAAGCATATTATATTAGTATCTAGAGCTTCTGTATTTAGATTTTGCAAAAAAGCATAATACTTTCAATAAAAATATAAATAACCTTATTTTGCTTGGTCGGTAACCACTGGGTATGGCACTCCCATAAGCGATTGAAGTGGAAGTGATGTTTTTTCAAAATTTGCTTTAATAGCCTATAACTTTGATAAATTATAAAACAGGCAAAAAATAAATAAAATATTAAGCTGTTTAAATTTCCTTAAATTGGTTATTGGTGGTTTAATATGTATTAATATTAATACTCACAAACTTATACATCATTAATAGTAATTTCTAAAAAAAGAAAGTTTCTCTACCTTTTACCATTAAAATAGTAATATTTACTATTTTATTTTTCTCAGTGTGCCAAGTAGTAAAACACTGGATGATAACCTTGTCATTAGTTCGAATCCGTTGTGTCATAGAAAGTTTGCCAGTGTTTTACAATGTTTAACATAATTTTATCTTGGTAATTGTTTTGCGAAATTAACATTTTCATATGCATTAAATCTTATCTAATAGGCAATCAATTAAAAACGAATTTAGTACTCTGAAGCCCGACAGAGTAATGTCGGATTACGAGAAGGGAATGCGAAAAGCTATCAAATATATTAGTTAGTGGATGTTTCTTTCACTACTGTCAGGTGAACTTACAATAACACTCGTGACTATATGGTTCTACACTTTTCTATAATTTTTTATTTTTTAATTTATTTTTAATCTTACCAACATTAAATACAGACTAATTTTCTAAAAAATCAGTATTTTCTTACCATATTATTTACTATTATGTAGGCATTGTTCAGAAACGCATTAAAAAAAAAAGTGCCAGTGAAAAAGAACAAACAAAAAAATCGACCTAAACATGACATGCTAAAACGCTTTATGGCGCTGGCATTTTTGCCAGCCAGTATGATAATTGAAGCATTTGATTTTCTTGTGACTGATTGTAAAAGGGAATTTGCAAATTCTTTCGAAAGCTTCATAATCTATTTTATGAAAGAGTGGATTCAGAAGGTGACACCAGAAGGTGCGTTTAATAATTTTTCTACTTTATAACTATGATTAAATGTAGCAGTGTCTTGGAACCTATAATTTACTACTAAAACTATGATATAATCCATGGTAAATTATCTATAATGACGTTAGCTCGTTTCGGTCAGGCAACAAACTCGTTGTTGTTCAAAAATCAACATGTTTGCACTTGTATAGAAATGTAGTATTTTTCCATTCTTATAATATACACCTTTAAAAAATTTGAGAGAAATTGAAATCTTAAACTTATACTATAAAAAAGTATTCAAGTTAACCCCGTTCTTCCCTATATAACATTCCATAAAATATTTAAGATAAAACTTAGTTAATTCTAGCTAGGTTTCAGCATTTACCGCTTGAAATATGCCACTAATAATTTTTTGGAGTCCTATCATCGGATATTGAATAGAAAAATCGGAAAGAAACCTACTGTCCCGAATTTTTTACGGAAGTAACATACAATTAATCAATTTAATACGTATATTATATATGTTTAAAAATAATATAATATAATATGGTAAATTATTACACTTACCTCGTAAATTATATATTTGTTTAAAATGAAATACTTCAATATCTTTTAAATTTTAAATCAAATAATTTATCGGTCATTGTTTGTATTTATTATAGTACATTTCGCGTGCAGAGAAATAAAGTGTTGTAGTCTCTAGTACACGTAAGTTATCGCCTGAATAGAAGACAAGGCTCCTAACTACGGTCAATTAGACTGGAAAATAGAAAAGATTAGTTTATTTAATGAATCTCTTACGGTAGCAATGTCAGTAAACCCGCGGCATGCTTTAATTTATTAAAAAATTATTCTTACTTTCTAAGCTATCGATTTTCCTATATATATTTTTACGTTTTCATAAAAATTATTAATTGAAAAGAATGTTTGAACTTAACTGGTTGGGTATGTAGGGGGTCACCTTTAATAAGACTACATTTATATTCTCGTACTGACATGTTAATAAACCATTAGATAATAAACTATTAAAATTCCGTTTCTTAATTACTTTCTTTTTACGTATTTTAGGCAAATTAGTAGAAGTAGTCAGCAACTATTGGATTGATTTACATTCTCTTGAGCATGACATAAATCCGACCTGTGGGAGCGGCCGACTTGTACTTAATGCTCAAGAAAAAATAAAAAAATATTGGAAATTTCTCGACGAAGGGGATAGAACTCCTAATGACATAGTCAAGCTTTGTGCTAATGTGTATGAGGACTCGTTATTGCACAGTGATTCGTCAGATGAATCAATAAATGACGAATCGGAAGATTCATGCGATGAGGATGTATTGAAGAGCGATGTAACCGAAGGTATCAATGCGTAGCAATCAAAGTATTTTGTATTTATAATTTAATAGAATGTTGGACTCAGAAAATGGTAATTTTTTATATTTTTTATAATCAAAAGAGTGAATTTTTAAAAAATCCTGTCCATCAGTTTCTCAGGCATATTTTAAATAATACAACCACTTTTTTACAAATTTTTATATCGATATATTTTAATTACAATGTATTGGTTAAAAGTATAGACACTCAAACTCAAACCTAACGAAAAGCTGAGATCAAGTAGATACGGTTTTTAAAAAAAGAAACTCAAATATCTCAATTTGGTCAAAAGTTATGGTAGAAATAAGAATTAGACAAAATTTTTACTTAAAAAGATCATAAAATTTTAATACTGAATTTTTATTTAATATTACCTTATCCTTATATTTTCCATAACTTATGACTAAATTAATATATATGCGTTTCTTTTTTATATCGTATCTACTTGCTCTCAGCTTTTTGTTAAGTCTTTATTTGAGTGCCTACCTGTAAATGTTTCCAAATTATTAGCGATTAAACTTAAGCATATTTTTTCACAATTTCTCATTAACTCCGTATAACTATCGTAAAACCCCCTATGAGATTGAATTGCATACGAATTTTTTCATTTTTTAATACTAAAGAACATTTCTCAAAGTTGTAATAAGATCCGTTACCCGGAGACCAAAACCCCTCCTTATATACGTCACAAAAATTCGTTATTGTGAAAAAATTGCAATAATTTTGGTATACATCACCAATAGGATCTACAAATTAATTTAATTACTTTCTTGACATTTTTAATACAAAATGTATTCTCTCTGTAAATAATATTTTAATTTTACGACTGATTTTTTACATCTTGTGGTAAAATAATGTTTCATTGGAGGTTATTAAAATTTTATTTGTACCACATTTTTAAAAGGTTTATTCTAAATTACTTATTTTGAACTATTATTATGGTAGATGACTTCATGGTAAATGATATATTTTATTTACATTATTGTCTTTTAACATTTTTATTATGATTTATATTACTATTAAAATCTTCTATCAATTATTAATTAAGTAAATAAAATTTAACTTCAATTTGCACCAACATAATTATATTTTTTTCTATTTGGATTAAATAGAAAATGACATTGACCGTGAAATCATTGAAGAAATGATTAATCCAAATCAAGAACATTTAAAAAGTATACGCTTCAAGCAATTAATCATCTTTTATTTTGTACAGTACTTTCATTTCGTTTATATAGAATTGAAGATTACTGTGGCAGCACTCTTTGTGAAAGAGGAGAAAAAAGTGGAGTTGCGGATGAAAAAATTGATGACGATTTTTCTGACATAAAGCTTAATGGTACACGTTTTCTAAAACTTGAATTTATATATGTATACATGGAGGAGGGCGGGACTAAGATGACCACAGCGCTAATTTAACCTTTTGAAATATTTTTATGTGGAATGCGTTTTTTAAAATTGTGCCCGGGAAATAAAGTTACTTTTTCATTGACAAATCTTTGTCCTGAGATAGATTTATGAATTTTAAAGCACTCGAAAAGTTAGTAACAAAAAACTGTTTTTGCACTTTGCATCGGGATCTGTAATTTAATGTCGGAATGCGTTAGTATGACATGCTTCCAAAACTACTGTTGTACATAATCACGGGGCGTGTTCGAGAGCGAGATAGAATTTTTACTTATTAAGAATACGATTACTTATGTAATTTGGACATCTTTAACAGATATTTTTATTTTTATATTATTGCAGTTGATGCTGAAAGTACAGAAAAAAACAAAGTAAAGAAGAAAAATCAATTGAGAAGGAAATATTATATCGCCCAGTCATGCACGAATGATCATAATTACGCAATAAGACCATTAAAACTTAGATGCAAAAACTAAATTAAAAAATAAAAAGCTGTATTTTAATGAAAATTTAGTATCAAAATTTGATAACTTTTTTAAACCAAAATTTCGTCTAATTCTTATTTCTTCCTTTTTTAAAATGTATCTACTCGATCTCAGTTTTTTTTAACTGTGGTTTGAATGTACATCTTCTATACTTTCCAAGTAATAAGGAATCAAAGTTAAGAGTATTTTGGCGACATTTTACTTTTTTTGCTTATATCTATCGTAAAAAAGACCGTTAGAGCGTTGAAGTCAGTAGCTCCGGCTTTCTTCATATTTTTATACTAGAAAACAAAATAAGATCCGTTTCTCAAACATCTGATGATCTTGTAAGTACATTGCAGCAATTAAAAAAACCTCAACCAGGTTACCTACATACATAAAAAATTTTTATTGTCAAGGAATTTTAAGTACACTCGAGATAATCTTTAAAATAGTATTAAAACAAAAAGTAAAAAATAAATTAGTGATAAGTAAGTCGATAAGGTGATTCGTGTCCATACACATTATTTACCTTCATCGGTAAAGTAGATTTCGTCAATATTGCAATAAAACGCGAATAACCTAACGTTATCTCTCTCCCAATTCGCTTTTGTTTTACCCCCAATCACAGCGTCGGTTCAATTTCCGATTCGACTCAACGTCCGAGGTCCACTTGTATCTAAATTCAGTTGAATTACCGTTACATTTTATCTTAAGTTTGAATTCCAGAACAAACTTAAGTTCGAACTTAAAAGCAATCTCAATTTCGAATTTAAGACCAAACTTAAGTCCGAACTTTATTTCCATTTAAGTTTGAGATTAAGACCAAACTTAAGATCAAACTTAAGTTTGATTTTAAATTCAAACTTAATTTAACGAATACTTAAGCTATAACTTAAGGCTAGTGAGTACTGAAATTTTGACTAAAATTGACCAAAATATCGATTTTTAGATTTTTACAGAAAACAACTGTTTGTATATTTCTTTCTTAAAAAAATAAGTTTTTTGGTCAAAATAAAATTTTTTAAATACTTTAAATTAAAATTTTAGAAAAAAATACTTTATTGTAAAATTCAAATTATACTATACAATAACTATATAGGAGCGTGTTCTGAAATGCGTAACTCTGGCACGGAACAGGCGAATTAGGAACGTTCCGAAATACCGGATCATACTTCGAAATCCGCTTTATATATGTTGTCAAAACAATTTGTCTGCTATACTGTAAAGAAAATTTTGACATACAGTTGTATATAAATACAGATAAATCTATAATTGCATTATAAAAATGCACGCAATTCATTCGAAATGGAGACCTCCAAAAACAAGAAACAAAGTTGCAATGGAGCGAGCAAGAAATGCGCGAAAAAAACAACTTAAAAATTTGGAGGCTAATGTTCCATCAGATCCAGATGATAGTAATGAATTTTTCATTGTAAACAAAAAGTGCTTAGATGATTTGATTCAAAATATTACGTGTCAGGAGTGTAATTCTCAAATAGTTTTTTTGACAGTGACAAACAGAAATGGTTTTTGTGTAAAATTAACATTAAAGTGTAGAGACTGTGATGAAAAAATAAGTGAATCTTTTACAAGTCCCAGGATCATGAATGAAAGAAAAGCAAGACCTCCATTTTCAGTAAATAGAAGAATGGTAGATGCTGCTTTGTCAATAGGATTAGGATATGCCTGCCTAACAAAATTTTGCAACGCATTGAATATGAGCATTATGTCCAGTAAAGCTTATCGACTGCATTTTAATGAAATATATAAAGAGAGCAGTTTATTAAAGCAGAAGGTATTGAGTGATGCTCGAGAAAAGCTTTTTAGTATCTATCGTCAAATAAATCCTAATCTCAAGAGAGTAAAAGTTTCAGATATTGGAGTCTCATACGATGGCAGTTGGCAAAAGAGAGGAAATCAGTCGCTACTTGGAATTGGTATAGTTGTAGATTTGCTCACTAATACTGTCATAGATTTTGAAGTATTATCAAAGTTTTGCCACATGTGTACGTTGACAGCTTCTGAGTTAGGAGCGGACTCACCTGAATTTAGTATATGGTTAGATGGTCATAAAGCTACTGGAGAATGCGACCAAAATTTTAGTGGTCCTTCTGGATCTGTGGAGGTACAAGCTGCTGAATTGATATGGTTACGATCAATTGAAAACAATAAAATGAGGTAAAAAACTTTGTTATCTGATGGAGATGCTCGCACATGGATTCGACTAAAACAAGTATCATCCTACCAAGTAGAAAAAGAAGAATGTATTAATCATGTTGGAAAACGAATGGTTCCTGCACTAACTGCTATAGCTAAAGAAAAAAAAAATAGGTGGAAAAACACAAGGTTCTTTAACAGCTGAAAAAATTAAAATTCTAAGCAGTTTTTATAGGAAAGCTATCGCAGAAAATAATTCCAGTATAGAAGAGATGAGAAGAGCAATATTTGCCACTATATACCATGCTTCTTCAACCGATAGCAATCCTCAACATTCATTTTGCCCTGATGGAAATGAATCATGGTGCTTTTTCAATAGAAAGAAAGCAAGAGGCGAGGAACCAGGAAGCCATGCAAACATGAAGCTTGTACTCAGTGATTTAGTCGTTAAAGCTATTTTGCCTGTTTACAAAAGATTATCAAATTCTGAATTGTTACAAAGGTGTATGCAGGGTAAAACTCAAAATATTAATGAATGTCTTTACTCGCTGATATGGAAAAAGTGTGTAAAAGAAACTTTTGTCTCAAGGAAACGTTTGGAAATAGCTGTAATCAATGCAGTTTCAGAATTTAATAATGGTATTTGGAGGACAGAACAAGCAAAAGCTATTTTAAGACAAGAAAGTACCTGCGCTCCAGTGATAAAGAGTCAAATTTCAAGAGATAAGAAAAGAAAGTTATGTAATGAAGAATGTGAGAAAACTAAAAGTAAAAGGAGACGAGCAAATAAATATGCTTAAAAAAAAGCTGGGAAGAAAGAGTATGGTTACGGACAGTTTTAAAATTTTTATGATTTTAATCAAGAATATAATTTTAAAATGTATATATTGTTTGTAAATTAATATTTTAAAAGTCATACACATTGATCAAATGTTTTTTATATTTTTAAACTGTTTTTATATTTAGATTAAATAGTTTTCACTTTAAATGGTTATTTATTTAAACAATGTTTTCCAGAATTGGGCAATGCTGCTTAAAAAATCAATTGCTTTAAAAATAAAAATTAAACTACGTTGAATGATAGACTCAGGTTCAATAATTTATTTAATAATTATTATAAAAGCACGTTTATAAACTGTGATAAAAATTTTATTTAATTGTAACAAGGAGAGTTTAGATACCTACAAAAATAAATTGATTGATAAAGAACTAAAAGGTATTAAACAAAAAATTAACCGCGCTGTTGATTTGTCGTACCTATTACAATGCATATCGCAGCCGATACTCGTATTTCTATTAGCAAAGTTTAATACATGCTGAACCTGTCAGTTCATAAAATAATGAGAAAGAGAGAATCGTTTGCTTTATGCACGTAAAATCAAGTATTTAATTTCTCAGTTGAGAAATGCAATGCTTTGATCGGTATAGCGTTCAGCTCGTAACCCGGATATTCCGCGTACATGCTTAGTCTGCCGATTGACACGAACACCATCCAGTGAGGTAATGCATTTTTCGTCATTAAATTAAAAAAAAATAATAATAATTTTTCAGTTTTATAAAGCATCATTAAATTTATTTATTCATAAAAAATTTAATAGGATTCTTTTTTTTCGGATACATTAAGCGTTTTTTAAATTATTTTTATCATCATTTAAGCAATGCTAAAACTAAAACGAAATAGTCGTACAACATTTGTTCGATAAAAAATTAACTCTTGCTGCATAAAATTAATATTGTTCTTTGGTATACAAATCAGTAAATGGTATGCTACATAAATCGATGCTATAATGTACTATATTTTGACGCGAGTGTGTGCTTGTATCAAAATCAATTTTATAACGCATATCGTGTACAGTATAAGAAAGCATGCATGAAAGTGTCACATATCCATCGCAGTGGCATACATATTTTTAAATATTCTAAATTTCTCATCATTCCATTTTAAAAACTTCTTATAATTTAAGAATGATAAATAGAAATGTAAATATTTATAATTGTCTTGCACAGCATTAACAAGAATTTAAATGTAAACTAAAATAAATGTCTAATGTTATAGTTTAAAACTTAAATAATAATTCAGCAGCGTGGAATTCATAAATTTCTCTATTTTGAAGAAAATAATTTGTGATCTTGTACGAGTATAAATGTTTTAGTAAGTGTTAGTATATTCTAAAGAAATTAATTATGTTGTAAATAGAATGCAAATAGATTCAAAATTAAGGACTGCTATATCGTTTTAAAGTAATTTTTTTCTAAGGCTTACAAGTTTAAGAGTGTAGTCTATTTGGTTACATTAAAAAAATCAATTTATTATTATATTTTTAAAAAATATAGGTGTTTAAGACTATTATGTTAAATTTTCACGAAGATCCAAACAACAGAAGTGTATTTTTCTTAAGCCTAGCCTTACTCCCTGACAGCAAAACAACATATTTTCATATGCGCCACAGGAATTCTCTAAAACCAGTAAACCGATCCTTCTGAAATTTTAACCACATATTCTATGGATAATTAACTTCAGAATTACGTATTGTAAAGTCAAAACTTTTATTTTTACTATATTTTAATTTTTGATGTTTAATGAATAAAATTAACAAAATATTGCTTGAAAATCAATATCCATAGGTCATTTTGTAGCCATTGATATATCAAATATAAAACACTTTGATTTTTTGTTTCCAAAAAGCCGTTGCCGAGAAATCGTGTGGCTATCAACATGTCTCAAAATTAAAGTGTCACGTTCACCCACAAATTTGCTGAATAAACGATGAACAAAATAAATGGATAAAATGCTATTTTGTATGTTACGATTATATTTATCACAACCAAAAATGTTCATATCAATATCTTTCATACATCTTTCACGAAAAATCACAAAAATAGCTTATTTGTATAACCTACAAACTATACTACATCTTTAAAATATGCAATAAAAAACAATGTAAAACGAATTCGTTAATGTAAAAAGAAATTCGTAAATTACAAAAATAACATACTCAAAAATACGGCGCAATTAGAACTGGCTCGAATCATTGCATTAACACTTCTATGGTAGGACTATAAGTAATTATTTGTCCTATCATTTTCGATGAACACACTAAAAATTTTTGGCTTGATTCGAGTCATCCCTTCTTTCTTTAAGTAGAATACGATGAATTAATTCCACTTTTTTAAAGTTGCGGCATCCTCTTCTTCTTTGAAATACTCTTTGGCCAAATTTAATATAATTTCGAGAGCTTCTTCAATTCTTTCTGCGGGTAGTAAAGGACCCGCGTAGAAAAAACTCCCTTGGGAAATCCTTGGAAAAATTTTCATTGCAAAATCATAGTTGCCACCGCGGCTAATTCCTATTAGTTTCATTGCTAATGATCAGAAGCCAAGTTTTTGCCATAAAATATCAATAAAATTATTAATTAAATTTTTCACTTCCATAGCTAAATCATGGAATTATTTTGTCGACAAATTCAGGCAAAAGAAATAAAATAACCATGATATTAACCTTTTTTTTTAACGCAAAATCCTTGATTTTTTTTGCAGAAATGCTTAGAATCATGGCTGTTTAATGGACATTTTTGCGTTTAAAGAAATAAATTACCCATGAATATACCGGTAATTTACACAACATGGATACATGGAATTATCGTGGCAAAAACTATAATGAATTTATAAAAATTCGTGCCATTTTCGTTGATAAATTTTTATCGCAAAAAAATTAATTTCCCACCATTATCCCGGCATTTTTTCACAGGAATTTTCTGGCTTTTTAATATAATTTTTAAGGAAAAATCATGGTGTTTTTAACTGTAAAAAAATATAGATTCCCATGATATGCTCAATATTTAAAAAAATAATTTTTTTGGTTTTTTTTCTTATAACTTCAATGATATGCATGGGCTTTTTGTTGATATATATTTAAGCAATAAGACCAAATATTTAATCAGAATTGCACTAATTTTTTCAACGTAGAATTCTATTTTTTTATAAATGCTGTAAAAAAATCTTAGTTATTTTGATGAATTTTGATGAAATTTTTTACTTTAAAAGAAATAAATTAGTCATGAATAGATTAGACATTTAAATAGAACTATAAAGTTATTTTAAAATTGCCCATTGAGAATTAGTAATTTTATTACTCCAAATCATTGCTAAAAGTATGTATATTGATGATCCTGTATCAAAATTTGAAGTTTTTATTGAACTTAAATTTATGTAAAATATCTGATGTGTTAATCAGAACTTCAGGATTGACTTCCAAGCCTTACATATTTTTAAATACACATCAATATTAAGAATAAAAGAACAAATAAAATGTTTAAATAAACCAAAATTAATTTATTTAACAATGGAAAACACTAGAACAATACATGAAAACAAATTATTATATAATGTAAAGCATTTAACACTATTTTACGTTTTTCTTGGGATTCCGAAGCGTTGTACATTGATTACTTATGGTATTGGTAAATTGATGAAGCGTAATTTTTGTATTCGCCTTTTTATTTACGTACCCTGAAAAGAAATTTTAAAATAAGTTTCATTAGTACATTATGCATATTTGAAAAACAAGAAATATATTATAAAAATTCTGAAATAATTAAATTAAGACTAGTGAATTCATTAATAATTAATTTAAAAAAAGACAAATTCTAAATATTTAATTTAATATTACTTACAAAATGCAGCATTTTGAATTTCTAGTGGTATAGCCGCCCTGTTTTTATTTCCTTTTGTAACTAGTTTTTTTAAATTCTCTTTACCAACCAGAGATATCATAAGACGTCTAGTCATTTCTGTAGGTCTGTCCTTAAATCGACAAACATCAGCTAAACTTAAATTATCTACAAACAAACCAGTATCTGGTTTAATTTCTGTAGCTCCCCGTCTTTTTTTGTATCCTGGTAATGCCGAAGTAAAATCATACTGCTAAAATAAAAATAATGAAAATTATTACTAATAACAACAAAAGCATTATATTACATTAATAAGTTGTACAAAGATAGCTTTATCATCTTCTCTACGTATATTTTCCAGGTCTTTAACGGCACTTAATAATGAAAATAGAGCTCTATCAACGTCTGTAAAAAAGGTTAAAACATTAGAAATGGCATAAATCAAAGAAAAAAATCGAAATCCGATCAGAAAAAAATTATTTTTTTTTATTTTAATTTTAAGCTTTATTATATTTCAAAAAATCTGTATGTAGGTGATCAAAAAAGTAAGGAATTTCTAAATAAACTAGATTACTTTAGACTGGATTAAAAAAAATATGCCTAGGACTTCTAGCAGAATTTAAGTGTAAAGATTATGTATTAGTTATGTAAATGGTTTTAGTAATAAGATTTAAGCTTCAGAGATTTTCATTACAGCATTATAAGAAAAGATTTTACCTAATTTAGTTTTTTTACAATTTTCGCAGTTATTTTCCACATCATCCTCTTTAGCTTGGTACTCCAACTCTTTTTCACTTTCTTCTACTTCCATTTCCATTTCTATTTCTTTTTCACTCTCAAAACCGTATAACGTGTTTAATTCGTCTACCGTTTTTTGCGCTGTTGATACACAATCTTTCTTACTTTCTCTATCTTGTCTACCGATATCTATCTCTTCTTCTTCTTCATTATCTGTTAAATTTTGTTTTTCCTCTATTAATTTCTCTTGTTTTTTTTTATAGGTTGCTTCTCGTATTTGCATTAGGTTTTCACAATTTTGTTTTACATAATCCTTCTTTTTTTTTTTAAATTATAAGCTATTTCTTCTATGCATTTCACTTTTCTGTCACTTAATCGTACTTTTTGATTTTCCGTTACTATATTTTCTTTGTTCCTGTTGTCTTTGTTTATATTTTCCATGTTTGTTAACCTTTTTTCATCTATTAAATTTTCTTCTCTATTAGCTGTTTCTTCACAATAATTTTTTTTCGACGTCAATTCTATACAGAAATAAAATAATTATTAAGAGTTATATCAAACATTATTATGTATGTGGATACTATAAAATGAAATTGTTTACAACTTTGTCAGTCAATACATACATGTGTATAATCGATAGCATCTCAGATTAATTTATTATGCATTGATCCACAAAATCGTAAGTTATTTCATTATAATATACATACATAATAATGTTTCATGTACAAATGTTTTTTAAATAAAAAGACAGTTTATAAGTATTAAAATTAAATAATGGTTAGCTACTAATAACGAATTATATAACCTGTTCGTTACAAACTTTGTGCCAAAAAGGAAATAACTGTTTTAATACCATTATTACCATTTGATGTTTTTAATCTTCTTTTCTGTAGGCCAGATGGTCCAGCTGTGTTTAAAGAATTTGAAAGAAAAATAGATTGTTCCTCCAGTATTTCGTTACTCAAATTTTTTAGTGCTTCAGTTTGAGTTTTTTGCTTATTCTTCGCTGTTTCTTTTTCTTTAATTTGGCTAACTTGTAATTTGGTTAATAATTTGCCCTTTTTATCAACTTCAAAAGTTTCAAGAAAATGTCGGTTATCTAAAAACAAATAAAAATTACATTTGCAATAATTTTAGTAATAATGTAAATAGTACAAATATAAATTTTGTGTGATAGTGAAGTTGATTATAAATTTAATTATATAAATGAATTGATATATGTATTTTATTTACACATACATATTAATAAGTACAACGATGTAAAAAGATTAATTTGAATAGATGAATTATTAAAAAAAACTTACTGCTCTTTTTTAATATACGTGCAGCGTACTTTTTTTTCCCATATATTACTTCGATTTCTTCGTTTTCCTCTTTTTCTTCAGATAAACAATCTGCGTGAACCACAGTTTTCATTTTGCTCGTTAAAAGAAAAAGTAAATAATACATATTATTAATTACGTTATTCCGAGTTCGTACTTGAATGTAAATCACAATTCAGGGTTATGTTGTGTCGCGTAAAAAATCAAATGTTTTGATTAGAAGGAATGTAAAACAAACGAAACATCATTCCTATGATTTGAATTTAGCAGAAAATCAAGTGATAAATTTAAAAATCTCTACTTGAACCTCTTAAATTTTATCCATGTAATATTCAAAATTACTTACGGTTTACAGTAAATTAGTTATCTCATTGATACCATTGATGAAAGGATGCAGCTGACGCATTAAAAAAATTATATATGGTAATAAAAAATGTATTTTTAAGTAGTCGTTTTATTTTTATCCTTCTGATTAACTTTATTAAGATAAAATGTCATGTTTATCTTATATATATGTATTAAAGTAGTGTAAAGTTAATAGAACAAATTACTGGTTTTTGAGTTTTTGGAGACGTTTATGCTAATATAAACAGTAAAAATTTAATTTTTTAATATATTTATTTTAAAGGTTGAAAATGCCGAAAAGGTCGCGAAGATCATTTAAACAATATTCTCGTACAACGCAGAATCGTATTTTACGAAATCGTCGAAGTGTTTTGGATGAGAACAATTCAGGGAATGAACGAAGTTTGTCGTCGACATCATCTGTAAATATAATAATTTAGGAATTATACTTATTATTTTTTGACTTTATTATATTATCTATAGAAAAACAATATCGAATACGTATATAATACATAAATAAACTTAAATTTTACTACAACAGTGATTATATACGTTAACAGAAATATACTTTTGCAAACATTTTTAACCTATAATTCTTTTTTATTATTAATTAACCTATAGTTCAATAAATATTCTTAAAAAATAAAAAATTAATTCTTCAAAAAAATAGAGAGGTAGCGATGTTAGTACTAATTCGGTCGTGAGTAACATAAGCGTTGAAGATAATGGGGATACATTTAACGTTTCCGCTGAGGAGTCAGAATATGAAACAAGAAGCAGTGACTTTAATTCAGAAAATGTAGTTGAAGAATATTTATCTCTTAATAACGAAGTAATTGAAACTGATATTGATAGGAACAGTGAAAGTAACTCAATATATGATAATGGTGCGTGTATTTGTTATTACTTTGATTCAAAATCGATTCAATATTATCACTAAAGAAAAAAATTTTAATATATTTTAACCGAAACGAATAATAATACAATCTATAATATAAAAATAATATAACATTGTGATTTCTTACAAAAAAAGTAACTTTACTACTACTAATTTACTTACTACTCACATTATTTCTTATTTTTTTTTTTTTTTTTTTTTTTTCGTGGGAAACTGGAGAAATCTTACATAAGACGACGACGAGGGTCCGCACTCGTCGCCAGTGCCGGATTCTTACCGGCTAAAACTCCAAACCCAACGCTTTCACCTGCCCAGCCCGGAACTGTTTTTCACATTACTTCAAGCTGGGAGGCGTGTCTTGTGACATGTGTCATCCGTTCCTTATTCTATCCTCCCACGTTGAGACTGCCACTTATCGTGAAGCGGCCTTTCGGGCGGTATCGAGCGCGCGCCTGAAGGTGGCACAGGCTCCGGACCCCGCCACGTGAGACACTCCCTCAGCATCCTTTGATGGACAAAGAAAGCACTTGGGAGCGCTCTTGCAATTCTTAAGGTTGTGTCCAGGCTCGCCGCACTTGTAGCACGACGAGGACCTGTCCACTCCCTTACAATTCCGTTTCGTGTGGCCGAAGTCTAGGCACCGATAGCACCTCTCGACCAAGACTCGATCCCGAACGCGACAGCTTACGAAGCCGACGCAGAGATGCCGCATCGACTTCAGCCTGTCAGCGCTCTCGTGATCCAGCTTCACGATGGCTGTCTTCTGTTGACTGCGGTTTAGGCCCAAAAGCGTCACCTCTCGGCTCTCAGGCGGAGACGCGAGAACTTTATCTAGGGCCGCTACCACTTCGTCCCTCGTTGTGAGAGCGTCCAGGTCTCTGATCTCCAGGGTCACCCTTCGATCTCGGATCCTAACTTCTCCCATCCCTTTAGTAGCCGTACGGACTTTCTCAGCGAATGCTGTTGCGTCCGTCTTCTTGCCCAGCCGGAGCAGGACATCTCCCCGCCCTGTTGGCCTTACGCTCAGAACCTGGGCGCCGCTGTCGTCCGGGTTGACTTCCTTTCGGAGCTTCCCCAAGACTTCAGCATACGTATGGTCCCTCGCGACAGTCACCACCAGGGTGGATACCGGCGCCATCTGGCGCTTTCTCCTATCAAGAGGCGCCTGTCCCGACTTGACTGTCGGCTTTTTCCCCGCCACTGACGCGGACTTGGATTGCTCCTTGTCCGTGCCACGTGGTGGTACCTCCTTCCGAGGCTTCTTCTTCTTGCGGCTCTTAGAGACCTCGGGGGGGCTTTGGGGGCCCTCTCTACTTCTCTTTTGAGCCTGCATTCTAGCTGTAGCCGTAAAGACGGCTTTAGCTATTATGCCTCTTCTCTTAGGCCGCCGACGATTCTCGTGACCAACTCGATAATCCTCGACTTGGCACTTGTAATCGTCGACTGCCGAAAACATCTTTTTGGTTTTCCCGTAGAACTCTTGTACAAGAGTGTCTACGGTCTTCAGCCCTGTCTTGACGACCATGGAGATGTTAGGCTGCTTTGCACAAGCGGCCAACATAGCCTGGAGTTCGCTCTTTAAATGGTCGTAAGTGGAGTCGATGTCCTCCTGCGCCTTCTCTACCTTCTCGTATTCCTTGCGGAATATTTCGATCTCCTCTTGAGATTCCTTACTATAGGCAGAGATGCCACTGATGGCACTACCAAGGCTGGTAACGCTGCCGCTTCTTAACCTGTTTGCGGATGCAACACTCAACATCTGTAACGACGGCTGCTGTTGGGGGTTTTCTTTCGAGGGCCCCACCTCTGACGTGTTCGTAGAACGAAGCGCTTGGTGGCCTCCCCCAAAATCCGTGAGGCCAGCGCCGGCCACCGGGGCTTTCACCCGATCGGAACCGACGGCGAGATTGACTCCTTGTTTGGAGCTGCCCGCTTGGGGTAATAGGTATTCCATTCGCTTGCTCATCATCCTTCTTCAACTGTTTGGTCCACGGAGGCTATTTTGTTTCACCTCTACCCTTCACGCAAGCGTGACGAGCTTTCCCCCATCCGCCACCCAGGGGACGCGCCGCATACGGGAACAGGAAACCCCGCGCGGCACATTATTTCTTATTAACCGATAAACTAATTTTTTCATTATGTGCTAAACATAAGTGAAAGTTATAATAATTTAATTTTTGAATACATGTAAATGGATTCGTTCTAATGAAAATGGCTTAAAAATAAACTTATAGATTGTATAAACGCTTGTAAGAGTAATTCTTTTAAAAATTGTAACTATTTCTTTGCAGTGCCAAATTTTGATCCTATGTTTTATGATTTTTTCTTTTTTTATTTATTATATTTGTTGATACTTTCATGATAAATTGTATTTTGTTACTATGTAGATAATAAATTATTGTTACGTCTTATTCGTAATCGATTTACAACTTCATTATAACAATTAATTAAGAAGAAGAGTATACTTATAATTAATATGACTTGTAGATCCAGATTTTCTTGAAAATTGCGAAGGTTTTGAACAGTTTTACCGGGAAGATTCATCTTCAAATTCTTCGGCAGACATTACCGATGAAGAAATAAATGAAGATATATATTGTGATTTTGACGACGATGGTACTGATAATGAACCAATTTACGAAGGTGCGCAAATAACGGTTAAAGAGAGTTTTATAGCAACTTTGACGTTTGCAATTAGACACAAATTAACAAGCGAAGCATTGTCAGACTTGTTAAGATTACAACAAATGCATTGTTTGCAACCAAATTTATGTGCCAAAACATTGTATAAATTTAGGCAATATTTTTCTATTAATGAAACCCCTATAATACACCAATTTTATTGTTCAACTTGCTTAATTTTAATACAAAACGAAAAAAATGAATGTGTAAAATGTACCAAACTAGTACCTAAAAATAGCTATTTTATAAACATTTCTATTACAGAGCAGATTCAAAAATTTTATGAGCGGACAGATTTTACAAAAAAACTGACGTACGAAATAAATAGACAAAAACAAAATGTGAATAATTTTGAAGATATAATAGATGGAAATATATACAAAGATTTGTCTGAAAGAAACGAAATTTTAAGTGATAAAAATAATATTGCTTTGTGTTGGTACACGGATGGGGTTGCTATTTACAAATCCTCTAAATTTAATGTTTGGCCATTCTTTTTTACTAACTTAAAATTATCTCCTTTCGATCGATATAAACCTGAAAATTTAATTGTGGGTGGCCTTTGGTTCGGTGAAGAAAAACCAATACCAAATTTATTTTTACTACCTTTGCGTAATGAACTTGAGAAATTATATAATGGTATTGATGTAGGCAAAAATAATTCTATAAAAATCAGAGGTATTGTCATGGCAGGAACGTGTGATGCACCAGCAAAATCCCTTTTCTTAAATATGACACAATTTAATGGAAAATTCGGGTGCGTAAAATGTAAATTACGGGGTGAATCAAATAATAATCGTTGGATATACCCATATGAAAAAAATTAAGCATTCGGACCGACTCGGAGACAACCATTTTTGCACGTAGAGCTACTTTTACAAAATTACCCGTTTATGGTGTAAAAGGTTCGACAGTTATGCAACTGTTTGTACATCAACCGATACGAAGTACTGGTATCGATATAATGCATTGCATTTTTAGTGGTATAACGAACCAGCTACTAAATTTGTGGTTTAGTAATGAATTTTCAAATGAATATTATAGTATAAGATGTCATTTAAAAACAGTAGATTCGCACTTAATTTCAATTAAACCTCCTTCGTTTATTCAAAGACGTCCCAGAAGTATTGAAAATCACGTTAATTATTGGAAGGCATCTGAATTAAAAAATTGGTTTTTTTATTTCTCAATTGTCCTGCTCAAAGATATATTACCTGAAAAATATTACAAACACCATAAGTTATTGGTTTTAGCTATTTATTTACTTTGTAAAGCATCTATTTCATTAGAAACAATTGCTATAGCAAGAAAAATGTTACATACATACGTTAAAGAATTTGAAAATCTTTATGGTAAAAGGAATATGTCCTTCAATCTGCATCAAATACTGCATTTACCACAAATAGTTCAAGATTTAGGCCCTCTTTGGACAGTTTCCTGTTTTCCCTATGAAAATATTAATGGAAGGTTAAAATATTTAGTTCATAGCAGTAATGCAGCACAATTGCAACTTTGTACCAATTTACTTATTCTGATCAACTCTTTTAAATTAATTAGTACACTGAAAGAAGATAGTCTGGCTTATAATTTTTGTAAACGCATTTCCTTATGTAAAAATCAATTAAAATCTTTCAAAATTTCTAAATCATTATATATTATTGGTACTTTAAAAAGAATTTTGGATTTCGAAAATAATCGCATACTATCAAATTTTGTGAATAACAAAAATGTTTTTAAATTTTTAAGGTTATTAAAAGGAGCTTATTTGTATACGTCGGAAGAATATTTAAGACAAACCGTTACTTGTTCAAAGTATGTTAAATACTTTTATAACAGTTGTAATAATTACGGTATAGTTAATTATTATTTCAAAGTATGTGTGTGTAATTGTCGCAAATCCTGTTTATGTGACGGAAATTATTATGCTTTAATTAATAAACTGTTTGTAATAGAAAATGTACTGAAAATGCCTTATAAAAGAATAGACACTGACACATTCATTTATAAATGTAAAAAAACCAATTTGTTAGAAATATTTGACGTGCGAAATTTATTAAATCTATGCTTTTTTCTTGAAAATGATAACGAATCGTATATAGCTGAGCCTATAAATCTTATAGAAGATGAATAAAATTGTGTATGTCAATTTCGAATATTGTAAATCAATTTGTATATATATTGCGTTATATTATATTAGTTTACATTTTCATAGCATTGCGTAAATATTAAAATCATCAAATATCGAACTGTGTTTGTAATTATTAATAAAGAATATTTTACGTGGAATAATTAAATAAATCATTCTTTCATTTTATTACTAATTTTATTGAACAAAGCAATGGTTTCCATTGAAATTATAAGAAAAAAAAACCAAAAAAATTATTTTTTTAAATATTGAGCATATCATGGGAATCTATATTTTTTACAGTTAAAAACACCATGATTTTTCCTTAAAAATTATATTAAAAAGCCAGAAAATTCCTGTGAAAAAATGCCGGGATAATGGTGGGAAATTAATTTTTTTGCGATAAAAATTTATCAACGAAAATGGCACGAATTTTTATAAATTCATTATAGTTTTTGCCACGATAATTCCATGTATCCATGTTGTGTAAATTACCGGTATATTCATGGGTAATTTATTTCTTTAAACGCAAAAATGTCCATTAAACAGCCATGATTCTAAGCATTTCTGCAAAAAAAATCAAGGATTTTGCGTTAAAAAAAAAGGTTAATATCATGGTTATTTTATTTCTTTTGCCTGAATTTGTCGACAAAATAATTCCATGATTTAGCTATGGAAGTGAAAAATTTAATTAATAATTTTATTGATATTTTATGGCAAAAACTTGGCTTCTGATCATTAGCAATGAAACTAATAGGAATTAGCCGCGGTGGCAACCATGATTTTGCAATGAAAATTTTTCCAAGGATTTCCCAAAGGAGTTTTTTCTACGCGGGGAAGTACCATGATCTTTTTGATTATTTCATTTCCTTTCGGATTTCTTGAGGCATTATTTTTTACAAAAAGTCTATAAGAGACTGACTTTGCATTTCGAACTACTGCCTAAAATATTATGGAAATTAGTTTATTATTCAGGTAATTGTTTTTGTTCAAATGTATAGACTTTAACATAGATTTTTATTGGTTTTGCTGCGTTAACGCATTATCGCTTTAACAAACTACAAACTGCTTGCCCTAAAAAGCATAATTATCTGTGAATTAATTCCGGGGTCAACGTAATAAAGCCCATAAGTTACAAAAGCTACATAATATCAGAAAGAACGATAAAAAAAGAACACAAAAATTAAAAGTAAATATTAAATTATACGAATTAACTTAATTCTTGTCTATATTATTAAGTTACATACTAGTTATAAGGGTTAGAAAACCTTAATGTTTACAGGAGTTTTATACTTATAATACAAAAATTGATAAGTAATATAAAATATAAATAATAAATTTAAATTCAGTGACGAGAATACATACTATTGAACTTAAAAACAATTTTTATGTTATAAAAGAGGTAATAAACTTTTACCTGGCAGAAGTGAAAAAAAACAACCTCGTTTAACGATACCAACAAAGCTCTCTTGCGCTGACTTAATCAATGCTTTTTCGAAGTCGCAATGCATTCTAAGTGGTTGGAAGAAAGGTAATTTAGTTTTAATGAAGTTCTACAAAGATTTATACGCTGCACACGTACGTCAAGTACTAAGTAATAGCTTGTCAGAGACTATATGTAAATATATACCAAAATATAGTATAGAATATGAACAATATAATACAAGACTCAATGAAACAAAACCAATCTACCGGGCGACCAAGTTATTATTCCAAGTTGTGGAGATGAACGAAAGTCTCATCATTAAAGGGATGTCGGGTCCAAATTACAGAGCTCTACACCTTTCAACCCAAACATTATTTCTAAAATATTGAATTAAAAATGTAAAAAAATGTAAAAAAAAAAAGAATTGATTTAAACATAAAAGAGGGCCTGAAGGAATAATTTTAAAAAAAAAATTAATTTTTTTAATAATAATTGAATAAACAATTTTCAGTTAGTAAGTTTTAGTCAAAATAGGCTCTAACTTTCAACCTAAACATTGTATTTAAATTATCGATTTAAAAATCTGCAAAAATTTGGTGTCGTTGCTTAAAATATGCCTGAGGACCTGAAGAAAGGGATTTTTAAAAAAATTAATTCTTTTGTTTATATAAAAATATAAAAATGATCAATTTTTAAATCCGACATCCTCTAAAATACTCGTCTGAGTTTTGTATTTCTTAGAATGGTGAATACAATGCTTATTATTTAGCAATGAATTTTTTAATTGAATAATTTCACGCTTTAATAGTTGCACATCACGAGTATTACCTATATTAACGTCCAGTATTTGTGAACGAATAATTTTTCATTATTACAGTAATGTAGATTCTTGACAATAACTAATAACTTGATAATAAACGAATAATACATAATGCAAGGAAAAATAAGAAATAGGAATAACATATCGACTACAAATCATTCTCTGTTTGGGTGACAAACGTTGGACTACTTCAATTATCAATTAATACTTATGATTAGAAGATCTCGACGCCATATATGTAAAAAGATAGGTATATTGTACACACGGGAAAATATCTCCTCTAATTTTTTAAGAAGAAACTAACAAAATTATCTCATTTTTAATGTAAAGATTAGCACTATAATGGAATGACCGATTGAAGAAGTTGCAGTTGTAAGCGATGTTGGAGTATTGCACAACACGCACACAGTTATCCTTTTTTGCATGTTTGTGTAAAACGGGGAAAACCCCTTGGAAGGACCGAAGGTTTATTGCTTTTCCCCTTCCGCCAAGGTGACCATTTTGGAGAATGCATTTTTTGAGATGCAAGTTCGTGAGTTCGTGAGTGACCGACACGACAAGCAGTCGCAGCCCAGAAAGAGACCTTTATTCAGTGTTTTTTATTCCTTTCTCATTAAGTGTATTTACTAGTGTACTGCATTTATATTCTATTTCACTTTGTATTATTCTACGCTATCTATTGATTTGTATTATTAATAAAGTTATATAGTTATATAAAAATCAATTATTTAATAACCACCAACAAGCGATACGCAGCATAAATGTTTTTTCCCGAAAAAAATTTCAAGTACTTACATTTATATAAAACAAAAATACTATTAGTCGTCTTCGCGTAGAAAATAGTAAAAGAATTTTTTTATGAATAAAGTTAAAAAATTAGAGAATTAACTTAAGAAAACTTTCAGTATTAGCTTTTTGTTTAGCAAATACGAAAGTGTTAGTTTTTGCGCAGTAATTCATAGTATGTATATGTTTTCGTGAATGTATATTTTCGTACGACGCGTCGACAACATTAATTGATAACCAACTTGCTGTGTGATATTTTTTGGCCATTATTGTTAAAACTTGAACTACTCCTTTGACTTTTGGACGGATTTTAAAAGTTCCATCAACGAATATATCGCTGTATGTTTGAAACTCTTGAACTAGTGTTTCATTATACAATAAAAGTTGGTAAATTTTAAATGATGATTTCAATATTGCAAGCGTCATTGAAATTTCATTGTTAACACACATCAGGGTCTATAGTTTTGGAAACGCCTTTGATGATCCCCGAATTCTTTAATAGAGCCATATTCATATTTTACACCAGGATTACCCCCGTTATTTTTTGCTCGCAAAATTGTCAGCTTTACTCGTGCAGATATCAATATTGCTTATTAAAAAAAGTATAAGTATAAATACACTTATTAAAAACGCATTTATTAACAACATATTAATTTAGAATCATATAAAAACTCATTAATTTTCAGAAAATAAAAAGTATTGCGAATTATTATTGAAATTCAACTTATAAGACTTTTGCTTACGAAGCATAACTGTTCGATTACGACAAATTAATTACTTTTACATCAGAAAAGTACAAAAAGTTTTGAGCAGAATCAATTAATATAATAATTATGCGTTGAACATCTACATTAATGTAAAAGGGACTTTATCTGTTAATCTGAAAAACAATATTTTTATAATTGACTGTCATTGGTTCTTATGAGAAACCGTAGTATTATCGCCTTCATTCATGTGTACAAAGCATTTAATATTGAAACGTTATCTAAAATTAGTAAATTAGTACAGTCTAAGACAAATCAATTAATGACGAATTAAAGAAATTACTGCTTTTAAAGGTTAGTGAATGCTAAATTAAATTTTATAACATAAAATATTGGCCTAAAGCTTTAAGTTTTTTTCTATCAAAATTTGAAAAAAAGTTGAATTAAAAATTGACTTTAGCAATAAAAGAAAGCAAAATGCTTATCAGTGTAGAAACATATTACAACGTATAGATTTAACTCATCATTTACTTTTAAGCGTAATATTCTATAATGAAAAAGAAAATTCGGAGTAAAAAGGGAATACTCACAATTAATCAACAATTCCATTTTTAACACTGGAAGTATATTTATATATACAAATTTTTTTCAATATATACAGATATATTTACATGCGGTGTATTTCATGGGCATTTTCTTTGTTTTTGAAATCTCTAAATCTTTTAAAATTTGAAATTATTAAAATGCAACTCGAACGGTGCTGTAATAGATTTATAATATCCTGAGAGAGTAAAGCATTAACACATTTCTCACACTTATAGGATTGATGTGACTTTAAAAATAACGTTGGCACTTCTTGATCCTGGGTTAGATGCATTAAATTTTAATTCCTCTCGCATCAGTCTTTTGGCCAAAGTTTGATGTCCACTTTTGTCGCATACGTGAGATCCGTTTAATCTGATCGTCTCTTTATTCAAATCAGCATTTATGTATAATGTTGGTGGATACTTGATTTGTTCTTTTATGCATCCGTATCTGCAATTAATAATTGACATTGATTTATTAATCCCTTTTTATAATAAATTTTCTATAAAATTCTTATACTATTAGGAAATAGTAATAACATCCTATGTAGAAAATAAATTAACTAAAATGAATTCTATAAGTGAATAATGGTCTTGAACCGTTAGATTAAAACCATTGAAATTAAAATGTCTTGTTTATATCAGTATTTTTTACAATCATAATTGATGCAAAACATTAAAGCTTTCTGAAATGTTGTACAAAAATGTTGTAAAACCGTTCTAAAAAAATTTACAGGTATTCTTGAACTAATTTTTAGATGTATTTGTTCTTAGGATTTTTTTACCAAACACTAATAGTTATTGAGGAAAAAAATTACAAAGTTAAAACAAAAATGTTTCCTTTTCATAAATGTCATTTTCAATTTAGAAAAACTCCAACGGGATTTAAAAGCCTTATAACACTTTAAAGTAATTGTGATGATTTAAGAAAAAAACAGTGATAAAATTACAATTTTTTAAAAAACTGCTTATAACATTTCCGACTTATGATTTAGGTATAAATTATCAACAACGTTCGAAAGAGATCAAAATCTATACAATACAAGGTTGAAAGTTTTTAAAAAATTTGGGATAAAAAGGGTTAACAAATACTACGTTTGGATATAAGTACGATAAAATAGATTTTCAAACGAGTGTGAATTAGTTACCCGACTAAATCATCATAAAAAGATTTTCATCAAACTAAATATCTATCTATATTATTAAAAAAATTTCGTCGCCGCCGCCGCCGCTGCTGTTTCAGAAATTTCTGGCCTCCTAAGATAAGTCCCTGTGGCCTCACGTACATATAACGTGACGTGTAATCATGTGATTATTACATGATTACACGTAACATTATATATGATAATTGAGTAATTTTCTGAATTCGTGGTACAGGGTGGTCGCGAAATAGAGAATATGTCCCATTAGTCTCTACATCTATCTACATTATTAATTTTCATGGTTCAGGGTGGTTTTTTCAATAATGTGTGGGTTACAGATAAGACTTATTAAAAAAAATCTATATTTTTGAAACAGCTGCGGTGGTGGCCGCTGGATTCGTTGATGTGGATGTGTGCTGGTAAATGTGGATGGTTGGATATGGGTGTGTGAGCATGTGTGTGAGACGCAGCATTATTCAAAAATACCCGCTATAGACAAAATTTGAATATAAAGGGTGATCATTTAGAATCATGTGTTTGTTACCCTGGATGTATACTTTCTAGGATTTAATATAGAGGATGACTGACCCGAATTGCAGGCAAATACAGATTTAAAATCTAAATTTTGACACGTGCGTGGGTGACTGTGAATGTGAAACGTGAAACTTGAGTGCATGATGATGGATAGGTATATGTATGTGGATTTGGAAGTGGATGCAGGTATGTGAGGATGGGTGCAGTTAGGTGTAAGTGTGTGTATGGGTTGATGTGGATGTGTGAGGGTAGGTGTGGATGATTTAATGTTGGGGGTGTGTGGGTGGGTAGATGGGGCGGGTATAGGTAGATGTTGGGGTGTGAGAGTTGGTCTGGGTGAGTGAATGTGTATATGTCAGCATATGTGTGATGATACAGAGTGATTCAAAACTACCATCCAGTTTGCATATGATTTTACATTACTATTACATATAAACAGAAGTTATATAATTTATTTTCTATACAGTGTGCGATATCGAATAATAACGTTCGACACACTTGTGAGAGAATATTTTCTATTTTCATACTTTTACCGAAAACTACAATTTTCAACCTTTTGAAGCAAGTTTAGTTTTAAAATAGAATTTATAATACTCTAAATTATAACAAATGCACAATTTTCAAGCCGCAATCGGGGGTTGGCGAGCGCAGCGAGCAGGGGGTACCCCCCTAATTAATTTATAAAAAATCAAAATATATATTACTTGGTATAATTTTTTCACACTCAATGAGTTTTTTGTAAATACCATCACAAATACATAACTGATCGAATAGTGCTTATAATCACTGATTATGGTAAATATTATTATAATGATGGAGTAAATAATGATATTTAATTAAAATTATTATGTGTGTGTATGTACAAACGTAAATATTCACAAATTAACTTTAAATTTAACTTTTTTTCGAATAATTCCCACGAAGCTGTATAAATTTATAACATATAGCTAATTGAAATGTATAAAAAAAAATAAGTAAAATTAGTATCGGTTATACTTACCTTACGATATTGTCTTTATTTACCGATTGCTAATGAAAACCTCGAAGTTTTTTTGAACTTTTCGAATTTTCGTTCTCTATAACGCCAAGCGTCGAAAGCTTTGAAAAGTTCAATGTTCATAACCTTTAAGTTTTAAACAATTGAACGATCGTTTATGCGCTATATTTGTAATATGATAGGGGAGAGGCGGCTATGCGTGGCATGGCGGGTCAACTTGACACCTCAAATATTTATTTGAATTTTACATGTTTCAGTGCAGACACTTAAGGAATTTTAAAATATTACATTATTCTATTTTCCTCTTGAAAAAAAATGTTAAAAACATTATTCTAAATAAATTAATACGCATTTGAAATTATTGATTGGAAAGTGATGCAAGTTTCATTTTATATACAAATAATATATATAAAAAACTTAATAATTTTTAAAAAAGAACATAATTATCTTGTAGTTTTTAATAGAGACTTTCTTGCCTGACTGTGTTTTTTGTTTAAAACATTAATTTAAACGAATATTAATTGCTTAAAAAGTAATAATTGGGGGGGCATGCGTGGCACCCCTGCGGGGCATGCGTAGCACACGGCACTAATTTCACAAACTAATATATCGATCAGCTGATGAGTTTATAACCTTTCAGATCATAAAAATGTAGTATAGTAAAAGGTAGATATCCTGCAGTATTTAAGTAATTTAATTGTTTAAATATATAGTTCTTAAGATACGTATTCAATGGTGCGGAATTATAAAAAGAAAAACCACGTTCTTCGTTGGAATGATGGGCAATTACATTTAAAAATAATATACTTGATCAAAATCATTTTAATAATGTGAATAATGAAATTAAAATTCCAATTTCATATATTGAACAGGCTAAGCCTCTGTTGAATTTATTGGTAACTAATATAAATTATTATTTGTAAATTAAAAAGTTTTATTTGTACGCTATTATTTCATTATCTTTTTTAACAGAGTTCTTGTTTAGCTTTAACTCCCACTAGTCAATCTACATCTTTTCAAGAATTTTTAACTTTACAGCATTAAGCTGAAGCAACTACTTTCCCCATTCAGGAACCCTTTCATACTCAATTAATTGATGGTGCATCGTTAACATTAAAAGATAATCTGACAAGCAATTCAGTAGAGAAGATTAGTGGTCAAGATGTTGCGACTAAAAAAGTTTCAAAGAAAGGCAAAGCTGCAATTATCACAAGTACAAAGTATAAAGAAACTCTATTAGATCAAAAATTGAAAAACCTAGAGAAAAAACCCAATGATAAAAAATCTAAGCCAAAAATAATAACTAATAAAATTTTGAATAAGAGAATTAAAGTGGAAAATAATAGAAGACCATTAAGATCTGTAAGTTATGAGAATGCTACAAACGTAGATGAGTCTTTACTTGGCCAAGTTTTAGAAATTCCTGTTATTGACCGCGTTCCTTCAGAAAATTATAATGTAATTTTACAAGTCGATAACATAGCAGCTGAATCTTCTATTAATAATATATATCCTATATACCAAGTCCCTTTTCCTGAAAATGTGCATTATTATTAAATGTATTTATGAATTGTATTCTAATATAATTATAAAACGTCAAATGTGATTTGTAAGACTGATTAAATTAACTAAATGATATAATAAAGTGTTAAATTTAAAGTTAAAAATTTTATCTGTCTTATCATTAATTAGAATGAAAAAATTAAATGCCTACATTTACTAAATTTATTTTAAATTACATTTAAAATATAATACCTCTTATTTTATTGCATTCATTAAAAATACAGAAGTTGAGTGTGCTATTCATGCCCCACCGCACTGACATCCATGCCCCCTAGCGGGGCATGAGTAGTCATTTCACACGCTTGTCTTTACAATTTTATAACTAATTTTAAATATAAAAATAGTAATTTTTAAAAATGTAATTATAAATTTAAGAATCTTTTTAACTATTTTCATTTTTTTAAAGTGAAGAATGATTTAAATTATTATTGTAATATAGTTTTAAACTTAAGGTGCCACGCATAGCCGCCTCTCCCCTATATATAAATAGCAGCGTACAAAGATTCTCAAAAATAATTTCGAATGAAAAAATGTCGTCCTTCTTCGATAGGTAGCTCTTTGAAATTATCTGTACCGATGATAGAAAATAAACTGAAATTTATTGAACAAAATGTTTATATTTGCTCAAATTATTTTACATTAATTTAAATGAAGGGATTTTAGTAATTTTTAGAAATTACCTATATTTTACTTTTTGCAGTTTGAAAAATAAATATATACCCACCAAATGACTCACTTATTGTAAATATACTTGACATATTTTATAGGCAATTATATACATATTTATTTTATTTCATTTGTACAAACCTGTAATTTAAAAATAAAATATTCAAATGTGACATCTTACAGTTTTAATAATATTTATTTGTTACTCTGCCTTATTGATAATTAAGTTATCTTGTTATCCTGCACCATAAAAGTGGCGCTGATAGCGCTGGGCAATTTGTTGCTTGGGCGAATTGAGCCCGATTCAAAATGTGGAACCTCCGTCGGCATTTAATTTAATTTAATTCAAATTACTAGCCATATTACCTCGGTCGCTAACGCTTCCTCGGTTGAATCACATTTTGAGGCTAGACGTTGATTATAAAGTGTAATCTTAAATTTATTATTAGTTTATAACAAATAAATTTTAAACGATTTTAATACAATTATTTATTTTATTTTCAATCTAATTTTTTTCATGCGCTTTAAACTATTAATTAAAAATATTGTTATATTACTAAAACAAACAAAAATAAATTATAAAATATTTATTTAAAAAAATGTATACAATTTATTCCCTTTACTCATCATGATATTTAACTACAAAAGTTTATTTTCGAATGTTGGTTCGTATTATTTTCTCTCTGCATTTACAGGCTTGAGACTGTCATAATGAACGTAAATATAATACGTATTAAAAGTTTCAAATATTTGATTTTATAACATATATAATTTCAAAATTATGTATGCTATAATGCGTAAATATTTTAATATTGATAAAAATATACGTTACAATATGGCTGCATTCCCAATAAGCACAAAGTATTATATAAGTAATCCAGAAGTACTCTTTAAGTATTTGTATACTAATATTTTATAAAAAAGATTTCTTTAAGAATTTTTTTTATTTTATCATATAATTCTTGAATGTCCGCTAAAAGATACTA